>KB205941.1:385260-429931 GCA_000328965.1 Ascocoryne sarcoides NRRL 50072
ATAAAGAAAAGATTAAAATAGTTTAAAAATAAAAAACGTTTAAATTAGTAAAAGATATTTAATTATTTTTAAAATTTATAAACTTTTATTAAAAGTTTATTAAAAACTATTTAGTAATAATAATATTATTAATAAACTTAATAAAAAAGGAAGTTGAGTTTATATAAAATAAAAAGAGTTAATAAGTATTTAATATACTAAAAATAGTTTTTATATTTATATTATTACTTATAACTTTTAATCTAAAAAAAAGATATAAGTAAAAATAGATATATTAGACTATATTTTAAAAGTAGTATTTAACTAATTTAATACTAATAGTAAATAGTAACTAGTTATTTACTATTTATAAAAGCTATTTATAATAGAGTTAAACTATAAAATATATAATAAAGAACTTTTAGTAATTATAAATACTTTTTAAAAATAGAAAGTATATTTAAAAAGGTTAAAATATAAGATATAAGTATTTATAAATTATAAGAACTTAATTTTATTTATAATTATAAAAGAATTTAATAGATAATAAGTAAAATAGTTAAAAACACTTATTTCTTATAACTTTAAAATTTTATATATTAAAAGAATAAAAAACGAATGTGTAAATATATTTAATAGAAAACTAAAATATTTAAAAAAAAGACTTATTTATTAAATATAATCTTAAAATAAGAAGAAGAAAGTTTAGTATTTAATTAATAATAACTTATAGTAGTAAACACTAGTACAGTTATATTAGACGTGTTAATATAGCAACTGAAAAAAGTATATACTAATAATATAATAGTAAAATAAGCTATAAATAGTATTAGAAGATAGTAAAAGAATTAGTAGAATATATAGTTCTATAGAAACTAGATATATATCTCTAGTAGAATAAGAAAAGAATTTATTATTAAATAGTATAAGCTATTAGCCTATAAATACTAGAGAATCGTAAAAATAATAGATAAAATATTATAATACTACTTCTTTTTAAAAATAAAGAAAATAGTAACGAATATAGTTATAAAATATAACACTTATATATAAAATAAGACTACTAGATATATATTATATAATAAACTCAAATTATTAAATACACTTTTAAAACTATAGTAAAGTATTATATTTAACTTTATAGTTAAACTACTATTGTTAAAGGAACTAATTATAAGAGTAAAGTATAACTTTATATATATAATTACTAATAGATTAATAAAGTTTAAATATATAATATTATAAAAAGAATTAGTTATAGCTAATAATCTAATATATATGTTTTAAAAGTTAATTATAATAAATTATAAAATATTAAAAGAAATAATTTTAGATAGAAATAAGCTATTTATATTAAAATTCTAGTTAACTTTAGTTTTTTTATTAAAAACTAAGTATAAATTATTAATAGTATTTTATCTAAAAATAAATAAATAGATAGAATAATTAAATTAGATAATAAAAGCTTATTTACATTATTATATTAATTACTAATAGAATAATTAAGTAAAACTACTACTAATAATATAGTTTATATATAATAGTACTAACGTAGAAATAACAGGGACATTATTATTTTTTATAAATTATAAATAGATATTATAAGTATATTATATACTATTATTACTGTTAAAAATAGTATAAGTAGCTACAGTTTAAGTTGAACAAATAAAAAAGCTGTATAAAAAACTATAGACAGATATACAGTTCCTTTTACAAAGAGTAGTACTATATTATAACATATACTATAGTATAAGACTTATATTTAAGAAGGGAGAGAAAGTCTATTTGATATAAAAAAACATTAAAACAAAGAGACTAAATAATAAACTTAACAATAAGAAATTAGAACCGTTTAAGATTAAGAAGGTTATAAAACTAGTTAATTATAAACTGAAGCTACTTAAAACTATAAATATCTACTTGGTATTTCACATTTTACTCTTTAAGAAAGTATTAGAAGACACACTGTTAGTGCCTCTTACTAAGATTAAACTAGTTAATTTAAACGTTAAATATATAATAAAATCGATTTTAGATTATAAATAGTTTAAAAGTTAAAATAAGTATTTAATTAGTTAAAAAGACTACTTACAGTTAAAAAATACTTAGAAACTAAAGAAAAATTTTAATAAGTACTTAAAACTTATAAAAGAGTTCTACTACTAAAATCCAGATCTATTTAAATAGAATCTAGTAATACTAAAGGATCAAAAGTAAATAAAACGTTAGCTAAATAAGGGGAACCATCTGTAGAAAGAGGAATAAGCGGGGACTATAAGTTAACTAGATGGTCGGCCTCACGCTTTTTAAACTCCTCGCGTTTCTAAGCTTTAACCTTATCAAGTTCGTCTAAACTTTTTAAACTATAATAAAGTATATTAAAGGTATAATCTTATAAGAAACGTTCTTATTTATTAAAACGAAGGAGCTTAGCTAAAGTAAATTACCTTTCTTTAGTAATATAAGCCTACTTATAAAAGATAGTAGAAAAGTTGTTAGAAGAAGGACCTTTAACGTCGCATTTGTAACTATAATAAACACACTTATTATAACAAGCGGAATTTTCCTTAGTAACAACATATTTATAACTATTCGCTTTATAATAGAAATAAGAGGATATATTAATACTATTATTTTCGATTAATAAAGCTAAATTAAAACGTTCTTTATATTTCTTTAATCGTTTAAGAGATATAATAAAGAAAGGAAGAAAGGTACTAACCTTAGAGAGATATTACCTTAGCTTCTATTTAAGTATAAGAACACGCTAGAATAGAAGAGAGATAATATTACAAACGTGTAACACGTGATTAGAATTACGAGTCAAGTTATAGCCCTGAGGCTCGGCAACTGAAGGTTACACAGAGAAGCTATGACCCAATCAGCACGTGACAACAGTCACATAATAGACCTACAGAATACAGGGGTAGATCACAGCGATCTATGGACCTACGGGGTCCAAAGGGAATTATCGTGATCTAGGACCTACGGGGTCTAAGAGATCTAAGAGTAGGGAGGTTCTATATAAACAGCTAGTTTTCCTTAGTAGATAGGAGCTTTGTATTCAACCTAATTTAACAATTTAAGCCTTTGATTTAAATATCAACATTAAAAACACTTAGTAAAGATTCACAGTTGACTTACCTCACCTATTATACACCGTCAATCCCTACTCAGTGATATCTTCGCGCCACCACGCCCTATTATCCTCGGTGGGTGATAGCCCCGTGACATCTAACTCCCTTTAGACCCTCTACTACCACTTCTAACCCTTGGGTCTCTCAGACCCCTTCTAACCCAACTGAGGCCCTTTCACAATCAACTCTCGTTCGAAATCGGATTACTCGTTATTAAAGGAGCTCGCCAACTCCACTTTTTGAGACAGTTACAGTATTAGCAAAGGGTACAAAGCGAATAGCTTATGAGATAACGCTTTTATCTACTGAAGTATATACCCTTCGAGCAGCGAATAAAGCCTTAAGCAAACGTTATAAAGCTAAAAAGACTTGTGTCTATTAAAGGGGAGCACTTATAATAGAGGATATATAAGACATTTTAGCTCAGAAGAATATAGATAAATAAGTGTAATACGACTTATGTGTGAAAGGGGGTAATCAAAAGGAGAGGCAATCGTCTTCGCGACGTTATAACACTTACAGAAAAGTAGGTTATAACACGCGAACTTGTTAAGTAGATATTAATATGTTTAATTCTTTAGATTCTTCTAAGCTATAGTCAATTTAATATATTATAGTTGATTTATTAATATTTGAAGTTTAGTGCTAAGGAAAAATGGACGACTCGGTGATATAGTCGACTCGCTGATAAACCACGTTATAGTTCTTCAATTGTCCATGTTGGGAATTTTATTCAATCAAAGTTATTTTTGACCTCGCTTCTAATAGACCAGAAGTCCGTGGACCGGCCATAAAATACAGACGCTAGTGCGGAGCATGCCGCTTCATAAAAATAAAAATATAAGAAATAAGACGACGCTATCACTTACCCAACTCCCCAACTAACCATCTCCTTAACCTCTCTCTCTACCCCACTTCTATCCACTACCCAGAACCCTCATTCAACTCAATAGACTCTTCCCTTTCGCTAGCATCACAACACTGCATCCTATTAGCAAAATTCTCACAATCTTGTCATCGCCCACTACTACCAGGAAATATGAAACGTACTTGTATATGATGTCCCCCAAGACACAACACCCGACAAATACAACCGCAACCCTTGCGGCTACAACGGACTCAAACCACTTCTTCTCCGGAAATGCGACAAAAGCAGGTACCTCTCGACTTCTTCCCCGGTTATCAGAGCTCCTCCGCCTTGCTCGTTGACTTCGACTAGTTGATCGGAACCAGGCGAGCAAGCTTTGTCGTCCAAAGCGATATCGTCTAGACCTATTCGATGCCCTTAAGTCTGGTTGATTTTCACGACTTTGGGCTTCAGACTCATGGTCTGGCACTTCTCCGGTAATGCTCCGGGAAAGGGCACTCGTCATCTCGTACTCATTTTGCGATGCCACTAGAGGATGAAGTTGGCTATGCGATGCAAGCGAAGGCCTACGACTCGTGCTAGGTTCACGAGAAACGGAAGGCGAATAGATGGAGCGTAAATTTGCTGTTGGGTTAAGGTGAGAGCTGGATGCCGATGGTTCCCCATTACCCCTTGAGTCGTCTTCGCAGTCTAAAACTTTGGGTGAGCTAGTGTCGAGGTTCACCGTACTTCTTGACCTGGGCCTTGGCGGAGATGGAGACCCAACTTGAGGGGAAGTGGCAGAAATCATTCCGACGTTTGCTTCTTCGACCACAGTTCCCGATTCAGGCCTCGTTATGATTGGGGGGGGTTGTCTGGATTCGGATTCTGGGGGCGTTCGGGGGCGTCTGGAAGCTACTGAGCTGCGAGGTCTGAGAACTGTAAGTATATTTCCATCTGGAGATAGTCAGTCATCTGCATAGACGGTGACTAAGACAGGATTTATATACCCTCGACATCATTTGTGCTAGCTGAAGATATCTTTGATATCAGATAGAGACCGAGCGGGATGATAAAGTTAGCCACTGAACCAAATATAAGAGATGACCAATTCATAATCGTTATCACATATCCCTAGGAAGGCGAACAAAAATTCAGTTAGGCGAGGCATGAGATTGTTTAGTAGCGAATTATTTGCGTACCTTCGTCTGAAATGGAATTATGAATATCCAAGGTAGAAAGCTTGCCCACACTAGTGCCCACTCTGATCCAAATAATTAGACCTGATAGTAGATCAAGCATTGTACCTGGACTTACTATTTGAGCAAATTTCGCCTCGGACGAGGTTGTACCGTATAACGATCGCAAAGACAGGAACAGAAGTGGCGAGAACCGCTATAGGGAATGCTAAGTTGACGATGCTAGTTAAAACCTTGGATTGATTTGCTGCACTCAGAGTTGCTAAAATATCAGTTGAATGCTCGATTTCGAAACTAGCAGCACCGCTGAGCCCAACAAGGAGATACAGTCCAACACAAATGCCGATAGAATGTAGTATTGTCTTGTGGATGGAGACCGATTTGGATAAGTTGTTGATAAAGGACGGGACAGTTGTAATCTGATTGATTTATATTGAGTGAAATGCTCAGTGGCCCAGGCAGCCGAGGACTTACAAATGCGAAATTGTTCAAAACGAAGCCCACTAGACTACCCTGGTTCTTTCCAACAGCTGGGATTTCTTGGTTGAATCCATGACGCGCAAATATAATTACCCAGCAGACCATAACAGCAAACAGAATTACCACAGATCCCAATTGAAGCCAGATATTCTTGACTAAGCTCATGGCAGAGAAAGGAGTCACCATAGCCGCAGCTGCCTGTTAGTAGGATTAGAACACATTGCAGCATATAAAAGAGAGAAGATCCTAACTTACAAGGGTGCCGAAGGAGAACAAAATATATGATTCAAATGGGGAACCGGTGGAGCTGATATCTTTTACTATAGACAAACGATAAGCATACAATTGTGAATTGAGGAGAACTTTAAACTTACCACACACCCAACCCTGAGTGAAGCTTACGGCGCATGATTTGTGAAGGAACCGGATGCACAATGAGTCCATAGTCTAGCCATACATGAAATTAGCGTTTCGGGCATTTAAAACGTGGCCGAGGAGAAGGGTTTTGGAACACACCTGTGCTGATATAATAATACTTGAGATATTGACACTCTGGAGAGCAATATATAATAGAACCTGTAGGCCTATGTGGCCCTTCTTTCCTACATAGAGGTTTGCGATGGTGCTGAATTCGACGCGGGCTTGGAAGTTTTCATTGCCACGAATCGTTGACATTGTTTCAGCTAGAAGGAGGGAAACAAACCCAGACAGGGCGCCGAAAACAAGGAATGCAATTGTTGTGCTGGAGCTCGTCAGTTGTGGCTTAAGTGAGGGACGCGTTTCGAAGGGGTATTCACGTTACCCATCCTGCTTCTTGGAACAACAACGGAACTAATGCATTATCAGATTAAAAGACTCGAATCGATTAAGCCTTAAGGCTCCTTACTTGTTGTCAAACCTGGCCCTGTGATTGAACTGATCAACAAGGCCATTCCACCCCAGAATCCGATCACGGGGCCGGCTGAGGGGACCATCTTGGACGTAGACTGCTAGAGAAGATGCAATGCTGTTTAAGAGATATTCGACTGTTTTACTAATAGACGTAGAAGCAAGAGAAGAGTCAAAGTGAGGGCAGGTGGGGGATAAGAGTTATTACAAAGGAAGGATCAGCGTAGCAAGCAACCACCTGCCTATTCCGAACCACCCAGAACCTGGACGCCACTTACTGACTGGGCACTAATATCAATGTCATATTTGCTTTCTAGATGCATTTCAAGGCCGCATTCTCAATCTCAATATCGAGCTTTGAATGCTTCAGTGTTACATTAATACGTTCCACGTGTATTGTGAATCCCCCTCGGATTTATCGTCTGTGAAAGAATCATGGTCAACATTTGAGTAAGAGCTATAATAGAGATAGGAAATATTTAACGGACGATAACTTTTGATGGTTATTCAATATTAAAATCAACGTTGCTGAGATAAAGATGCCACTGAATCAAAACCAAAAAACATTGCAGAGCCTAGATATCCGAACTTCCGATTGCCGTGCTTCCAGATTGCCGAACAATGAGCTTTTCCTAGCCGACCCAAGCCGACCCGAACCGACCCGAACCAACTCCATTTCAACGAAATAGTACAATAGTCACTTTTCTTGAAACAATGGAGGGTTTTTAGTCACAAGGTTTAACTTCCTTCCCATTTAAGATTAAAGCACTCATAACGACTCATAGTCTTTCGCGAGCTCTCTCCATCTCCAAATTTACTCAAGGCCGCCCAGATCTTTATAAACTGAAAATCGCACATGCTCAATTGAAGGTTTTAAATCTACTCAAACAAATCACCAACCGTAAATCAGAAAGACCATAAACTAAAAGTAGCTCCTTAGAGCGTAGGGGAAACATAAAAGGTCTATTTTCTGTCGGCTTTGCAACATTATCACTAAACCAAGCATCACGGGTTCTTCTCTCTATTCTTCAAATTAAAGCGATAATATTTATTCATGTATTTCCTATCCATACCACTAGCCACTATTGTATTACCCCTCATCTCATCCCGTGATATCCCCTCCTGCCCCTGTTACCGTCTTTTCTCCCTCCGGGAAAAAAGCTCACCAAGCTCATGTCGACCCACACATCCCCCATTCTCCCCACCACCTCGACATCCGGCTCCTGATCCCTCCTCAAACTCAGTGCCTGCACCTGATTCAACCCCCGCCTCGAATAGCCCCTATCCATACTTTCCCCCACCCTCTGTCTCAAAAGTTCGCTCAGCCTCTCCTTCCCAAATTCCTTATTAATCTTTGTATCCACGCCCATCACCTTCAAGAATCCATCAAACCCATCTATCTCATGAATCTTCTTAATCGAATCGGCGAGGTATTTGGCAGATCCGAGGGGAGGGGCGCCGTGCCGTTCGAAGGCGGCATTGCGGAGTTGGATGAGGGTGAGGCGGTGCGTGGGTGGTGGAAATGTGGAAGTAAAGACGGCGGTACGACGGAAGAGGTTGAGGAACATGAAGAGACGATAGGAAGTTTTACTCGCTTCGAATGTTTTCTTGAGACGGTATTCAGAAATTCTGGAGGGCTGTAAGGTTTGAAAGTTAGTGATTGTGCTACACTTGGTCATGGAATAGGTCCTTAGACTCGCTGGTCTCAACTTCGGCATCGAGCTGCGAGTTTTTGGGGTGATAAGTCTCACTTCCAAAGGCTAAGGCCAAGAACGAACTTAGCCCCAGAGTCGCAGCTCAACGTCGAAATTGACAAGAACAATCTGGGGATCTGTGTAATGAACATGTCGCAAAGTCGCACTAGGACATACCTCGAGGTAAGCAAGCTCCGGGTTGCCCTCCAGCATCCATACTACATTCCTCGTAATAGCCTCCTTAATCAACCCCGTAATCATCTCTGTGACATCCTCTTCTGACACTAGTGCTGCAACCAACAAGTGCCCCAAATTAGGGCAGTGCTCCTTATTCGTCCTCCCATCCTTAAATTCTCTTAACGCCCGATTCGTATCCTGCACGATCGACGGGTCCGACGTTGCAAGACAAATTAACAGATGAAACAAACAGAAATACGACTCAATCGCCTTTTCGGATGCATGAGTTAGCGTACTCTTGATCTGTTCGTCGTGGTAGTTTCTATATGGATGAGAGCGCAGGTGTTCGGTTTCTTGGTTGAGTTTGACGACGATACTGTTCATAAATGCGTAAATCACCTCGACTGGTTTGCCTGAGAGGCCTGCAGAGGCAGATAAGCGAGAGAGGGAGTCGGATACATAGCACTCTACTCGACGCCAGTGACCTTGTGCGATTGGGAGAGGGATCCAGTGGGTAAAGGGCAAGCCTTGCGTAGAGTTCCGGATATGGTGAGCATAAAAACCTATGAAGAAAATAGTCAGCTGCTGTTTGGCAGCGTATTTGCAGTCTGTGATATGCTCGCTGAATA
The DNA here is from genome assembly GCA_000328965.1 of Ascocoryne sarcoides NRRL 50072. Taxonomy (NCBI): domain Eukaryota; kingdom Fungi; phylum Ascomycota; class Leotiomycetes; order Helotiales; family Gelatinodiscaceae; genus Ascocoryne; species Ascocoryne sarcoides. The sequence goes on from KB205941.1 coordinate 394,294, forward strand.
GGCATTCAGACTACTGTTTTCAAGTCCGCAATTCAAAAAATTGACCTTGGGCTTGGTTGGACACCACGGAGGCTAGCACGCCAAATTTTCAACTTGAAAACTGCAATCTCCATGCCTGTCCGGTGAATAATGCCACAAACAAATTTTTGTACGTACCTTCTCTAGATAACAAGTCAAACTCAGAAGAAAATGTCCCATATTTAGCACCCTTAGAGGCAAACGAGACATCAACTCCGACTCCAAGAAGTGTGTTCTTATAGTCCTTTTTCAAGCAAAAGCACTGCAACTCCCTTGTACGGAACACATCAAATAATTTTATGGCAGCGCCAACCCGCTTCCATGCCCTAGCAAAGGCGATAAGCTCCTCAGTCTCCAGCTTGTCCATAATCAAAAGTAGCACTTCGCTAGCCATGCCACATTCGGTAAGCGGGCACTCCCATTTACTACCAGGGGTGCTAACTGTTCCCTGCAATTGATTCTCCGAATCTCCGGTAGATGGGGGAGCAATATCAAGAGAGGGTGTGGAGGCCCATTCCATAGAGCTATCAGCAGACGGATTATGTGTAGATTGAGGATTAAAGCCACACTTATTACACGTAAAGTCATCATGAACTTGAAGTTGACGTTCTCGATATTTTGTCAAGTCGATAGCATATCCACCACCGGTCTGAGTAACCTTATCGCTACTGAAAAAGCTAAGAAGCTGAATGGAGATACTCTTCAGAGTGTATGCTGGGGTGTATCCTTCTTTGGTGTTGAGGATGGAGGCGCAGATGTAGGTATCGAAGATATTCGGGTGCTGAACGTCTGAGTCCATGCGAACTTTAGGAGGCACAAGAGGGTACTTTGGAGGAAATTCGACCGTCAAATGCATGGGTAGTTTGTACCCTTTGACATTGAGGACAAGGCAGGCTTTTGTGATGTCTTGGTCCTGGACATGGAGGGAGATATTCGGGTATGGCTTGGTCAGTAATTCTGCAACGTCCCGCATGAAACGTTGACGGAGTGAACCGGTTGGATCCGACCCTGATACATGTGACGCCATGTCGATCTTGAGGTTATAACTTTGCTTGGAAGTTCCGAAAGTGATGCTTAGATGGATAGGTGCTTTTAGTGTCACTATTGGTAGCACCCAGGCGCCGTGATGTCGAATCGCCAATGTTGGAGAATAACAAATTGCGTAGCAAATGATGATGTCGAAAGTTTGAGCTTTAATTAGAAGCTTCGATAGAACGAGGTATCCAGTTAATTTTTTATAGACGGTTCATACCAGGTGAATAGGTAATTTGACATCCACTCGGTGTGGCTAGCGCCTTCCAGTTTGAATCAACTGACGACTCCAGCTTCTATTTCATCCTTTGAGAAAGGCAGTGAGAGTAAAATAAAATCTCCTTAGTTTCCTGCGAAGCGAAAGATTATATAGAAGCGCTCTTTGGTATAAAATGCAAGTGTCAAGGAAAGGTTGGGAGCCTTGAGGTTTCGGCGAGGACTTGTTTGGTAGACGGCACGTGAGTCATGCCGATTTAGGCGGTAACTGGGTAGCCGCAGTCTAGGCAGCGTCCTGGTAATCCAGGATCAAAACACCTGAGACATCCTCTTGTCCCCATCTTGAACACTGTAATTGGGTCTCTGTGGTGTGAATTCTGGAAGACCTTTTGGTGATGTTGTATTGTACGGAAATGGTACATAATGGAGTGAGGAGGGTATTTATGTAGAACGCATACAGGGGTGGTAGTTAATAATATGAGTGAATCCATAGTAAGTAGTTATTGGTATGGTTTATTTAGCGTCCTAAGCTGTATGATTATATTAGAAAGTATTCCCATTAAGTTAGGTATAATATCAATGAAAAAGGCTGTGAATCAAGCACTTCGTAGAGGGTGTCATAGCTTATCAACGAGGAGTGAATCAACCGCAGCAAGTTTATGACTCGAATATGACTACTTCTATAGACATACCCAAGAAGAATCACGTAAGGGTATCATTTATTCAAAGCTTAAAAGATTTTTATAAGTGCTAAGGAAATGTGTCACCCATCTTTCCAGCCATCCAACGCAGAGTCTCACCCCAAGAAAGCTAGCTCCCAAAAAGCCCTAAGCCAAAGCCAGAATAACCTAAAGACACATTGTCCCCCAAAAATAAGACCGTTTCAAACCAAAACAGAGTACAACTCATGTACCCGTATTTCCATTTCATCAAAACTGCTCCTCGGCCCTAAAGGCCCTTCTTGAATCACTTCCTAATTGCCGAATTCTCACCCGCAGTCTTCATGGTAGACCAGAAAATTAGGGTCTATTAACCATGAGGACAGTCGTCCGTCCACCCAGCTCACAAATCCTGTCTGCAGGATTTCCAAACCCTCAAGTAAAATAGAAAACAAAAAATATACTATCCCTTCCTCTTCTTTCCAAGTGATTGACCCAACAAGGAGGAAACAAGATCTAAGCACCCGTTTCAACTATAGAACCTCTTATCAAATACATTACAGCAATATTGTAGACCTCAATTAAACATGGAAAACACAAATTCAAAATTCATATTTTTATTCCCACACAAACAACCCTAAAACCATCTCGTTGTCTACCTAAACCAACACACCAAAAACCCAACCTAACTCCCCATAAAAAAACCCCCAAAGGAAGCTCAAGGATCCACCCCATCCATCGCTGACACAGTTTCCATCCTCCATTCTTCATGTCCCATTCTCCATCCACCACATCACCCTCCAGAACTTCACTCCCACAAAAGTACCCCATCCCCCATCCCCCACCCCTTCAATCATCCCAAACCCCCTCTCTCATCACTAATTAAAAAGAAGAAGAGACATCCTACGAACAAATAAAAAAACCCTTATCCCAACTCGAATCCACATCCTCGAACAATCTCCATGCCTTGCCCCCAGAAAACATCCTCGCCTGCCTATCCCTCTATCTATTTCACCAAATCGTGCTTGTTGATATACCCTTTCTCCTAGAGCCAATTTGAGAAGTAGATAGATGGCACTATTCGTCCGTTCGCTTGTTCGGTGCGAGGCGTTGCAATTCTCGAGATGGAGAGAGACTATATAGAAAGTGTGCGACGATCCATCCACTAAACCCTCATTCATGGCATGCCAGATATGATACCATCCACCGATAATACCCTACCCCATCACACCAAATCCAACAAATCCTCATAAATCCAACCCAGCCAACCCAGCCCAAGTCAGCCCAGCTCAGCTCCCCATTTCCTCCTCCTCTCCTCCTCCCCCCAAAACCAACCCAACCCAACCCAACACACCCACACAACCTCTCACCCAAACCAGCTCGAATAGTTCCCAAACCCACATGTATAGCAACATCCAAGAAAGCCAGCCGCATTACACCGCGGGCAGGAATCCGCACGATCCCGCTTCGGCTTCGGACTCGATTTCGGTTTTAAGACCGGGTCTGGAGCTGGAGGGAGAAGAGGAGGAGGAAGTTGTGGTGGTGGTGGTAGTCGTGGTGATGTTGTACTCCGGAATCCAGAATCCATCCTTCCCATCTACCAAACTCCCATATCCCTAACAACCCAACCCCAAATGTTCTCCACAGCAAGTATATGGTAAACCTACCAACAAGACGAACGATCTTCAGATGCGCCTAAGATGCGGAAGAAGCAAGTGAAAAGATGTCGAGTCTGGAAGTGATAGATACAAAGATACAAGGTCATGGTCAGGGTAATATTGATTCACAGACGAAAAGCAGACATATAATCAGTATGTATGTACATATCATATTCATCACTTGAGAGATGTGAGTTATGGACTTCCATAGGGACACTTGAATATATCCACAATGATTCCGTCCCCACGGAATTTCGCTCAACTTTGAGAAGGGTACGCGTGAGCTTTATGATTCACCTGGCAGACGGAGTCTCGCGACTTGAATGGCTGTACAAAATTCCGAGCCAAAAATTGCTGCTAGATATGCAAAAGCTATTGCTTCGGAGTGACTTGCATTAGGAAAATGGAGTTTGAGTTATTTGGAGCTCGTGGAGATTCTTCGAAGACTTTCAAGCGAATCGAGGCTATGCGACTGTTAACAATCATTTACCAAAAAAGCAGTAATAGATTTGAGCATCCGAAAAATTATATCAGCACATATTTTTGCCTAGGAAAAAAACAATAAGTTTATGTTGTTCGTTTTATGCCATTTGCGTTCATGAAAGTACACCTAAAGCAACCATGCAAAGTTGCCATGTAACCTCCAGCGACCCAGCGACCCATCGCAGCCGAGACAGAAACAGAGACCCTTTAGCAAACCATGCAACCTATTTCTTAGCATTGGCTGCCTCCTCAGCCTTGTCCTTCGCACGCTTCTCCCGCTTTCCGAGATATCTAGCCTCGCTACGTGCATCTCTCAACTTTCTGTAAGCACCACCCTCAACTGCCTTGGGCATATCGCTCTTCTTAATCTCCTTAATGCTCGTATCGGCGTGGACGATAGGAAGACCCAGCTTGACACGAGTGACGGTGTTCTTGACGCCAGAGACCTCCTCCTTGGAAGCATCACCAGTCTTGTGTTGACCCAATTTACGGGGGAAGAGGATCAATCGGGCTTGGTATGCCTTCAGGCGCTCGACGTTGACGGTGAGAGATGCGGTGGAGAGGTTTTGGCGGCGGGAGTCGACGGAGATACCGATTGTGGGTGCGAGCTTGCGGGCGATACCAGCTTCCTGTAAATTCATCAGAACCCATGTGTGCGCAAATCTTCACCTCCAGAGACTCCTACCTTCAGTTCGGTCAAGGTGAAACCACGTCCGGCTCGTACACGGCGGTTGTACTTGATGGTCGGGCATCGAACAATTGGTCTCAGTTTGTCGACTGGTCGTGGCGCAACAGCAGCTGCCTTGGAGAGACGAGCATTGCGACGTCTAAGTTTCCGGCCGGGCTATCCCACATATGTCAGAGTCTCCTCTCTCGCCAGCACCTCGAAGATATCATTTACCTGGTCGAAGTGAACGCGGACTCGTCGCTGCCAATCCTTTCGGAAATCTGGGTCGAATTAGCATCAATCTACACCTGTGGAAAGCCGTGGGAAAGCTGCTTCGAACGTACGGTTATGCGGAATCTGCTGGTTGTGCTTGATGGCCATTGCTCCTTTTTTCGATATGCGATCAAGGGAGAAGGGACGTCGTTGTCGTTGAGATGGTTGTCGAGGTGGGCGGTATCAACGAGTATAGGAAATTTGGTCTTGACGCTCGCTCTGGCGAAAAACGCACAACCGAATTTTTGAAATTCATGCACGTGACTGTGGCGGGGCTGCTGTGGCATGTCGAGGATGGAACGAGCCAATCAGTGCACGATATTTGCGCCTCCACCATCCCTGTTATTTTCCCTGGGAAAAGAGGAAACACTAGGCCCGATTCGGTATTTTCACATTAATACCCACAAGGCCTGCTTTGCTAGTTGCGAAAGTGTATAGGTCTGGCAAAGGATTTGTTTATCAATTTCAGTCTATTGCATATCTCTCAGTTGCCTAGTTCGACCTTAAATTTGGATATATTTGTAGTAAGTATTGTAGACTCTTATTCCTTTCTGCTTTCTCTCCGAGCCAAACATGCTGGACAGACTTCAATGTGCCGACGAGATCTTTGAACCTCAAGATGAGCTATTCGCAAGACATGGACCATGCGCTCTTCCTCATATAAGGATTTGTGACATTGCCCATAGTCCGAGTCTCAAAACTGCTTCTGTTCACCTCCAACATTGGTAGCTTATTAGACTTAGCCTCAAGGCCAGACCTGCCAACATCTCGGTTTTTCCCATTTAAGATATGCGCTGGATGGATAGCTTGTCTCTCTTTAAATCAAGCGGCTCAAAAAAGGAGCTATCATTAAGAATAGGGAACAATGCCACAGCTCTCTTGAGGTTGTATGTCAAGCACTAAAGCAATAGTAGCTATTTTCATCCGAATTCACAACATCCAAAGTTCCAAGCCCACAACTTGAGAACACATTGTCACAAATTCCAGCTTAAAATGCCGATCGTCTACAACATAAGAGCCCCGAGAGAAGAGCCCTTTCACCTCATTACAACTTGTGGGTTGGTGCCTGGCACGTGACACAGGCGCGTCGCCGAATCGAAATCGATTTCCCGAACCTCAAACTGTCCTCGAGATCCAACCGCCTCCTGATAACCCACGTTCCTTTACTACCCTCCGCGCACAATTCGCAGCGCAGATCTACCCGTCCCATATCCAAGCCCTCAAACCTCAATCACTCACCCGCAACTATGACTCGAGCCCAACAAACCATCTCGATTGGACTTCTGGTCACCTCGGTATGCAAACCCTCCTCCCCCCCTTCACAACACTTAATCGTCTATCTAGTATAACTTAGTACTAACTGATACCACAGTTCTACCTCGCCCTCTACCTCGAACTCATCCCCCTTCCACCTTTGATTTCCACACAAATAATACCAGTCGTATGTCCACACACCTCCAAATCCCTTCTCCCCCCTCTTCACCCATCTGCCAAAACCACAAGCTCCCCTCCAAGCAAATATCCCCTAAGCACATCAATCCCTCTAACAAAACAATACTGACCAACCTCCCAGCTACCATTCTGGGCCCTAGTCTCCTTCGGCGCCTTCCTCCTTTTCAAACTCGGATTCGGCGTCTTCACATTCAACGATGTGCCAGAGGCGCATGCGGAGCTATTGAAGGAGATTGAAGCGGCGAAGACGAATTTGAGGAGCAAGGGCGTGGATGTTGATTAAAGGGGATGAAGAGGTTTGGTTTTGTGTATAGTTGGGTTAGATGGGTGGAGGAATAATTGGTTTTGCTACGTGGTGGCAGCCAAATCGTGGCAGTGGCAATCTACATCTACCACCTATCTAATGTTGGAGAGAACACTACGTCCCCCAAACCTAAGTCTGCTTTCGTCCTGTAGACGAGTATAATACTGGACGCAGTGGTATTTCTGGCGAAGTCATCCCAGATCTTTGACTGCTACCGGCTCATTTGGGACAGGCAGTCGTTGCATCCCAATCCTCCCCAAACGCCACAACCTTGTCTACGACGTCCCTTCTATAACCTGTCCATATTCACCCTTCTGTCTGCGAAGACCTCTACTGTATCTATTTATCCAGCAACCGATTCCCGACATATCATCCCACACTCCCTTCTCTAGCATGCTTCTCTTTCAGCCTCTTCTCCACCCTTATAAACTCCCTAATCCCGACCGGAACATCCCTAAACAAATCCTCGCCCTCCTCTGACCCCGCCCCCCAATTAGTCTCACTGCCTCCCCCGTCATCATCCATACTGACCATTGTATGAGTCGCCCCCTTCTCCCCCTCCCCAAGCATCAGCCCAGTGCCACCCCTCCTCTTACCCCCCTTTCCTCTCTCCTTCCTCAGCGCCACATCAGCCTTCTTCTTCGCAGCCGCCCACTCCTCCAGCTCATCCCCATACCGATCCCAAACACAGTTCACACACCCACTCATACAGCAGTCATCTGGCTCGCTGGGCTTGGGCGGCACCCACACGCCAGCCACCAGCTTCGACTTTTTCTGTATCTCGGAGTGCCGTTCGAGGGGCGAGGAGAGTCGGGAGGAGAATATGATGGTCGGTTTGGGGGCGGCGGCGTCTACCCGCGTGGACTTTATCGGGGGAGTTAAAGTTGAAGAGGTGTTAGGCAGGTAGCTGGACACGTAGGGAGTCGGGGACTCGAGAATGGAAGCGTAATAGTCGCCTATAGGGTTTGCTTGGGGAGATCTGGGTTTTGTGGTAGTCCTTGAAGAGGTGGAGGAGGGGCGACATCGGGAGTGGCGGGTAGAGTAATGGGTAGGTAGTTTGGCGCGCTGAGTTGCGCGACCAATGAACCGGGCTTCCATGTTTGTATGAGCGCGGACTAGAGCAGAGATACTTTAATTAATATTATAAAAGAATCATGGAGTTGTTGTGGCATTGTAGTGTTGTCTTGTTTACGGTTGCGGATAGCTTTGACGGAATAAATGAAGAAGCCTCGGTCCAAAACGTCATCGAGCAGGGGCTCACAAACATTGGTCAACGATGAAATAAAGTTATTAGTCAGCACACAATTATCATACTGGTGAGATATATACTTGGTCGGATTTTTAAGGGCATATAGGAAGTAAGGAGTCAATAGTTGGTGTTGGTAAGTTAGAAGCATTTGCGACATTAAACACATCCTGGTGTTACTTATTGTTTTTCGTCAACGATATTCGAGGAAAGCTATAATTTAGCTATTTAACCTTGGCAACCGAGACTTGTTAATAGTCTACTCACTAACTTGTACAGAATGTTAAAGTGAAAAAGATAAAGTCTATGTAGAGTCCTACCTATCAGATCGACTCTTAAGCCGGTCTCATTTTAACTATAGTTTCTTTTCTACATTGAAGAATAGGTGCTTAGATAATTGTTACCTTCAACATAGTCACGATATATGATGGACTTCACTTGCAGGTATTCTCTGCCTTATGTTACATATCCCCTTTATTTGTATGTGAAATAGACCTCGTAATTAGAAACACAAAATCAACTTAGTTACCAAATCAAGTGTTGATTCTAATGGTATATTTGGTACGTTAACATGTTGCACCGTTGTATGAGCTCCCGTTGTTGAGTCGGCAATCCTTGGAGGCCCCCCAGTCGCGTCCTCAGAGCTACATACGCGACTCTTCTGTGCAACTTTACACCTAAACCCCTCCACCTCCACCTCCACCACCAGCACTGCGATTTTGAGGGAGCGCGATTCGACGTGGACTGGATCTCGGAGATCATGGGTGGGGGTTAATCGGCACTTCAATATTCAATGGAAGAATCACCTGCCAAGCGGCGCAAGACATCGCCCACGACATCGATCGCAATCGACGCGCCAGCAACTCCAAGTCGCATACCCGTCCCTACACGACATGGCGAGAATACAACACCGGGGAGGCCATCATATGTCTCTCCTACGAAAGCAAGTCTCTCTCGGCACAATCCCCAATTGCTAAAACGCCCGCCGTCGTCTGCGCTGGGTGCACGAGGAAACGGTAGTCCGGGAAAGGGAAAAAGTGTACAGAATCTGTTTGCAAGATCGCCAGGCAAAATAGGCCCTGCAGATGATGCGCCATCTATGACCATAGGAGGAGATAGGGCGGAGGGGACGAAGTCCACGCCAAGTACACAAGAGAATGTGCCACAAGCCATAAACTCGACTGCTCAGAGAACAACCACGCCTAAATCTCCAAGAATAAGGACCGCTGGCGGGGCATTATCTGCGAAGCCAAGGAGACTGTCGCAGCCACCGTCAAAAAGACCTCAGAAGACACCAGTAGCTCCTGCCGATGACCCGTTCAGCCAGGATTTACCGCACGATTTTAATCCATTCCAGAAGAAGGGGTTAAGAAGATCGCCTATATCTTCACAGGCCGGAGCTGGAATTCCACCCCAAGACGATGACAATCCTTTCCGAAAGACTGGCTTGAGAAGATCGCCTATAAGTTCACAAGTTGACGACCAAGTCTATTCTCAAGGCACGCATGACACAGGCGGGAAAACAGAGAAGAGGAAATCGCCTTCACCTAGTAACTCGAATTTTGAAATTCAACTATCATCTGAAGGGGGTAACGATGTACCATTAGGTGCTGAGAGAAATAAATCTCCTACTCAGGCTGTACATTCTGGAACCCATATGCTGCCCAAGGAAGGAGATAATCAGTTCATGGGGCGAGACTTGAGGAGATCGCCCATTCACCACCTTTCTCCTATAAACATCAATAGTCCTTCTCGGAGAAATAACTCGAGGAAATCCCCAGTTTTAGGCCAGCCTATAAATACTATTAAGCAGAAAACCGATCGGATTGAGAAAACGCCTGAAGTTTCGACAACTCCCACAGAACCATTACCTTCCCATAATGCCCTAGCAGAGGTCGTCAGCAACGATCGTCCACAAGAAAAGAAACAACTTGACCAACAACCAATATTCACAAAAGTTGCAGATCTCTTGCATAGGAGATCATCTCGCCAGGAACGAGAAGAGCCAGAATTGCCTCCCACCCCAACCCAACGAGGAATTCCAGACCCAGTTGTAACAACTCCACCTTCTGGTATCCACGATACGCCAAGCAAGAGGTCCCGGAAAAGGGCAGCAAAATTCAAATCTTCTCCTCTTAAGCCTCACTATCCAGCCCCAGCTCGGCCGGCGCCCTCAGAGACAAAAGAGAAGTCTGGGCCAGAACCCTTCACACGTCGGAAATCTGCCAGATTCCTTACTCCTGTAGATCCTCATGCCGCCAAGAAGAAAGAGCGAGATGACCTGCTCAAAGAACTACAGCAGTTGCAAGAAGATGTCACGCTCGCAAACCAAGAAAACGAGCGCCTTCGTTTACGTGCCGAGTCTCAAAAGAAAAAACCGATAACAACTCCAAATGTCGAGGATTTAGTTGCCATGCTACTTCGTTCTACCGCACCAGAACCATCTTCTAATCCCAAGCCGAAAGCCGATAGCATCTTTAAGAATATAGGTTCTTTCTTGCCCTTCCGCCCACGGAGGAAACCAGTCACTACAGTCATTTCACAAAAACCTCTCCCTTCTCACCTCCCCATTCACCTCGACGACCCTCTCCCCTACCTTCAAGCCTTCAGTCCTTTGACGTATACCTCAACCATCACTCTCCTTCCCCAAGAGCCAGTTCCCTCTCCCGACTCAACCGACGAGCCGGAGTCAGAGAACCCGATATTCCAACGCCACGTCATAAATGCTTCGCACCACTCGGGGCTTTTTGCATCCAGATTTGCAATGACGGTCGACACAGCTTCTCTCACTATCTCCTCGTTAGAAATCCTAAGGTTGGACATGTCAGCAGAGAAGGAACTGGGGACGTTTATCAGGTCAAGAGCGCGTGCGAGTGGACCGCTTGGGAGGGATGTCACGGCTATATGTTGGGCGATGGGGAGGTGGATAGAGGTGTCCATCGAGCGGGCGAGGTTTTGGTGTGATGTCGAGGAAGAACTTGGGACGGCGGAAGCGAGGCGGAAACCTTTGCATAAGAAGAGGAAGCGGAAACGAGGAGGTGCGGCTGCGGCTGTAGGGGATGAAGACGGTAAGGAGGCTGGACATAACGAAGGGAAAGTCAAGTGGGCGAGGAGACAGCTGTTGCCGAATATTGGGAGGACGGCTTTGGAGCTGAGTAGTAAAGATGTGGAGTTGAGGTTTGAATGGAAGGTTGGGTTTGATTGGACGGGAGAGGTAGAGAGTTCGATTTCTGCTAATGCGAGGGTGCCGAGGAATTGTAAGTTGGCTTTTTTTTCTTTTCTCTTCCTTTTCATCCCTCCCCTCCCGCACTCTTTCTCTTAACTTAGAAATATACAATCAATAATAAGAATCCACTAACATCCATCCTATCAGGGCAAGAAAAAGATGATCGCAAGAGCCTAGGGAAGGTCCCAGAGACGTTTAGTAAACTGGTGAAGGAACGGGGTCCTTTGGGGGCGGCTAGAGCTATTGTTGGGTTGTTCATGCCGATGTGATGGATATGGGGGGGGTGGTTATGCAGTTTAAATGAGGATGTTAGGAATAGATATATGTCTGCCGGTCGTGACAGTTAATCTCTATTGCTCATGACTCTAGGATTCTCCTCTGGGGTTGCTGATATTTGTGCTCTGCGTCTCCATCCTCACTCTCCATCCTTTCTAGTTTTCGTGATCTCATCAAAAATAATTCCTATATTCTCAATCCTATTCCATTTCTTTACATCCTCCCCGCTATTTAACACAGTAAATGACTCATTTGAGTCTAAGATCTCAATATTATCTTATCCTCAGTTAAGAGTTTAAATAAAAGCAATAATTAATCAATCCCCATATACATCTTACAATCCTCGTTACCTATAATTTACTCCATCCCGCTGAAATAGCACTTTAATTATTACCTCATTGCCTTGCTCTCTTGAAACTCCCCACCAAGTAGGTAGGTAGGTATATAAGTTTAGAAGGAAATATATCCTCACTTCGTCCTAACCCAAACATCAACCCCTCCCTCTGGCAACTATCAAATCTCTTTTGCCACTTAGTCTTTACATCACATTGGAGCATATCACAGCACATCACATCACTTCACTTCACATCAACTCAAACCCACTGAATCACAAATAAAACCAACTACAATATATTCCATAACAACAAATATAAATCCCCCTTGATACAATTCTAAAAACGAGAAGAAGAAGAAGAAGAAGAACTATAAAATAAACCCCATAACATAAATCTCACACACACCCAACTCTTCAAACCCACTAACCAACTCCCCATTTCCTACAATCATAAACAATCCCTCTCATCTCCTGGTCCCTCGCCAACCATGTCTTTCCTCCTTTCAAAAACGACATTCCCAATCCTTACTTCCTTGCATTTTTAGTTTACTTTTTAATATTTTTAAGCGAAATATCTCCTTCCCTTTCAATTTCGAGAACTGAACGATTAAGTTGAGTTAAGTTAAGTAGATCACCCTTCAATATTTGACCTCTTATTTTTAACCCTTTCAAAGTGAATATGGCTGAGAAAGAATGGAAGTTCTTATTTATTTCAGGTGTAGTTTTGCTTTTTCATGGTATATAGGAATATAAGATTGTAGAAAAAATATAACATATCACTATTAAAATTTACAAAATCTAGGAATAAATCTCGAGTATTCTTTCTTACTGGCGATTCTCCGTCCTAGGCGCCCTAGCTAATACGCCATATCCTCCTATATTAGCGCGCGCGTTTCTATATTTACACAATAGTTACACACACAGGCTCCGAAATTTGCCATCCTAGTATTGCAAAAAGCACCTGCTCAAAAACGCCACCCATCCCATTGATCCCATGTATCAACCAACTCCCATGCTATGCAGAACTCGTTATACGATAGATCTTCCTTTACCAGAAACTACACCATCCGATGTAATGTTGGCAGAGATTCTCCAACTTCGTCGCCTCATTCAACAGCTTATCTACCTGGACAATATACGTCAACTCCTCATCAGGCTTGAAGTCATGGCCCGTGAGCTTCTCCTTCACCCTGTTCAACACTTGCATTGCTCGCTCGTTTTGCACTTCGGCCATATCCGTATCGGCAGGGCTAGGACCTTGGACGGACGAGTTGGTTCTCCCACGAGGGCGTGAAGATGGAGGCCCGCCGGGTGGAGCCATTGGCTCCTGTGCCATGATTTCCGAAGGCGGGACTTCGGCATCCATGATGGAAGGACGGCGATTTTGAGATGCCATAATAGAGTCACGGCGCTCAGAGCGGAAGTTGGGCCCAGCGGGAGAAGTATCGCCCGTGAGACGCCAATTCAGTAAAGGATCGTGGATGAACTGTGTTGTTTGTTAATAAAAAGCTTACTGTATAGCAGAAGATACTTACAGCTTCAAGAACTGCCATTAAAGACTCCTTGTTGTCACGCAGTACTCTCATTACATTCTCGCAGGTAATTCTGAAGCTACCCTCGATATTACTGACTTCCATGGCATACGTTAGCATTCGAGTTAGCCTGAAAGGCACACGCTCCGGATATTTGTCACGGTGCATAGCAACTTCAAAGCAATCGCCGAAATCGATATGAATAATCTTGCCAGTGATTCTGTCAAGCATCAAGTTCGAGGGATGTCGATCGCCAAGACCAAGTATGTATCCAACCATGGACATGACACCCAACGAGCGAGTATAATTGGTACGGCGATCGAGCCAAGACTCGGAGCTCTTGCTCTTCAGCCATAAGACGCGGTAGAGATCCTGTCCTGTGGTATTGTCGAGAGCGTAGCCGAATACCTCAACTTTCTGCATCAAAGTCAGATTATCGAAATCAGGGGCCATTTGCAACATGATGCGGTGTTCGATATTTAGTAATATCTTCCTGCTCTCTCTATATTCGCGAATCAAAACGTGAAGAGTGTCGCTGTTTGGTACCCAGCCTAGGAGACCTGAGTTTTGAGAGAGAGGAATCGCTGGAAATCTCTGAATGTTCAGGTGGCGCTTGTAGGATTCCGTGTCGTTGATCATCAGTGTATTGCAAAGACCGAACAACTGCATGACACGCTCGTCTTGTCGAATATCCTCATGTCCCTTCAAGAGGAAAGCATATGCGACACCATCGCTTCCGTTTAGGCTGAGCTTACGTGGCCGCTGTTTGGATGAAATGACGCTGAAATTCGTCTCAAAGTTGAGGATACGAATGATGGGTTTACCACTCTGATAAGTACCAGGTACGGCCAGGTCCAAGTCTCGAGCCTGGAGCAGCTTTGGTGAGACATATGCCAACTCCAAGTTGTTGAGTTGTGGGAGTTGACGTGCAATCCTTCGGAAGACCTGGTAGTACAGATCCCAGGCTTGGTTGATATCACTGACATCCAAGGTTTCTCTATAAGTAGAGCACCATTCTCGAGCTTCTTGCAAGTCACGACCAAACGTTTGGGCGAATGATATTTCCCGCAGTGTTTCGGGGCCTTTGTCGAGCATATCATGCAATGGAGCGAGAGTGGCAAACATGCCATCAATATTGCGATCTCCAAAGTAAAGTCTCGAAGCTTCTTCGAGTCCTTCGTGCCAAAGCTCGTGCCACAGGACAGCAACCCGGATAAGTTCATGACTGATAATGTCTGCCTGCTCTACAAGTTTTGCACTATGTTGACGCATGCTGTCCATAATTTGCATAGCTGATCTGGATCGCCGAGTATTTGGCGCCGACTTCATCGCAACAGTCAACGGATACACGAGGGCCTGCGGGTGAGCTCTGCCTACGTCGGCAAGGAGATTATGGATAGACTGTCGCACACGAGCATTTGGCTGGTTGATTCGGGCAATAAGTTGTGGAATGACTTCTAGCCAGGTGTCAACGCTAACAGATGCGAATCCTTCTGTCACAGCAGCATTCACCTCAGCGCTCCCACCATGTGCAAACCATAAAGTTAGAAGTCGTAAAGTGTCCTGCAACGAGCTTCCCTGGGATAAAGCGATTGACTTAAAGAATCCTCGAACCGCGGGAACAACATGGTCTACAAGCACATTTGGCGGTACCACCAGATCATGCTCACGTTCTGGGCGATGACCTAGGGCCTGAACAATTTCAAAATTCGCAAGAGCCCAAGCATGCCAAGCTTTGTACCAGTTGGGGTTGTAATGCGTAGCAGCCGCATACGAAGCAAGAACATCGTGAACGTGGTCACGGTGCCAGTCGCCCTTGTTTTGGGCCACTTGCCATTCACCTTGCTTAAGACAGCATCGTGCAAGGAGCACTGCATGGTCAGCTAGGTATTTAGGGAGCAAGTTTGGTGCTGCTAAAGGAGCTGGGTTGCCGTTCGTAAAAGTATTAGCGCCTGTGATGGAGCCATTGAGACTCATTCCATCAGCATTGTTCATGCCCTGGGCTGCCATTTGAGTTGCTTCAAGGCGCTCGGCCAGATCTGTCGTAAACAATTTGAGGGCACGCAAAGCTGGTTCATGTTTGCCATTTGCCCAGTGGTATTTGAGTACAGCATACTGCACTGGAGGTGGGACGTCTTTCATGGAGCGTACAACATCGCCATTAGTGCCAATATGACCGTTTCGCTCTGGGACATCTGAGAGCATCATATCAAGGCTTTCGTCATTACCCATTAACATTTTCAAATGAGTATCCGCCAAGCCCATGCGGCCAGATTTGCGACAGAGATTGGCGAATTTAATCATCATTTGCATATTCTCCTTGGGTGTAATTACCAAGGCACGAACCTTCAGCATTCGCTGCCAGACTTCTACATTTCTTTGGCAGCCGAGAAGACGTGTCTCCCAGGTTTGTCTCATGGTTGCTTGTTTCGCAGGGTTGTTAGAGTTCTGCTTGTAAACAACAAGCTCTTCCAATTCTGCCAGCATTTGTACCCGAACAATGACCGTATATGCTCGATTGTATGATTCGCTAACCAGCGCACTCAGTTCGGTATCCAGACCTTCTCTAGCCTTCTGCACGTATAAGGCAGCTTCTCGGAATTGATTACGATGCAGCGCAAGAATAGCACCAAAGAATGAGCGGTCTGGAGTGTTGGTCTTCATGACGCTAAGATAGTCGTCCATCAAATCGAACTGTGCAAGACCCCACGCAGCAGCAGTGGCGAGCGGTGCCACAGCGCGCTTGATCTCTAAGGTAGATGTGTGCCATTTCTCTTGAGCTAATGCAGAAAGCGATTCCCACTCACCCAAAGCATGAAGACAACGCATCTTTCCCATGATGATATCAAAGCTCTCGGCTTGCTCCGGAAATTCCTCCTCGCGCTTCTGGTAAAATTGAAGGGCTTCCTCCCAGCGCTCTAATTTCTCAAACCATGTTTCGCGCAACTGGATGCCATCTTTGTATAATTGAGCCTTGCGTAAAATACCGATAGCAGCATCGTACTGTTGCAGCTGGTTGTTGATCTGGATGAGTGCCTCAACAGCCCCGCTCGATTGATCTTGAAGAAACTCCAACTCCTTGTAATGGAGCGCCTTTGCCCAAGCATGACATCTTCCAGCTTCGCGGCCTAAAACACGAATATCAATTGGTAAAGCTTTATCGTCATGCTCCATGAACTCAGCCAGGTTAAGCAAAATACCCAGAAGATCAGGAGTGACATGAGGTGAGCGGATAGCAGTCTCGATATTCTGAATGAGATCGTCCTGGTATGGCTCAAATAAATCCCCCCAGCATGAAACGAACGCGGAGTTGAAGAGTTCACGGGCCAACGGAGGGTATATGCTAGCTAGAGGCGCACATGCCCTGAGAGCCTGATTTGGAGACTCTGTCAAGACAGTGACACTGAATCTTCGCATCCACTCTTGCCAATCCTCTTTCGTTGATTTACCAGTGGCATCCCAGGAAGCTTTCAAGTGAACAGGATTCGAGTCAAGTTTCTTGTTTTGAGCCTCGGTGTAGATCGTGTCGTCAACTTGATTACGGAACCGATCATCAGCATTAAGATCTTGCGGTAAAACTTCACCTTTTTGCAACTTGCTGACGAGGAGTTCATAGTTTAAGTGTGGAGTTGGATTCACTGCGAGAACTTTGTTGATAGTCCCAACGAAGTGTAGGTAATCCTTGCCAAGTTGGAATATGAGGGCAGCTAGTGTGTCCATAGCTGCAATTCTCAGAGAGAGATCACCAGTTGCTAAAACCCTGGCTAGCGGATGGATGATTTTAGACGCAAAGTCATTGAGATTGACTTGACGAGAAATCTTGCCGATGGTCTCGATGGCAGCCTTTCGGATGAAAGATGGCTGCTGCGGCTTCTCAAAGACGCCTACAATGACGGGGATAATTAGATGCATATACTCTTCGCTGCTGGGACCAAACACGAGAAAGGCGTGAAGTACGCGCTCCGAGGGCAATCGTCTAGTTGTGACATCTTTCTCAAGCACGTTCAACATATGAGGTAAAAGACCAGCAAGATATATCTTAAATTCGCCCTCCAATGATCGTGAGATGGCTTCAACCAACTGAAGAATATTGGCCTGTAATGCTGCACTGTGATCCCAGTAATCTTGCAGGACAGTCACAATATCTGGAAGAAAATTTCGGATATGCTGACGGACAATTGTGACGAGTATGCCAAGCTGACTGAAATAAGACTCGAGGCGGCTAGGCGAGGCGCTGCGAATAACAGCTATAAAAGCCGGGACCACCTTATCGAGGAAAGGAACACATTCCAAGCCAAGAGTCCGAAAGATTGTCATGACAGCCTCAACTACAAGCGCATGATGTTGAACAAGAGAGGGGTCCTTCAAAATCTGAAGTAGTGCATTTATTACAACTGTGGGGAAGTACTCCTTGTTCGATGGCGTAAGCCCGGTCATCATAAGTGAAATATCCGTTAACTGAGTCGATTCGAGACGTAATTGTGTCTCGGGTGATTTTTCCTCAACTTGTTGAAGCTTATAGGGATCCAGAGCACCAAGAATACCAATGAGCTTAATAGTTTCCTGGCGCAGCGCACCACGATGAGGTTCAGACCGAATAATAGTTTGGAGGATCTCAAGGAGGTTGGGATAATCGGTGTATGGCTTAATGACATAACCCGAATTGCTGGCCAGCTGCCCCAGCGTTCGCAGCGCAGATTCACGCTTAGAGACCGAACTTTGGTCTTGTAAAGCCTCCAGAATTATTGGCATAAGCTTGTCAATATATGGAATCATGTCCTCTCCCCCAACAGTGGATAAGTCGCCAATAGCTTTCAAGATCGTTGAGGCTACAGCAGCGTTTGGATCTCGAGCTTTGGGAAGCAAGACAGCGATCATTGGGTCAACATAGGGTTTGATCAATCGTTGGGAGTTCTGCACAAGAAGAGAGATGAGTTTGGCACTCTCCTCCTTATTTCTTGCAACATCGGAGAATTCCAGCTCGGTGAGCATCTGAATAAGGACTTTCCGTAGTGCAGGAATGACATAGGCTGGATTGACTTGAGTAAGCCGTCCAATGATAGAGATAGCAACCTCTCTGATGGCAAACACTTCATCATTGAGTGCGAAAAACAGCGTTCGAATATTCTCGGCTTTGGCCAGATGACGATCGAATCGTTCGTCGAGGGCTGCAAGTACAGTCCTACGAATCGAAGCCTCGGGATCGGCGACTCCTACAGTAAGGAGCTTTTCAATGACTTCGCTAACAACTTGTATCGCATGATAGCTAGTCTGGTTAACAATGGGATCTCGAACATAAAGTTGACAACAGGTCAATGCAGCTGCTTCTCGGATCTCTGGGCTGTCGTCTTCAACATATTTGATCGCAACATCACGGACGAATTCGTTGAGAACGTGGCCCGAAAAGTCGAAACTGCCCAGGGTGTTCAACGCCAGCTTTATTTCTTCCTGTCGATGTTCGTACGCATGGGGATCCTTTGAATCTTTTGCGACGATTGGAGCAGTAGCAATGCTATTGGGAACAGGAGCTCCCAGCGGTTTGAAAGGTTCACCGCAAAGCACTTTGCTAAGCATATCAAGTAGTCGCGTCTGGATCTCAGGCTTCGTTGGTGGGATATAAAAAGCCATATCGACGAGTGCTTGGGTAAGTTTTGGAGTCAAATCGCAGGCAAATATCGGATCGAGTAGTGCCTCCATGTATTTGCTTAATGTTTGGCCAACAGCTACTGCGAGTCTGCTTATACAATCGAAGACGGGATCAACTGGTCCGACTTTTCTCCTAAAATAGTATTAGCCTGACGTTTGTGATTTTCTTGATATGCAAACTTACGACTTGACACTCAGCCCTTCTCGGACATAAATCAGGACCCCATCAAGGTAAGGTGCAATAGCACTCTTGACGGCATTCGCAATGTTTCCAATTGCCAAAAAAGCATCATTGCGATCCTTATCCTTCTTAAGCATACCCGACAAGAAAACCATAAACTTGTGCAAGTATCCTTGGGCAAATTCTGTTGGCGAATAGTTTGCGAGCTCTGGGATCAACACGACAACAGTCTTCCTAATCGTCGCATCTCGGTGGTCCTTGTGCCGGAACACAATCTCGCACACCTCCTGGTAGTGTTCATGCATGAACATCCCTCCTTGCTGGAGAAGCTCCTTGATCACAAGAAGAGAGCCATGGATATACTCGACGGATCCTTGCCTGACTCCTTGGACAGCTTCCTCGTAGATCTTCGTCTGCCAAGTCTGCCGCATGGCTTGGTCTCTCTCCCGAATGATCTGGAAGCAGGCGCTGATAGCTTCAGCCGCGGTTGCGCGAATGAGCAAACGCTGGTCCCTCAATCCTACCCATATTTGATCAAATATGAGTCCAACAAAGGCATACATCAAGGTAGGCGCGTTTCGAGCAAGCTCTCTTAGAACAAGCACAGCACTATATCGTCTCTCCTCAACTCGATCCGATTGTAACCATTCTAACGCGGTCTTGACCTCACTCTCGACAAGCTCGGATATAAGAGATCCTCCTGGGCGGCAGATCTTGCCAAGGGCGATGGCTGCTGGCTGCATTGGGGCAAGATCTTTCCCGCGCAATACCGTTCGGAGTGATTGTGTAAATCGTGTTGTTTTCTGGCCCGAATCGACCCCGTCAAAGTCGATGAGCGCATCTAGGGCATGGATGCCGCCCAAACGATCAGCTGCATCATTTCCATGACTGATGAGCTGGGTTATCTTGCCATTTACAAGCCCATAAAATTCGAGAAACCGCTCCGGAGAAAGATCTAGGAATGAAAGTCAGCGTTGCGCGCAAGAGCAGAGTGCCGTTGGACAAACCCCTCGCTGTGACTGCAACTAGTTCTCGCAGCTCAGAGGCTGCCCTCTTTCGGACTTCATCACTACTGCTTAGCAATATCGTTAGCAGTTTCTCCCCAAGTGCTCATGTGCTCATGTGAGCAATAGCTTCGAGTTCTAACCGGTTGCGCAAGTCCGTTACGATACGGTTCAGCGTATCTTGTGCTGGTTGTGACATTTTGGCCTGCTGCTTTGGCCGGCTTCCTCTCTAGTAAGCACTCCCCATTTGCATCCATAGGCGCCTGCGCAGCGATTTTGAGGTTGTCGGTGGTATATCAGGACTTCAGCTGGCTGCTTCTGACGTTGACGAAACCAGAAGCTCGAGAGCCGGACGGTCAGTGCCTCGACCTTAAGACTTAGCTTGAGGTTGTCCTCGGGCCGTTATTAATCCGACGTGATAAGCTTATCGGGGTTCTTCCCAGCCGCAACCACAACACCAAGTCACACACACTACAACACTGGTTACTTTACTCCTCCATCTGTCACCGAAATCACATTCCCTTCACCGAAAGACTCAACACCATGGGTAATGATGGAGGCAGCATACCCACCAGACGCGAACTGGTCAAAGAGGCCGCGCGGGTCCCCAACGCATCTGAGGTGAAGGCTACCCAAGTCGAAGCGCAAACCTACGCCTGGTCCAACTGTCCATTATCGAACAAGCCCCTGATACCCCCCATCGTGTCAGACTCTGGCGGGACATTATATAACAAAGATGCGATCTTAGAACACCTTCTTCCCAAGGACGATGATGTCCCAGCTGCGGCGATCAAAGAGAAGGAAGACATCCTCCAAGGGCGTGTGAAAGGACTACGAGACGTGGTGGAGGTCAAATTCACATATTCCAAAGAAGGGAAGGAGGAGACAAAGATATGCCCAATCACAAGCAAGGAATTAGGTCCAAACACCAAATCAGTCTACTTGGTTCCTTGCGGACATGCATTTTCAGAAGTAGCTATTCGAGAAGTGGCTGGTGGTGTTTGTGTAGAGTGTAACGAGCCATATACACCAGAGAATATCATAACGATCTTGCCACTGGCCAAAGAGGATGTGGAGAAGCTCGCGGCTAGGGCGCAGAAGCTGAAGGAGACTGGGTTGACACACTCTTTGAAAAAGGCTCCGGGTAGCAAGAAGCGCAAGAAGCATGCCGAGAAAGATTCCGAAGTAGCTAACGCGAAGGAACACGGGGTGAATGGTTCTTCGGAAAAATCGAAATCCAAAGTGGGAGAGGAGTCCAATGGCACTAGCAAAGGCCATTCCACACATGTATCATCAGGCATCAAAAACAACGCAACCGCATCACTTACTGCGAAGGTTCTAGGCGAGCAAGAGGAGCGGAATAAGAGAAGAAAGTTAGGGCTTAATGACAATCTGAAGAGCCTCTTCTCAAGCTCAGGGTACAGTGCCCAGACACACAAGAGTGGCGACTTCATGACGAGAGGTTATTCCATACCAAAGAAAGCCTAGACCTCGTTCAGGATAGCCGAGAGATAATAAGCATGGCGTTTGGCGTTGTCGAGATGGAAAGAACCATGCTTAGCAACATGGAGAAGTGAAGCGCGATCTGTACTTTATAAGCATGAAAATGGCGCTGATGTAAGATCTCACTTGGGCAGCATCAGGCTTAGGTGTTTCCAATCATAAATAATTTACAATATTACAGCCAGTCTCAGGTCTTTAAGACTCGTTATCCTGTGCCAGCGTGCTGATTTTGACCATTGTTTCTACTTCGCTCTGTTCCGAGATCCAGAATTGAATAATATATTTCTTATGGGACTCGACTCCTCTTACTTAGACCTTTATTTTACATAGTTTGCCTCATTAGGGATAGGCATCAAGGTTCCTGCAAAACCCTGAAATTACTTGTACATCTGATCCTTAAATTACCCAATTGCAACTTCATGTTGAGGCTAAGAAGTTGGAGCCTAGGAATGTCCATATTAACTAACTTCACAAGCTCTTGGAAAGTCGCTGAAAGTTGCTGAAAGTTGTTCAAAACCCCAATGTCTTATTTCCTATGAGTATTTCAAAAGCTTGGTGGAGGAAGTATAATTGTCGATTTATAAAGCGTCAATTTGGTATGCAGCTCTACCCTTGGCATCTCAAGCTGAGCTTGAATACCCTTCCCTACCCTATCCATTAGTAGACTTCTATATTGAATGCGTAAGATCAAGAGGCGTAGCTTGAAGACTTTTGCAGTAACGTACGTGTAAAAGATTATTTTCAATGAGTCGCTAAACCTTAGACTACTCTTCCAAATACTCCTCAATCAACTACTCACATATAAGTATTTTCCTGATTTATTTAGCTTCATAACTCTCCTCTATGGTCAATTCACTCAACATCTAAGCAACTACTCTAGTTCGTCGTTAGAATAGAGTTGAAACACAGGATGACCAGGGGCTCCGCCAAGCATCATCATCAAGCTCTCGGTAAGAGTGGCATCTTCGTGTTCCCGAATTCTGCCAGGTGCAAAGCATACATCAGCTCCCACAACCACAACCATGACGCGAATAGAAGCATTGCTGCTCCTCAGCACGCTATCGACCTCGATCCTCGCTGCGGAGCCAAGTAGACCCCGCGGTGTCGGTCCAGAATGTGAGCACAACTCAATTCATACAAAGCCCATCCCTACCCCTACCTTCTTTCTCCCTCTCTTCCTTAGCCAATGCGTCAAAACAGAGGAAAGGACTGACATTAGGATTTCTAAAACTAGTTGCCAAGTTCTATAAGGATGCAGAGAGCTTCACATGTATCGGGAACCCGTCAATCAAGATCGGGCTGAGCCAGGTCAACGATGAGTACTGCGACTGTCCAGACGGGTCAGACGAGCCTGGCACCGCAGCCTGCACATATCTCTCCAACCTCTCACCCCCGCAACCGATTGCTGGAAACAGGGGAGCCGTGAACATGACTGCGGTATTACCAGGATATTACTGCAAGAACAAGGGACACGTTCCTAGCTATATCCCACACACGTACGTGAACGACGGGGTCTGCGACTACGAGCTATGTTGCGATGGGAGTGATGAGTGGGAGGGCGTCGGTGGTATCAAATGTGAGGACCGGTGTAAGGAGATTGGGAAGGAATGGAGGAAGTTGGAGGAGGTGAAGGAGAAGGGGAGGAGAAATGCCTTGAAGAAGAGGGTAGATCTTGTGACTGAGGCGGCGGTATTGAGGAAAGGGATGGAATTGGGTATCAAGAAGCTGGAGGCGGAGATTAAGATGAGAGAGATCGAGGCGGCAGATTTGAAGAAGAAGTATGATGAGGTGGAGCGGAGGGAGAGGGGCAAGGTTATCATGGGGGCCGGGGAGGGAAAGAAGGCATCAAAGACGACGGTCCTAGCTGGGTTGGCGAAGCAAAGAATCGAGGAGTTGAGGGAGGCGCTGGTAGGGGCTGTAGGAAAGAGAGATACGTTGCGGGAGAAGGTCAAACAATTGGAGGAGATTCTTGCGACGTTCAAGAAGGAGTATAACCCGAACTTCAATGATGAGGGTGTGAAGAGGGCCGTCAAAGCATGGGAGGATTTTGCGGCAGCCAAGGCTGCAGACACGGATGACTCGGCTGAAGACCGCGACTATGAAAGTATTTCCAAGCCAGATAGCGAGTCTGAGGGCATCAATTGGGCTGAATGGGAGACGGAGGAGGAGAGCGATGTCGAAGTTTGTAAGTCCTCCCTCCTGCTAATAATCCTCACTTTGCAAGAAACCCCAGCGCTAATTATTCACAGTATATAAATTCGAAGCATACCTACCTGGCCCCATCCGCGACTGGGTCCACCAAAAGCTCATCGACTTCCGCGTCCTGCTCGTGGAGAACGGCATCCTAGCCGATAACGCCAACTCCGGCACTGAATCCAAAGCCGTGAGCGACGCCCGCACCGCCTTCCAGAACGTCAACAACGACCTCGATAGCAAGAAGGTCAAGCTTGGCGAGCAACAAGCAGATCTGGAGAAGGATTATGGAACCGACAGCGTGTTCCGCGCCCTTAAGGGGAAGTGCGTCACGAAAGACTCTGGGGAATATGAGTATGAGCTCTGCTGGATGGACGGCACGAAGCAAAAGAGCAAGAAGGGAGGCAGCACCACGGGCATGGGGACGTTCACGCGGTTCGATCGTATCGAGGTGGACGAGGAGGTGGGCGCAGATGGAAAGGGCGTGGGGAAGGGGGAGCGTGTCGTGATGATGTTTGAGAATGGGCAGCACTGCTGGAACGGGCCGAATCGACAGACGACGGTAGTGCTGGCGTGTGCGGAGAACGATGAGGTGTGGAAGGTGGTGGAGCAGGAGAAATGCATGTATCGAATGGATGTGGGGACGCCGGCTGTGTGTGAAGCTGTGGGTGGGGGGAAGAAAGGAGCGGCGGGTGGGAAGAAGGATGAGTTGTGAGTAAGATTATGGAATCAAATATAGATGGTTGGTTGAGAGTTCGGTCTTGAGTAGGGGCTGGGGTTGCATTGAGTTGTATAGGTAGATCAGTTGCACAGGTCCTTTACTCGGCCTATCTGCTCTCTCAAATTTTGTTGTTGTTCACTAAACCCATTTATCAATTGGTATACCTGTAGGCTTGATACACGGTAAGATTCCATTCGTCGTAAATCTCCCAATGATAAGAAATTACTCGGCTAATTGGTTCTCTCTCGGGAGAAAATACAATACGTACTTTTCTCTTTCCATCTCTATCTTTATCTCTTTCCTCCCTTCCTCCTCCCTCCTTCCTTCCCTTATAATCTCCTCCTCTAATACTAACCCCCCAAAAAGCAGAAAATACATATATAACTCAACACTAAAAAATAGCCAACGTTAAAACAATAAGTAACCTATTAAACTTGTATTGTATTACCCACGTTCTAAAACATCCATCTTCAAACTGCTAGGTCTATTTCAATCACCTACCTACCTACCCACCAACCTCGAAATCCAAATCCCTCTTATTCCTTCCCCTCTTTCACTCCCCCCCCCCCTTTTCCTCCCTCTCATAAGCATAAGCACACACAAAACCCCAAACCCAACCCAACCCAACCCCTCCCTCTCCTCTCCACCTCTATCTCTATCATCATCCATTCCCTCAAACAACCGCCACCTCCACCCCCAAAGCCAAAACCAATATAGACCAACCTCCCAACCCCGTTTAACCCCCCGCTTCTCGCCTAAAAGAAAGATACACACACAACACAACACAACACAACGATAAACACTCCAAACCCGCATCCCAAACCCACAACATTCAAACCCGACATCCCCACAAAGAGGCACCTACCAACACTACCTCTAAAGGAAGCCGGTGAGCACTATTTCAGCATCACGATTACATCCACATTCACATGCAATGCCTAACCCCTACCCAAACCCTACCCAAACCCTCCCCAAACCCACTTCCCAAATAAACGGAAAACGTAAAACGGAAAACGGAAAACGTACCATGAATAAACACCAAAGTCATTTGATATACCAACACACGAATCAAGACAAAATATTTGCACTCCAACAAATATCATCCGCGTTATCGACCTTACTTAACCTTACCATCGGGATGATAGAGTC
This sequence comes from Ascocoryne sarcoides NRRL 50072, assembly GCA_000328965.1. NCBI lineage: Eukaryota > Fungi > Ascomycota > Leotiomycetes > Helotiales > Gelatinodiscaceae > Ascocoryne > Ascocoryne sarcoides. Next base: position 420,067 of record KB205941.1, read on the forward strand.
CGTACTAACGTACGCCTTAGTCAGTTCTTGTCTCTTTATAGAAGGCTCGATCTAGGCCGTAGACGTTCCATGACCCAGGGCACAAGGCACTACAACCACCCTACCCCTTCACGAAAAATATATACATTCACCTCATCAACACGTAATTATCAAATTCAATCCATTGCATGCATTAGGGCTCCAATGATCATCTCATGAGCTCCTTCCCCTATCTGTCCGTCTGTCTGCCTATCTGTCTGCAAAATATATAACTCCTCTCCTCTCCATGCCCCCTTTTTCCCGCACCCTAATATCCCAGCAACCCATCACTTATTCCCCTCCTCTCAACCAAAATTCCATCCAGCTCGCCCCCGACAAACAGGCCAGCCTGCATTGCCAGCTATCAACATACTATGATACAAGAAGAGTACCCACCCAGTATCCCCCTTCCCATCAAACACATGGTTAAAAAACAACAATAAATATAAAAATATTCATCATCTGGGCCACAAACAACAAAGTTTATTATTCCCAGAACGCCGGCCACCTTCCAAATCTTTTTTTTTGGGTGCCATAGAGGCCACTCGCTGTACACCAAGAGAACCATCTTGTAAACATTATCTGGTACATTTGAAATTAGATCGCCAGGGTATTGGAAAGAAGAAAAATCCAGCAGAGCGAGAAAAAGAATTTATGTTTAAAACATGCCGCCTTCTCCATGCTGAGTAGGGGTGCTGGGGCCTAGTTGAAACGTTCCTGGCATCGCCGGACTTGGAGCTGCATTGGCAAGTTGGCGAGCCCTAGCATTAAGATTGCCACCTTCGCTTGAGCTCTTCCTTAGTTTGGCCCGTACTTTTGGCTTTGAATCGTTGTCATCTCCAGAGAATGTGCTCATTTCCTCGGTGGATTGCGTAGCAGCTGGGAGACTATGCATCTCTTCAACCTCTTCTTTCCTCCCCATAAATCCTCCAAAGAGGGTGCGGGTTTGACGACGTCTAGGATTTACAGCAGGAATAGGTGGTGCGCTTGTATCGGCGCCGTTATAGAGGGATGCTCCTGATGGAAGGTTCACTGTAGTAACTCTGGAGGTTGATGAGATGAATCTTGGCTCTGAAATCTCCGATTTGACAATCGACCGTTTGCGGTGGGCAGGGACGTGTCCTTGAGCTTCCTGGGGCGTCGCAGCACTTACTCCAGGCCCCTCGGCTGAGGGACTTGTAAGAGCGGGCGTAGGGTTGACAACAAATGGTGACGGTGGAGGGGGTCTCGGAGACGCGATGCCAGTCTCAGGGCTTGGCCGGAGAGCTGGAATACTTTGATTCTCAAAGTATGCAGGTGACTTGCTGTTGCTTCGAGCTCGCCCATTCTGGGCCACCACAGGAGACGAGATTGGAGATTGTTGATATCCAATATTACGCGTTCCAGGAGATCTTGATACCTGCCGCGCAGGAGGAGGTTGTAGGTCCTCATAATAACCTTGACTGGAACTAGACACCCCCTCGGGTTTGATAGAATCATTCCTCGGCCTACCATTTCGACTAATAGACCGTCCACCAGACGTCTCTGAACCAGACCGGTCTCGAGACATATTAGAGGGAGGTCGGGATCCAGATTGAGCACTCCCCGAGCTGTCCTTGCTTTCTTGGCTGACCCTGTTGTTACGTTGCACATGTGTCACTGGAGGAGGCTTCCTTTCCCGACTCGGCGCCCGATTTCCTGTTCTAAAATCACCAGCCGATGGTTCATTCCTTTGACCCTCCTGGCGAGACTGGCTATTCTTAGGGTATCCAGGCCATTCGCCGGCCGGTCTTTCTATGGCAGACTTCGGATATCTCATAGCAGTCTGGCGTTCTCGATCTCTTTGGGCTTCCCGCCGTGCTTGACGTAATGCTCTAATCTGAGGAGGGGTCGAGGCTGTCACTGGTACACGAGCAGGATGTTCCTCCTCGGATTTGTATGAGTTTTCGTCAAACCTCTCCTTCCTAGGCGAAGGCGAGCTACTGACGGTAGTGTTTCCGATCCCTAGCATCTTCATAGCCTTTGTTTGCCCCTCTCCTGGCTTTCCAGCTAAAGCCCCCACGCTGGTCTTTGTTTTCAGAAGCCCTAGAGCATTGTTCCTCAGCGAAGCTGAATCCTTTGAGAAATCCGGTCCGGACACTGGGCTAGCTGATCTGCTCTCGTTCTCTACCAGACTCTTAAGATTCTCCTTGACCCGTCTTCTGCGCGTAGCTAGATCTTCCTGAAAGTCCTGACGTTCTTTTTGTGTTTCAGAGCTCCCATTACGCCTGTGACGATTCTCCAACTCCTCTTCCCACAGTGGCCGCCGCATATTATTAGGGGCAGCAGTAAGCGGAGAAGTAATAGCTAACGGAGGTAACACAACCCTAGTACCGTTGAGAGCATTAGCTGCGTCATCTTGGCCCAGGTTGCCTTCGGGATCATAAGGTTGGTCCCAGTCATCTGCTTCCCATGGGTTGCTCCTTGAGGAGTATTCGTTTTGGCTCATCAAATCCAGATCAGTTGGTCCGGGGGGGAAGCGAGAAGTAAAGTCCTCGGTTGTTTCGCCTCCGTAATTCGATGATGTATTGCTGTCCGACCTCAAATGCTGGAGAACCATACCGCTAAGTCCCGTTGTTGGTCCCAAAGTTGGCGAATCGGCTGGAGGTGCAGATGTGTTTTCTTTGGCGGGCATATTAAAAGTTATTGTTGAGTCTGAGCTATCAATCCCGGCATTCAATCGATGCGCAGGATGCTCTGATTCAGGAGGGCGTTCAAGTTGAACATGCTGGTCTTGGCGGTATATGTTAGATAAGTCAAGGGGTTTCGGGGGAGCCCGTATTTTGCTCGGTCCTCCGGCTGTATCTCTCGGAGACGTCAAGGGGCTAACATTTGGTGAACTCAGAAATGTCCCAGTAGGCATTGGCTTGTCTTCTGGCACAGAAACTTGAGACTTAACATTTTCGGGAATACGCCCTTGATAGAAGTTTCGTTGAGCAGAAGAATTCGATCTCGAACGCTCAGAAGCATAGGTCGAGTTTGATTCAGCTCGAGGCCGATTTGGCAATGGCTGTTGTTGTTGTTGCTGCTGCTGGCGAGGCGCGAAAGCTCGAGGGGGAGAGTGCTTTCGCATTGGTGGCGTTTCTCTCCCTTGTTGCATCTGGAGTTGTCTCTGGGTATATTTATTCTCGTCATACGCTTGAACGGGCTTCTGGAATGCACCCAGGGCAGTTGCCTTGCCCCTATCATTGGGTTGGACCGCAAGTGTAGTATAATCATCATATTCGCTCATGGGCGGACTGAGAGGAGGCGATGCCATCCCAAATGGCTTTGTTTGAGGTGCAGCGTTCTGTTTGAGACCATAGTCGAATGGGCCCATAGCTGGAGTCGTTGGTGTAGGGCTTACAGTTCTCAAGTTTGGCATGCTTGCTTTCCCAGCAATTGGTTGTCTGTCCCATCTATCCCCAGGATGAGTAGCATATGTGGGAGACATTGCTAAGGGAGGGGTTTGGCCACCAATGGTGCGCTGTCTTGTCAAGGTATCTATTCGATTCATGGCCGAACTTTGTTGCTCATGAAGATGATTGTCTAGGCCTGTCTCATATAGCCGGCGTGTCTTGGTGACGGACTGGTTGAGTGAGTTGTTATTCTGGGGAGCAGCAGAGTTGCTTGGCGAATGAACCACGCTGTGAGCTCCGCTCGATGATGGGGTCCGTTGGGAGGTTATGGAAGTAGCCGCTGTTGAGCTACGATTGAGTGAAGGGCCGCCAGAGGATGTTGTGGAAGACGTCTCCCGCTTGCGGTTGTATCCAGAGAATGGCGGAGAGTTGGGACGTGATGCTTGAGCTTCGCTTTCTTCTCGCTTTTGCTCCCTCTCTTGCTGTCTGAGCTTCTGAAAAGCTGACTGACTGACATCGTTATCGTATAGTGTACGGTTCCCCATGTAGATCTTTTGCCGGCCTCCAAATAAATTGTTTGATTCCCCAGGCTTTGCTCGGTTCATTATACTTCCAGCATTTGATCCTTCATCATCAGTCCCGTAGCCTTCGCCACTGAAAGAATCCGTCCGCGAGTAGGCGAAAGGCGGTCTAATCGAGCCATTGATGGACGAAACCTCTGCAATATCTGCGAGGCCCTTGGAGTGAAACCCCAAATCATTAAGCCTAGACTGTCGTTTGGGAAATAGTACACTATCATCGCTGGCCTTCCCAATCTTGGACTTTGGGTCATCTTGTTCTCGGAGCATAGAAAATCGGGCCGAGAGACCACTCATAAGCAGACTCGTCCTGAAATCGTCCGACGATGGTAAGGCATTGGCAATGTTGATCTCGACCTTTGGTTCCGGTTCGGGGGTGGCCTTCCTACTACCGAGTCGAAATGTCTTCGACGACTTGAGAGCCGGCCCCGATGGTCCATCGGAGTCTGTCGAAGCTCTGCCCAGTGAATCCGATGTATCCTTGACCTTCTTCTTCGTGCGGAAACGATTCATCGTGAAAATATCTGAAAACGCCAGGTCTGAATTAGAGCCCAATCTTCACAACTCTGGGACAGAAACCTTCGGTATGTGACTAACCAGCGACCCCCTCGGATAAGATCACAACCGCGACCTAATTCCCAGCACTTTGACCTTGCAATTAGGAATGCTCGAATCGCGGGGCAGAGGTGGTGTAAAATTCAAAATCCGGTCAGCCAATCGACCAGTGGAATCCTCGCAGCAAGCTGGAGCACCTGTCCCAGCAGGCAAGCATTAGCTTTGTGATTCTAGATGGCAGCGAATAACAAATGTTCTTGGGGGAGGCAGCATGACGGGCCAGGGCTCTTTCCAATCCACTTACAGTAACTGCTGGAGATATTTTGTTCCGAAGCAACAGATGCAGCCAGGAAAAGACAGTGATTCAGAAGCAATAAAGCAGGATCTATGGGGATGATCTGCTTCGGAGACGGAATGAGGGTATCAGGTTCGTTTCGGTGCCAGGATGCCCAGAGCTGTTTTGCGGAAGTTTGAACCTTTTTTCCCCCGGAGGTGCTCTCTTGCTTCCCGGGTACCGTTCAAACACGACGAATTGTGATGGATTCACGCGGCGGAAACGGCATATAACACGTTCAGGCAGTCCGAGTGGGTGTACAGATCGGACGAACGAAGGATGGTGGGAAATTCGTGTGACGATGCATGAATAATCGACGACAGGTCCGCAGGAAAGGAGTGTGAGGCCAAATGGAACTGTTCTTCGCCCCGAGGCCGTGCAGTTCCACCAGGCAGTGTCGAGACGATGGAAGACGGTGAAGGCCGGTGTCGAAGTCGAAAGGAGAGAGCGAGGGAGTGGATGTGCACGACGGCCGTGAAGTGAAGGATGCAAACGATAGAACGACTGAGCGGACGACGATGGCGAGGGCAGGCGAGACAACACCGGGAATTTGGGACCGTCAGGGGAGGGGGTTAGCGTGGTGGTGGCCCGGTGGTGGCGACCAGGGCAGCGATGGTCAACTGGAAATTGGGAAAGTCGAGATGCCGTCGCCGATGGGCTTTTAAAGACGAGACGAACACGTCGAAGACGGGTGGAGAGGTATAGGAAATCAGGGCATCTTTTCATCAATTACGCAGGTGTTCCGGTATGGCACGGAGGTGCAGCGCCTTTGCAGCTGCAGCTACAGCGACATACATGTACAGCCTGTCAGGTTCTCCCGAGAAGCGGACGGCGTCAATTAGATGTGATTGCTTCTGTGAAAGTCCCTTTTCTAACGTGGTTGGAGTCTATCTGTTGTCTACTGCTTTCTCTTCTGTTCATCTCTCTCTACTCCCTTTATTTATTTGACCGTCTCGGATCTAGGCGATCTAGGCGAGAGCGGAAAAGCTGGAATCCTGGGCAGATATCTATAACATGATATCTATCTCGACGATTCTTCTCGCTGGTATTCAGGAGCTTCTTCCGCTGCAGCCAAGATTACACCGACTCTATTCCATCTAATTTGGCCTTTCTCTTCTTTTTCTTCTGCTCGACCTCTTCCCTTGTCGGCTCGGCTCTTCGGGAGACGCTCCTCCTTCACTTCGTCGCAGAGTTGTGAAGTTCCATGTATAAAGATAAGCTTTTAAGGTCGAAGGGTAGGATTTATAGCAAAGCTGCTAAGAACGGAATCGGCTGGAGGGACGGGGGCTTGTGGCATGGTAAAAAAGGGGGTTACGGGGGGGTTGGTGGCTAGGGTTTTTACCCCCGGGACATCCCCCGACCATTCAAAGAGCACTCGGACCTGACGCTTGACTGAGATCAGACTAGATGGAATAATCTACCGGAATCCTGACGCCTGACCGGTATCAGTAGGGCCTGAGGAGCAGATCGATAATCTCCCGTGTGGAATCCCGATTCCTGGAAAACTCGTTTAGTCTCAGGGGCGGCGCGGCTTGATCTTGTCATTTCCCCAGCCGGTCCAGCTAACTTGGCGAGTGACGATGGCATCACAGGCTGCCGGTCAGTCAGGGAGAGAGGAGAGGAGCTCTCTGCCGATCTTGTACAATGCTCAGCTGACCGAGAGCGAGGCGAAGATCCTACGTCCGGAAGTACTGGTGTACTAAGGCAGTGTGACTTACTCCTTGGCCTGGGAGGAAGCGAAGGTTTTGGGAACTGGACTAGACTTTGCTTTGCCTCTAACTTCAAATTTGACTCCGACTTCTCACAGCTTAACAGGAGGCCAGCCGAACCGCCTCCGAGTTCCCGGTGCTGTTCACTAGGATGATGCAAGCTGATCGTCGGTTTTCTGATATCTCTGAGACTCCGATTCTCTCGTTTCAGCCCGGCAAGCTGTTAAGCTTTGATCAAGCTTTGGAAGAGCCCCTTTGAAGATTTCACCACGTTATTTATTGAGCCGATCCTTGGACGAGTTACCCTCCGCTTCCACCTTTAGGTGTAGCCGTGGCTAGAAAGCCAGGGGTTATACTTGCTTGAGTGTCGAGGTTGAAGAGGGCGAAGTCTACGGACTTCCTATCGATCAACTTCGCAAATATTTCTTAGAAACTCTCGCTGACGAATATACACCGAGCATCTGGACTGTGCTGATATGGCGAATTAAGCAAACGCGGCCCGTCCGCTCAGAGCCACCGAAGTATTTCATTTCCTCTTTAATTTCAAACCGGAAACTACTGTCTTCGAGCTCCACTTGGAGGCGTCCAAATATCACTTACACATCCTCCTATTCTCCCACTCAATCTCCTCTTCCTCCATTCCACTCAAACGTCAAATCACCACCTGAACAAAGCTTCTCTCATCTCTTGCCACGCCAAGTGAAACCTTTCCAACCCTCCCTCCTATCAGCATTTCCCATTCATCACTCAACAACCCCGCGTCGTCCCCGCATCGAAGAGAAAGCACAAAAAAAAGCACAAATGATATTACAGGAGCGCTCGCAGCTGCACGGAACGAATAAAAAAAAATACATGCAGCCTTTAGCCACACATCATAAGCCTCCGGCAATCCAATCGCCATCGAGGCGTTCAGCCCGGGGCCACCACCTGGCCGACCGGTCACACCCGCGGCACGAATCCTCTCTCGTTTGGCGGCTGCAACATGGCTGCCATACTCCGTATGCAAGCTTTACCACCAGACATCCCCAACCTTTTCAAACTCTGGTAGGAGCTTACGACATCCATGAACATGAAGCTCCTTCGTTGGCCTATCTCTCCTGCATCTCCCTCCAACATCGACATTAGGTATAGCCCGATAGCCCGCACCGACCTAGACGGCTAGGACCACGCTACTCACTCACTTCACTCTTGCTTAAAGCCTCCATCTTCCATCGCATTTCAATCTCATCAAACCGCTCTTGAAAAGCGGCTTACTCCCACACCATCCCCTTCCCCTCTCGACATCCCGTCTGCAATCAAACGCGCTATGCAAGATTATGTTTACTTGCCACCCAGAACCCCGACGCGCACACCGGTTCCGCAACGCGTCGAGGATGCTCTAGACGCGAATCGCAGGAGCGCCATCTATGTACCGGTGTGTGTGGGTAGGTAGGGAACGCCCAAAGTCTCTTATGTACGGCTTCAAGCATCATGGGGGTTACTACAATAACCCTAGCTCAAAAATGGTGCGGGGAGTTTTTCTTTTTTTTTCTTCTTTTTTTTTTTGGCGGACGAGGGATATGCAGGGCAGGGAAAAGTGGTGGAGGCTGTTTTTCATGTGCTCCATGTGTGTCTATCGCATGGTTACTAGCGCTTAGGAGTGCCTGCATGGAAGCACTGCACGCACTGTCCTGGAACGCACGCGGGGGCGTGAAGTTGGAGGCGCTGTGTGTGACTTTGTTAGATTGGAGGATGCGAGAGATAAATACCTTTCTCATATCAACATCACCCCATCTCATTACCTTGCTTGATCCATTTCCTCACGAGTTGAACCTCTTCTTCATATCGGGTTGGTTTTCGCGGTACAGTACATAGTTTTATACAGCAGAAGAGCCCGTCCGTCTAAGATGAAGAGATGATGCAGAGGCAAGACAAAACAGATTAGGAGAATTAATGAGACAATGTAAGACTCGCGGGGCTGCTTCTAGTATAGCTAGCGAAGCAGACTACTGCTCGTTCTGAATTACCCCTCCACTCCACTTCATTTCCAGACAGAAATGAAGACACATTCCGTTGCACGTCTAGAATCGGAGAAAGAGGGCCTTCCGCTGGCTTAGCCCTTGAAGCCGGGGCTAGCCAGCTAAGTAAGTCCACCGACTGTTGGGTTGGAAGAGCAGTTATCGATTTTACATTGCTGTGAGGCATGTCGCAATCTCTTTCGTGGTCTAAGGAGTGGGGTTCGATGGTGAAGGAGCTGTAGCTGGACCCTTAAGTTATATTCATCGGAGGTTTCTCAATGACCCAAGAATAACGGGTGATATAGAGACTGTGAGTTGAGAAACTTAGACGGGGAAATATGTATTTTTGAAATGACCCAAAAATAGCTCTGGTCAAATTACCCAGGGCTGTTGCTTTAACTCTACCGACGTTGAGACTCTTCTCCGCATCTCATGTCTCATCTCGCTATTGTTAGACAATAGGGCTCATTTGAATATTTCATCTGGTGGATTTCTGATCACCGCTTGCCACCCACAACGTTATCTCGGTTATATAAAAACGAACATGAAGCATGGTTAGTACTTTCGTGCTATATCCTTCTATAGACAGACCCGTAATTAATCTATCTCTTAGATAACCTGTGTGTTGGTGCTTACCCTGAAGATGACGTCATGCCCGACAGAGCTTCTTAGCAAAGCTACGTCTTACTTATAGACGTAGTATCTTGCATATACTAAATCTGACTTATATTCATCCTTATCCACGCATTTCAGTTGAATCTCCCTTCTTAGGTCTTCAACATCGGGGACACGGTGTCTTCGGGCTTCGTTGGGCCTCGAGATATAATCAGCAGGTTACCAAGTTTTGTTGTTCGGAGTCTCACTAGTAGTACAAATAGTTGGTCAGTCTCCAGAGGGAGGAAAGGGCTTCTTATAGCCTATCAATAATCTGGGCTCATGCAATGGTTGGCTGGTTACTTAGCCAATGGATATAAGCTTCGCCGTGATTCTCTTTAGAGGAGGCTGCTTGATGGCTAGTTTTGCTTGGGGAGGAATAGCACTGATCGCAATCTCATACAGATATCTTGCGTCAGTGTGGGCTAGGCACGTTAACGTCAAGCTTGCTAGGTTTCAAGTGCTTCTTTAAAGATGTTTTAAAGTGGCCTTGTGGGAGAGAGGTAGGCTTTCGGCTTCTATATACGAATAGACAAGGTGTCGACCGGCACAAAGAGACAGAGGGCATCGTGTTAGCGACAACAATTTGACATCAAGCTACTAGGTTTCAAGTACTTTTTAAAGATGTTTTAAAGTGGCTTTATTAAAGAGAGGTAGGCTTTCG
>KB205941.1:434075-598820 GCA_000328965.1 Ascocoryne sarcoides NRRL 50072
TGGATTGGTGGGAAGTTATAGTTATAATTAAACACGAACGATACTCTCTCCTATTTTATATCCATCCCCATATTCGTGGGATAAATAGGGAGGGGAGATATCAAGGCCCTCTCTGTATGCTTATTACTAATATTAATTATCAATGTTAACGGCAACGACTTGGTGGAAGCAATGAAAGAAATAAGAGAAAGAAGGAAATATCCTTTGCTGGATTAGATGTGATCACTCTCGATTATTAACTATATATTCCCATTCTTATTTATATTATCATACTATCACTTACTTCTAACTACTTCTTATTTCACACTCTAGTTCTCGTATATCCTCATATTCGCTCAATTATACATCTATTAAGTACATATTTCTTAAGTACATATTCCTCAAGAATTGTACATATCTCCCAAGGAACTTACTGCATATATGTTGGATATTTGTACAACTCTCCTAGTATCGGTGTGTAAGTAGTACTGATGCGTAGATCTGAGATGTACCTTTACCTAGACTATACCAAGGTTTATAATAGTTTTTCCTCCGGGGAAAAGACATGTCTGAAATGGATGTTGTTGATGGGGAGACGATGGGGAGGCTTTAGGGCACTGTGTTTGGGATTTTCGGGGAGAGGATTCGGATGATTGGGGGTTGATTGTTTTTTTGGGGGGATGGGTTAGGGAGGTTGGAGGAGATGGGAGGGATATGGCTAGATAGAGGGCTTAAAGTGCTATACGATCTCCATCTCGCGCCAAAGCAAATTCTCTGCATCTAATTCAGGAACTTCATTCCTTCCCTCATGTCTTGATTCCCCTGAACAGCATACCGCTTCGTAGCATCTTCCTTTTAACTTGTTGAGAGTAAGCTGTTCCCGTGCTGGATGGATTCCACATAATCGTACTCGAGTTTTTTCTCAAGCAGCATCTAGTAATACGCTTAGCATAACGTGTATACTATATATGATAGAGGCGTCTTAAAGAAGAATGGATATGCACAGTAGAGGGAAGATACATCATGATGTCAACCTTCTAAGATGAAGTTATATTCTTATCCGAGGTGTGTTTGAGAGGATTTGCAGTGGGCTTTGTTTACGAGTAGTTCGCTTCTGCTTTATCTAACTCGAGTATTGTGCATGTCAAACTGATATACCTGCTGTTTTGCATGCACTTGCCCCAAGATATGTTCTGAATGTTGAAAGGTAGTGGTGAGCTTCGGTTAGGGACCTAGTTAGGGGTGTTATTCAGAATTGACGAATTTTGTGTGCAGTTTCAGAAAAAGGGGAGAGGAGGGAAGGAGAGGGCTTGACTTTGTTTGTATTGTCAGGGAAAGAAGAACAGAAAACGAGTTGAAGGAAGTGCAAGGAAAGAAATAAACGTAATGGGCATTGGAGTATTAGATTGAAAGGAACACATGACAATCAGAGAGAACCAAATATAAGATAACCAACCCAGGGAGTGTAAAGAGACATAGGCTGTTCTTGTCACGCCTTGTTCACTGTCGTATTGTAACTCATGTGTTGTTGAGGTTGTGTGTGACTTTGCTTGTTTTGTTATGTTTAGATTCGCTTCAATATGTTTTCCGAAGATGTACCGACAGCTAAAAAAATCAACAATTGACTGGCAAATCAAATCCGAATCTACAGAAGCACCAATAAATTGAAATAGATAAAAGATATGAAGATAAAGTAATGCAAAAAATCTGGACACTGTGGGAATTGAACCCACGACCTTTCATAGACAATTCTGCAATTGCAGAATGCGAAACGAAAATCATACCCCTAGACCAAGCGCCCGACTTTTGATATTCGGAATGGTTTTATTACGATATATAACGTTATAAAATCTCGGGTAAACTAGTCCCAATCTTTTAGCCGAGAGCTATCAGATAATTTACCAAGCAAAACAAGAGACTTCAACTTGAAGCTCCAATTGACACAACCCTCCTTGTCGCACAACATGATATCACTCTAATATGGCAGATACAGAATATACTCGGCTGTACATCGCACCGTTCAATCCCACTCTGCTGAACGCTATCCTGCCACCTTCTATTCTGCCTGATGCGCGAAATATTTCCTATCACGAGGTGCAGACCTTCCCAGAGAAAGGCTACGGCTACGTTGATCTGCCAGTCATGGCCGCAGAAAAGATAAAGAAGAAGCTTCACGGATCAATCCTGAAGGGAACCAAAGTTCGCATTGAGAAAGCGAGACCGCAGAAGGAAAATGTCATCGAGCCAGACGAGCCCGAGCGGCCAAAGAAGGAGAAGAGGAAGCGCAAGAGAGATGAGCTCCCCGGCGTTGATATTGGGGAGAGACGTGTGAAAAGGGGCTGGACTACACCGGGCAAGGACGTGGGGAAGGGCAAGGAGGGCAAGGACAAGAAACCAGTGATTAAATCGAAATATACTACGGAACCAGAATGTCTCTTCAAGACCTTGCTTCCACCGAATGTCGCTTCCAAGATCAAGACTGCTGCAGCAGAAATTAAGCCCGATAAGAGGAAGAGTAAGAAGCCGGGTAAAGAAGCTATTGTTCACGAGTTTGCGAAGACAACCAAGTATGCGACGTTTCTGCGGGGTAGTTCTGGGTCGAAGGGAACGAAAGTCGTTGCTGGATTTGTGGAGGGGAAAGGCTGGGTCGACGAGGACGGCAATGTGATTGAGGAAGAGGTTAAGAAGATACGACATACCAAGAACCCTGAGAATATACCATCCAAGGTCCCTATCGAAGAAAGCGAAAGCACCGAAACATCTGCTGATGAAGATACCGGAAGTCCTTCAAGAGAGAAAGAAGCGGAGCATATAGATATTGATGGAGGCTCATCAGATACCTCAATTGAGAAAAGTGTTATGGCAGATGACGAAAGCTCGTCTGAGGAAGAGCCTGAACAAGCAGATACCGTACAGAAACTGCAACGGCCCGAAGCTTCCAAACAAGACAATGAAGACCATAGCTCTAGTGAGGAGAGTTCTTCAGAGGACGATTCCAGTGAGGAGGATACCGAATTAACATCGGCTGAAGCTCCTAAGGATACCACTGCATCTGCAAGAGCCCCCTCTCCAGAGTCCACATCTGACTCGTCCTCGTCCTCAGAATCCAATTCTAGCTCCGAGGACTCGTCCTCAGAAGACGAATCCGAAGCCAGAGAGCATCCATCTCCCACCTTGATCCGGCCATCATCATCCTCCGGGCCATCTCTCAGTATAAAAATTCCTCCTACTTCGTTAATAGCTACTCCCGTCTCCGCCGTCCATCCCCTCGAAGCCCTATACAAGCCATCAAACCTCGACAATGATGCCTCAACAAAAGCTGATGTTCCAGCCTTCAATTTCTTCGGAGCAGATGACGATGATGGAGATGAGGTTGCAGATACTGTGCCTTCGATGCAAGTTCCTCTCACACCCTTCACAGCAAAAGAATTTGAATATCGAGGCGTGAGAAGTGCAGCACCCACGCCAGATACTGCCCATGCAAATAAGAGATTTGTATGGCCCACAGATAAAGACGAGGAGGAGGACGACGATGAAGAGGAAGCTGGGGGTAGTTCTCCGAGCAGGAGAGCTGAAGGTGATGCCAAGACGGGGAAAGGTGGGGCGGCAGAGAGCGATTTTCAAAAATGGTTTTGGGAGAATAGAGGGGAGGCAAATAGATCGTGGAAGAGGAGAAGAAAGACTGTTGGGAAGGAAAAGAGGCAGAGGGAGAACAGAAAGAGGCAGGATAGAGCAGTTTGACGTGTACACGACCAAGGGTTGCAAGAATCTATTTTACGCCTTCGAAACCTCCAACGATACCACAATAGTGTACGAAAAATGTCCATGATTTTGTCATTTGAATAATCGATCGCTCTCTCATTAAGGTAATTGTCTCCGAGCTATGCGTGGTACGATTATCGATGTTGTTGATTTTTGAGTATAAAGTGGATCCCCTACACTTCAAGTACCGGTGCATACTTGGAGGAAGGCAATCCATGTTTCCCATGTTTACTGTGGGTTGTCTGGATGTAGATACTCAAGAGTTTCTTCCCCTACTGTCTATCATACCGATTTTCAAATCTCGCGATTCTAAATCCCTCATGAAAATTTGCAGTGTTACTCATATTACGAGTCGATATAGTACGCACCCTTTTCCAACAGTGACATCTTCATGGTCAGTAATTGATGCCGAGAATATTTTGTGGGTCGACACTATCTTAAGATCTGATAAGATTTTTGACAATTTTTTAGAGTTATCACTGTATAAGTGTACGCAACAACGTGAGGGTTTGGGAAAGACAGACGAGAGGACCCTGCGGGACATATGAGAACAGACCACCTGCGGCCTCTATCCACTACGTAGTGACAACATGGCATGTTTTTCCTCCTCATCAACATCGTCAAAACGACACCAACCTTGCTATGGAGGGTTATTCCCTACGTCTCATTGCTACCCATTGCAGTTTGGCAAAGCTTAAACATTCCTCTCGGGCTCCGGCTCCGTACTTCCTTCTTGAGCCTCCGAGCAGGATGGAACTGCCGTCTCTCAGAGGCCTTTTCTCCTTCGTGTTTATGTCTATGAGCAAGTTTGAGCCCAAGCGGGCCTCGGGTGTTTAAATAAGAGATGAACGACTGTGGCGACGACAATGATTTCGAGGCGCTTCAACACGGGCGGGACGTTGGGTGATAACCTCGAAGCGGTTCATTTCATACCAACCAAGGCCCCTGGGTATACGCATGGGACAGGAGTCTGAGTCTGAGAAGACCATCAGATTAGATGAACAAATGATTGTATGTCCTGATTGTCCTACTTCGGCGCATCTTTTGCATCTGATATGCTCTGCGGTCTTTATTGGTTCTGATTTCCCACCTGATTTCCCATCTGATTTTCCGTCCATTGCAGTAGAGTATGGAGACTTGGGTGGAGATCTAGTGAGTTGGTTCTGGGTTGCTTGACTTTTATATAACGAACCCTCCACTCTTCTTATTTGCGGAGGGATAACTCCTTCTCTATCTTTGCTGCCACTTCTCCTTCTATGTCACGAACATGGCTACCGAATCTCCAGAACATGTACGCCCTAGTGGGGAAAAAACGAAATGGTATTCTCCTCCATTATGCTACCAGATGAAACTCACGGCAACAACTTATTCGCGGCAAAAAAACGAGTCTGCAGATGCCATCTCTATTCATCCCGCGGGTGATACAACGCCCATGAGCTACTCGAGCTGCAATACAGATGACCCCACCACACTCCCTGTACATAAGATTTCACAGTCCCTTTCTGCAAATCTTTACCACAAGTACAGAGCTAGCTCTATCCTCGACGTTGTCACAAAAGGTGCAGGCTCAAGACTTGTGTTTCTGCTCACACTTGGAATGCTGGCACTATGGGCAATACTCGGAATAGCACTTGGAGCATCAGAAATATGGCAAATCGTCATCCAGAATGCAAGTTCGGTACAATGTTACGTATCGGACACTCTCCTCATCAGACAACAGCAGAACAATTGCTGCGAATTCCTAGCCGCCATCGGGGAGCTACGATCACGAAACAGAAGTCTCTCTCGAATGCTGAAGAATCTCTCCCCCAGCCAACGAGAAGCCCTCCGTTCCTCACTGGAGCAGCAACCTCTCGTCCTAACGAAACCTGCCCCAAAGCCCATAACCCTCCAAAGCGTCTTCGATAAAGTCTGCGACGTCGTCGCCACAGCAGTCGGTTCCCTCCCCTCCGTCATCGTCTACGCCATGGGAGTGTGCGTCTGGCTCGGCCTCGGAACCCTCTACCAATTCAACAACCTCTGGCAGCTCTACATCAACACCGCCGTCGCCGTCGAGCTAACCTTCACCTCGATGTTCCTCCAGAACGTCCGTCGCCGCCACGCCGACGCCCTCAACACCACCCTCCAGGCGATCAAGCACCTCGACGGCGACCTCGAATCCCGCCTCCGGCAGCTTACCGACGACGATGCCCCGCACGAGTCATTCCAGATCGAACATCCAGAGACGAGACACATGGAACGCTTCATCGATCTCTATGCCTTTGTCGTCGGGTCCGGCGTCGGGGTGTTGATCTCGGCCGTCGTGCTGGTGGTCTGGATCGCCCTCGGCCACCTCCTATCTTGGGATTCCAACTGGTGGCTCATCATAGGAACATACACCGGCCTCGTTGGATTCACGGACGGCTTCGTCCTCCGAAACGTTTACTTCAGACAAACGAACCTCTTGAACGAGCATCTGCAATCGCTCTCCGAAGCGGATTCCGATCTCTTCTCGCTGCTTAACCTCCAGGTCCCTCCGAGTCGTGTGGTTGGGAAGAGGGAGGAGAGGGAGAGGACGCTGAGTTACAGGGTTAGCGATTGGATGATCACGGTGTGCTCGAAGCCGCAGGCGGTGATGGGCAGCGTGGGGGTGGTGATTGCGCTGCTGGTGGTGGCCACGGGGTTGATGTGGAGCGAGACGGGCCAGTTGCTATGTAACACGCCGACGATGATCGTGGAGGGCTTCTTCCTGCTGGTCTTGTTCCAAGCGCATAATATGACGATGATCAGGAGGTGGGAGCAGTTTGAAGATGTGGCCGGGAGGAGGGAGGAGTTGAGAAGGGGCTTGGTGGGGATTGAGGTCGTGCATGGTTATGGGGATGTGAAGAAAAGTGTCAAGGTTACGAGCGTAGAGGTTCCGGTGGAGGTGGAGGACTGATTGGGATGGTGGATTGAATTGGAATAGGAAAAAAATAAGGGGGAAAAATGAAAAGAGCACTGAAGACGGGGTTTGGTCTGGTTGGGAGATACATTTGGGGGGATAGATATAGATAAATACAGGGCGCCCAGGTTCAAGATTTTGGCACATGCATGAAGAAAGTCCAAATTAAATTTTAGAGTAAGAACCTGACATTATCCATGTTAGAGCAAATAAGACAGTCCCTTTCTAGAAATCAAAATCGGCATGAGCACGAGAAACAAAATCTTGTTCGTGAATAGAATCCCCCTGGTCCTAAGACCAAGGTTATCAATGGGGCAACGTCACAATTATACCCCAATAATCTCAATCAACACACCAAGTCGACTCAGGCAATGCTCTCTAGAAACTCCCCCGCGTTGCTATATCACTAAACCGAATATGTAGGCATCATAAAGACCCCAACCAAACGAACCCAAACCGGCTCATTTATCTCCCTTCTCCCCTCCTCAATCGAATCCCTCATCTGAGTTGGTATACCACCATGACTAGCAAGGCCTCATAATACCAAGGATGTAAAAAAACCAAACCAAACCAAATGAAAGACGCGCCCATATCCCCTATACGAAAATCAATCAAATCACAATTGGGGCGCGGGGTCGGATTAGATCATGGCGGTAGGCTTGGTAGCTATGTCGGTATCATCAGAAGTAGTATCGCTGCTATATCAACCCATCTATTAGCCCTATTCTCATATCTCTACGAATTTAGATAAAAAAAAAGAAAGACTTACATGGATTCCTTCTCCAACGTGAGGTTATCAAGACCGTTGACGATGACAGAGCTCGATTCTTCAACGCCATGGGCCGGCTCAGCAGATCCGTGTCGGATTTTTAGGACACTACCAGCCGTGCTGAGGCCTTGTGTGAGTTGAGCTTGGCTCTCGCTCGTAGTCATGGTTGTGATGACTTGATCGACGGATTCCACAGCATCAGCAGCACCAGCACCAGCATCTCCACCATCGTTAGCAGCAGCAACAGCAGCAGCGGCTGCAACCGGGCTACGACGAATGCCAAAGACAGCACTACCGATCTTCTTGAGACCCTCGATGACGAACTCATTGGCGATGTCCGCGTTGCTCTTGGGAACCGTGTCTCCGGTGAGGCGAAGCAGGTCGATCTGGCACGCAAGACGATACTCATTATCACGACGGAGAGCTCGTTGGCGGTTCTGGTCAGCCTCCATGTGACTGCGATCAATCTCCTTTGTCCAATCCACACCCCCGACACCGCGACCAGCATACACGTCCTTGAGTTGCGTGCCCATAGTCTTAAGGCCGTTCATGACCATCTCGTTAGCGACCTCGGCACCCGTGCGTGGGCTCTCGACGTCGGGATCTCCGTAGCGGTGGGCCTGGAGCAAGGCGGCGTTCTGCTGTTGCAGGAACTGCTCGCGGCGATTCATGACCTCCTCGGCTTGGTCGGTGTCAATGCCACTGGTGCAATCATAGCCGTCAGCACCGAGGCCGTGGGTCATATTGACGACGCCATCTGCTGCCTTCTTGAGGGTGTTGGCGAAAACACTACCAGTGGTATCGGCATTGCTTTGAGCGCCATCAACTCCCTTGCCCTTCCCGTTATCGTCGGATGGAGCGGCAGACGCGACTTCGCTGCTACCAGAGTTCGTCTTGTGGACTTTGGTGCTTCTCTCCTTGATATAACCACCAGCACCGCGACCGTAGCGGTAAACACGAGCGGGTTTCACCTTGGATGGTGCAACGGTGGAAACACCCTCAGTTTGACCATTGGTAGGATTCATAGCTGCGACGGAGGTATTGATAGCTTTCGAGTCTTCCGATGTAGAACTACCGCGAGAAGCAACTTCGGTGCCGTTCACGTCTGTGCCGAAAGGATTTGGGGTGTTAATGCGTGGTTGACCAGCTTGATCGAGAATAGTGGCAACGTGCTCGTTCTTGCTGAAGGAGCTCTCAGTAGGCGCGGTTTCGATCGAAGAGGTAGCGCTGGTATTGTCAGAAAGATTGGTGTCCGTGCTACTTCCTGGGACGACATTTTCGCTCCTATCGTCACGACCTAGCATAAGCGAGGGAAAAGGTGAGTGGGTAACAGTCTTTCGTCCCTTGGTTGGGGTAGCCTCGTAGGCATCGGGATACATCAACTCCCATTCCCCGCTCTTGAGTTCGCTTCGAATTGATCCCCCCATCGTCGTAGCAGAGCCACCCGAGGCAACAGTATCTGTAACAGATGAAGAGGTCTGCAGTTGACCGGGAGTTTGGGGTTGGAGAGTTGACATCTCAACTGCATCATGAGCCTCTCCCTGCTCCTCGGCCGAAAGCTCCTCTTCGGGCTGCCCATTCTTGTGATCTTCGTGCTGGAGAATTCTCAAGGCCAAACGGTTTCTGCTCTGACGTCTTGCATTGCAATATCGGATTGTAGCAAAAATGCCACCAGCCATAAGAATGGCATTGCAAATCGGCCAAACGATCAATCCATCGCCTGGGTGGCACTCTGATTTGCATCCCTGCACCAGCACAATAATCCAAACGATCATAGAAACAGAGCCGGCAGTAGGTAAAACCAAGCAGGATATATATTTTCTATCACGAAACCATGCACCCGGCTTACGTGCATCTCGAGCTTGCTCGGCCAATCGAGCCTCGGACTTTCCTGACTTGGGGGACTTGACTTGCTCAAGCCGTGCTTTATCGAGTCTTGCATCGGAGATGCGCTTTAGCTCCCGGATCTCATCCTCGCTTAATGGCTTGCCGATGGATGTAACGGTAGCTAGGCTATAGCGGACAAAAGACGAAACGGTTGGCTTGGGTGTTGAAGGGTCTTGACGCTCAAGGTCATCTTTGTTAGAACTAGCCATAGCATTCATGCTATCTGGTCCACCGACACCGCTCTGATCTGTCATGTTGGTAGTGTCTGCGATGCCTTGCGGCTCATCCAAGGCTCGAGCAGGTGAAATAGGCAAAATAGTGACGACTGACTCGCGAGAATCCGCAGCGAATCGGAAGGGGGGGTGAATGGTAGAAGTCGTCGACGAAGCGGTGATTGTAGAAGATGACAACACTCTGCCAGAGAAGGAGTGGGAACGGTGAACCATAGATGCAATCTCATTCTCATCAGAGAATGGATCAGCCACGTCCATCTCAGTTAGATTGGCCTCAAGGTCAGGCTCAATCGTCCCACTCGACGAGGCGGTATAATAAATGCTGCTGACATCGGAGCGGGTGGCACGATGCAGAATGATGGGGCGGGAGTCGACCGAACGCTCAGAGATGGCAGCTGAGAGCGCAGTGACGAAGCTCCTGATGCTCGTGTTACTGCTAGCCAAGGCGTAGACCTCGCTGAGGTCTACGCCTTGCTCACGCAAGACGCTGGTTTCTGCCATGCTGGCGGCAGGTGGTGGCTTTTATAGAAATACGAGCACGAGACTACTGTTCGCAATTCACCGTTAGAAACTCGATCCTCAAAGAGCGAGCAGTGAATAGTCACTGACTCGTTGAGGACAAAGCAGTTGGGTATATGCACAAGCTTTGTAGATACTTGAAGAAGAGAACGGGCGAATTGTGTGATGGCGACAAGCTTGTACGCCGTGTTTCGCGTTGACAGCGTAACGAAGGTGGGCGTTGAAATAGTACTGTTGTCTGCAGAAAAGGGAGGGCCTGTCAGCTCGTGAATGTGATATGCACGATACTGAAAGGAAAGGGAATTGAGATCGAGGTGAAAAGAGGATATCTCACCAGGAAAAGGTGGTTGTTGTTGTTGTTGCGTGCGTTGATTGGCTTTAGGTGACGACAAAACTCCGCTGTTGTAGTGACAAGCACAGCTCTGCGAGACGACGGTCTGTCAGCTCTTAAATGTGATGGGATGCCAAAAGGAAAGGGAAGGGAAGTAAAATCAAGAATGACAAGAAGAAGAGGACATCTCACCAGAAAAGGATTGTTGTTGTTGCACTGTTCAGCCTTGCTTGACGACAAAACCTTACTGTTGTGTATTGCGTTGACAAGCCTAGCTCGCTTCGCGAGAACAGAGAACCAAGTTGACAACAAACAAGACCAACCAACTGGCGACCTAGACGTGCTTACTTCACCTAGATGAAGTAGATTAATAGTGGCGAATTAGAAACAAATAAAATGACGCGAAGTAGAAGTCTTAAGCCCCAGACTGAGTCCCGAGTTATACCAAGCCAGACGTGGTGATTACCGAATTAGGAAATCAAACAATAGCTTAGCCGAGGGGGTAAAGTAAAGCGACCACGTGATCGATTGCAACTTGTTTGGAGTGCCCAATGCAACAAGACTATAACACATCAAGTCAACATCAAGTTAAAGCCAGTACAATGAAGCTGTATTTAGCTGGGACTTCAAAGAGGAGTATGCAAGCGCTAACAAGGTATACAGATCTTAAATCAAAAGCGAACAGTCACCGGACTTGCGACACGCTTCACTAGACAGGTCTTCAGTCTGACTGCGACATCGACATCAGGTATAATCCAGTCCCAATACAAGCCCACACCAAACAATTCTTTCAAGGCTCTACTTCCAGAACCAGATTTGAACGCCAAAACTTGAAAAGGGGAATAATCTTACCTCTCTAGGTGAGCAAATCCAAAAGATTAAAAAAATATCCACTCACCAATCAACACAACAGGACACTCTCCAAACACCAAACCAAGTCTGCAACCCAATCCAATTCAACACCCCCTCATCTAAGACTCGATATGTGCGGAGAGGAAAATCTGCACTCTATATGTTGTGTGCTTCCCAACGCCAACGCCCCGCTCCTGGTAATGCGACACACCAAGATCTATACATTGGGTGAGAGTATATCGTACTTTACACAACGCTCAACCTATACCGATGGTTAGTCTATCCATCTACTGTTGAAGAAACGCAGGGACTTACATCTTCAATACTATACTGCAAGAACTTCCTCGCCTCCAGCCCCGCCCAAACCTTTAACATCGAGAAATCCCCCTGTCTGAGCATTCCCCCTCCACTCTGCGCTCCTAGTTGCCTTAAGATGGGTAGCGAACTGGACAGTAAGTCGATATCTGGGTTCAGCTTCCGTCCGATCCCCTCGAGTAACAACATGCTAATCACCACGTTTACAAAGTCCCCCTCGAGCCGCACATGGTGGCCGCGAACCATTCCAAGGACCGTATTGAGAATATCCCCAATCTTCATATTAGCCAACGCCAAAGTTTGGCTCTTCACCCCAAGCACCAGATGCTGCATCTTCAAGGCGAAAATCTCCTGGTCAATGACCGCATCGGGCTGCCTGCAACGCTCACACATCAGCTGCCCAGCTCGATAGCCATCAAATTCAGCAATTGCTTTAAACAGATCCAGAAAGTTCTTTCTGTTAGTGGCATTCAGTTCGGTGACGAGGCCTGTGTCGATGAATATTAGTTGCGGCCGGAAGCCTTCCTGGTCGATTTTCGAGAGCTCTTCATCCCAAGCTTTGAGGTCTTTCCTATGTCTGAAGGGTCGAAGCCTAGCAAGGACATTCTCCGTAACATCTGCCCGATGTTGTGGGAGCTCGTCCTCGCGACGGCTGAATGGTAGACGGGGTTTCCCAGATTGGTAGAAGCGGACCATGATGTTTCCAGGGTGGAGATCTGCATGGACAAAGTTGTCTAATAGAAGCATCCTCAAGAAAGCATCCAGGCCCTCATCTGCTATTTCTTGCTGGAACACACCTCCTCCATTTTCCATAAAGTCAGACAAGGGAATACCTTGTGCAAATTCCTCAACCAGCACCTGTCTTGTGGTAAACATGGTGTATGGATAGGGAAACCAGGCTGTTGTTCGATCCTTAAAATTTTTACGGAAAATGGCAAGATTTGCAGCTTCTATCCGTAGATCAAGTTGCAATCTCATCATTTCTCCAAACTGTACGGCCTCGTCAGGAAATGAAAGCCACTCCATAGTTGGAATAGCATTTAATATCCCCGCAAAGAATTGCATAATCCTCAAGTCTCTTCTGACGAGCCTTTCAACTCCTGGGTGTAGCACCTTAACAGCCACATAGGAGGAAGGAACTCGTTGTGGGCTGCTCTTGATGAAGGTATCCACATTCTTCCGCACATTTCGGAGTCGATTTCGAGGTTCATCCAGATCGGTATCTTCAGGCACAGCTAAATCATGCTTTAGCTTCGCCTTGTAGACTTGTGCAATGGCTCCAGTTCCCAAAGGCTTAGCTTCAAATTCCTCAAATATGTCATCAAACCGTCTACCACCGAACGCTTTTCTAATGATGCGTATCGTCTGATCCAAAGAATGTGCCGGGGCATGAGAGTGAAGTTGAGACATGACGTTGCACATCTGGTCAGGGAAGATGTCCGATCGGGATGCCGCCCATTGCCCTAACTGTTATACCCTATTAGCTACTTGATCAATACATCCAAATCAGTCTTCTTACCTTGATGAATGCAGGTCCGGCACGCTCCATTGATTTCACAAGGAACCAATACCACCACAGCGTCCCAGACCTCTCATTATCCCTCTCCGCATTCCTCCTCCCAACCCACAACGCCGGCACCGCGACGAGGACCGGCACAAAGATAAACAGCAGATGCAGAAACC
This sequence comes from Ascocoryne sarcoides NRRL 50072, assembly GCA_000328965.1. NCBI lineage: Eukaryota > Fungi > Ascomycota > Leotiomycetes > Helotiales > Gelatinodiscaceae > Ascocoryne > Ascocoryne sarcoides. The sequence goes on from KB205941.1 coordinate 447,326, forward strand.
GCAAGCCAGTGCACAGCGGCTCCCAGACATACAAGTCCACATAGAGAAAGACGGTATCTCTCCACCGTCGGATCCCACGAACGTCGTGCCTGACTCCCTTCTTGATCTCGTCCCTCGACGCTTCGAGCATCCGGATCTCAGCCGTCATCTCCGTGCCATGGTTGTCCTCTTCCGAGAGCTGCACAAACGCCGCGGGAGTCAGGCCAGCGGCCACCGCGAGTATCAATCCATTGCGCTTGGGGGGGGAGTGGAAGAATCTCTTGCCCCCCCCCTGACCCATATGCTCGTTTGGCCGTGACACGGACCTGGATGCCCTGGCATCGAGAGGGGAGTCGGATTCGAGGAATTGCTTGACGGAGGCATCCTCGGGCGACTGCGGAGAAAGGCCTCATCTTCCTAGGAAGATGGGTTCTCGAAATGCTTGTCGAATTGGTAGCTGTCGACGAACCATTTGGCGTTCGGTTTTGAGGTCTATTCCAAGGGAGTACTAAGACCCGCCGGAGGATCGGGCTCTAATTGTTCCGGTGATGTCATGTCATTCATTATGCGGCATGTGAGAGCTCCATCTCTTCCATGGAATATTCTACAGCAAACAAACAACGACTCCTGGCGTCTTCTAGATGATTGTTAAAATGTGGAATTGGCAAGGGAGTTGACAAAGGAATGGGGCAAATAGAAATCTCTACTATAGAACTTCAACACTGTTAAGACCACAGACCTTTGGGTAGAGACACAAACCAGACTTTGTTTACTATACTAGCCATCGACAAGGCTTTAACCACTTGGAATTGTCTACTGTAACATAGACTAACAATTCCTAACAACTCCTACATCAGCCTCCTCAATACCTTTTCCAACCACCCCTAATCCAAATCCCTATTCTTCTCACAATCTCCATCAACACCTCCCCCTCTTCCCCACCTCTATTTCCATACTCCCAATAAACCCTAACCAGATACCATGAAACAACCAAACTCTATAAAGCCTCATTCCCCTCTAAAACAGTCTTCAATAGTCTACTCCACCAGCCCTTCTCAAACAAAATCAACCAGAATTAAGAGTGTCCCTAAGCTACATGATCACGCTAACGACGGGGGCGTAAAAGGAGAGAGGTCAGATTCGAAGCGACGTCTCTCGAATTATTACCTCGTATCCGACCATAACATCACGACTCATTCGCCTTGACTTTCACTCACAATGACGGAAGAGACAACCTAGCATGATTCATCGTTTCTTTTTTCATTTCCTTAGAGGCCCCCTCCTTCCTATAGCCCAACCATTCCATCATTCCATCCATCCATCCACCCTTGTGCTCTCAATCGCGCAGGATTAGTAGAGCGACACTCACTCCGAATCGATCCGACGCCTTTCTCTCTCTCTCTCTCTATAAGTCTATGGTAACGACAGCAAGCACATATCCTTGCCCTCTTGCAAGGCCCATATTTACAAAAACAATACAAATAAACGGGGTTTTAGGTTTCAGGGTGAAAACTAGCCAGCCAACGCCAGGTGGAATATGTATTCCAGAGCGTTGATAATCGCGCCCTAAGACTCCCGAGCGCCACGAGCCTAAGAAATATAGGAAAATACATTATATACAGTCGCAAAAAGGAAATTAGTGTACAATATCGACAGATCGACTGTTTTCATGTCGATCGAGGATGAGTTGATGACTCAGAGATGACCAGTTGACAAAAGATGGTGTTGATTAGAGTCCTCTGTAGACAACGAGGTTGAGCGAATCCTTATCGTGTAATTACGGATACTTAAAATACTTTATGAAATGGACTTCCTGGCAACCTTTGGTGGAGATCCTGGAGGGCTAAGGCTACCAGCGGTGGCAGGAGCTGCTGTCATATCCTCAATTTGACTGGGGGGAAGACTCGACTTCCGTGGATTCGAAACGATGACTGGGTCGTCGGCTTTCGTGTCCGGATGGATTTCGACGTCATCTCTGAGTTCCAGTTCGGATCGTCCGTTGCCACGCGAAAACTTGAGAGAATCGTTATCGCCATGAGGTCGTTCGATCGGGGACCAGCCAGCCACGCTGCCTGCAATGATTCCAGCCATGACAGCTGTTGCGCCCAAAGCCGAATTTGAACGTGACCTAACGCTACGGCCGCGTTTCCGTGAATCAGGACTCGGTGCTGGCGGCTGTGTACCAAAGCTGTCTTCTCGCTGTGATTCTCCACTGGGTGTTTGCGGAACGGAATCTCTCGAGCGAGAGCCGCTTCTGGAACGGGGGAGCCATTGGTCACGAGCCTCCTGGACTTTGAATTTAAGATTGTTGAGACGTCCACCCTTGACTTTCTTCAAGAAGCTGAGCTCTTCTTTGACATCTGCAAGTGGTTTAGGGAATCTGAAATGCTCTTCCTCGTCAGAAATTGTCACTTCAGGCCCCTTGGGGCGTGACTTCATCGACTTCGGAACAAGGTGAAGGATCAGCTCGTCAGGAATAAGGCGGATGACAGCTCCAATAGGGATCGAGAGAAACCCAAGGATGATGCAGTATGCCCATTGAGCGCCATTTAGGTGGACGACATTGAATGCCTTCCCGCCAATAAAAACGATCATGACCTGGAAACCGACCATGCCAATATTAATCACCAAGAAGAACCAGTTGCGTGTGACTCCTTCCATGATATTAAATTTATTGTCTAGGCGACGATTGCTGTAATTCGTTAGTAATATTACCGGCACATAAGATGGCATTGTACTTACTTCCATTGATTGAAGATTTGCATCCAGACAAATGTATTGAAGACCAACGTTGGCACAGATTCGATTTCGCGCTCAGACTGATATGACAATATTGAGTATGATCCGTAATAGAGAAGTAGAGTGATAACTAGCTGGTAAATTGATTCACCGATTATCATTTTCCACATAGTAACAGTGATGAGAGGAGCAGATTTGGGGTCAGGAGCTCGATCCAAAATGCTGTCCGTAGGAGGGTCAGTGGCCAACGCCAGCGCTGCTAGGGTATCCATAATAAGATTGACCCACAACAACTGCACGGCTGTCAGAACCGACTCTTCATCTTTGCTGGAAACAGCTGTGATGAAGGTTAACAAGACAGCTGTGATATTAACAGTTACTTGGAATTGCAGGAACTTCTTCACTGCATCATTGACAGCGCGTCCCCACATCATGGCCTTGACAATTGACGCGAAGTTATCATCCATCAAGATAATAGCGGAAGCTTCCTTGGCTACCTCAGTGCCAGCGATACCCATCGAAAACCCGACGTCAGCAGTCTTGAGAGCAGGGGCATCATTGGTTCCATCACCAGTAACAGCCACAGTCTCCCCAAGATCCTTCAGACGCTTGACAAGAATTCGTTTGTCTTCAGGGCTAGACCGTGCAAGGACTTGGAGCCGGGGAATGATTTGGTCCATCTTAGATTTGCCGAGTTTTCGGAAGGTTGGCCCTTCCATAATGATTCCTCCGGCTGTGTAGATGCCACATTCTGAAGCGATCGCCTTTGCAGTCAACATATTGTCGCCTGTAACCATACGAACAACAACCCCTGCTTTCTGGCACTTGCGAACGGCTTCCGCAACACCCTCACGGAGAGGATCTTGGATGCCAACAATGCCCAAAAGAGCCATCTGCTGGAAGATGTCATCAAAGACTGCCTCTTTCCCATCGCCTTCAATAACACGAGCTCCCCGTGCAGGCCACCTGTCAAAATCTCGATAAACCATGGCAATTGTCCTTAGAGAGCGCGAAGCATAGTTATCAATCAGATTTGATAGTGTCTGGCGGTTTTCATCTGACATTGGAGAACTATCCGTCCCTTTCGTTGGATCTCGAATTATCTGTGAGCATTTGGCAAGTAGGATTTCAGATGCGCCCTTGACGTAAAGACGGTATTTTCCCTTTTCCAATTGCACAACAACTCCCATGCACTTGCGGCTTGAATCGAATGGGATAACTTGCATAATGGTAGCGTTTGAACGTTCGACATCGACGGGGCCCATTCCCAAGTATTGCTTGGCAAACTTCAAAAGTGCCGTCTCGGTCTTGGATCCGATAAAGGTGTGGACGCCATCAAGTTCGCCATCGAAAGCAGTCGAGTTAACAGCAATAGACTGCATTATCATGCCCTTGACAGAATCGTTCAAAGACGAGACGACCTCTTGTGGGGCCACGTTCTCTATCGGCACATTTTCCGGTTGTTTCCCTTTGCTAATTGGCGAATCTGAATCTGAAGTTTCTATAGTGCCGCCGAAACGGGAGCTTGTGCCAAAGGTGCCTGCGACTACTTGCATTTCGTTTTGTGTCAAGGTGCCAGTTTTATCAGAGCAAATGGTTGTGGCATTACCCATAACTTCGCAAGCTTTGAGATGTCGAACGAGGTTGTTATCCTTTAGCATTCTTGTAGTCGCAAAAGCTAATGCGAGCGTGACTGCAAGAGGCAGACCTTCAGGCACGGCTACCACGATGATGGTGACCGTAACAATGAATACCTGTAAGAATTGTTGACCTTTCTCGGTTGCAGTGCCAGTATTGTGAGGTAGTCGAACAAGAAATTCGATGAACAACACCACGAAAAGCAGCAAGCCGGCGGCTCCTCCAAGTTTTGCAATATATTCAGCCAATGTGTTCAATTTCGACTGCAGCGGTGTAACTTCAGGATCCTCTCGTAATGACATCAAGGTTTTCCCGTAGCTAGAATTAACACCCACAGATGTCACTAAGAAGCTACCCACACCTTCGGTAACTTGCGCGCCAGAAAGAATAAAAGGGTCCATCTTGCGTAGATTGGCATGGTTCTCAATAGCAGCATAACACTCATCAGCTGGCTTCTTGCGGATCAAATCAGATTCTCCAGTGGTTTGGGATTCGTCGCATTTGACATTGTGGCCTTCAATGAAAATTCCATCAACCGGGATCATATCGCCTGGTTCCAAATGCATAACATCCCCTACCAGTACATCGAAGACGGAAATCTCTTGAGTCCGCCCAGACCGAACAACATTGACATTTCGATCCTGCTTCTTCTCATTGAGCTTTACGAATTGCCGTTCTTTCTGCCAGTCGTTGAGCGATCCCACGACCACAACAATAACAATAGCCACAATAATAGCAACACCCTCAACCCATTCGATTGGAGGATTTTCAGGAGTATGCGGTGTCCCAAAGGTTTGGTATAATCCAACAGCTAAGGATACGGCTGCTGCGATGGATAGCAAAATCAAGACCTTGTCATTGTATGTGATCCACATCAGCTGGAAGAGATTCTTGCCCTTCTTTACTGGCAGTGTATTGTCCTTGAAGATTCGTTTCCTATCATGGAAAGGATCCTTATTTACTGGTGCACGTCTAGAGGCACTCGAACCTTTGGTATCCAGTTGAGCGAGAGGTGTCTTGGAATCTGGATCAGGCTGAGTTGAGCTCGGGTTGGCCGCGGTAGCCTTGGCCTGATCGTAGGTTACGGTTCCCTCCAAATCCGTCTCGTCAACGCTTAACCCGGATTTCCTGTCCGTTCGAAGGCCCTTTTCTAATCCGGCTAAACCTCCAAGTGCATAAAAGGCCGACAGACTCTTGGGGTTTATAAGTTTGTTCAACTGTCCTGGCGAAAAAGCAAATCTGTTGTCTGGAACCTCGAAATCCTGCTCTGTTCCAGGGTCTGGAGTTAATGCCTCCGGATCATTCATAATTTTGTCGTTCCCAGGGGCTTCTCCAAAAGCACGATCCTTATCTGCCTGCGTACTGTTTGCAAAGGTTTCCCCGCTGTAATTTGTGCCCGAGTGGAAGCCATCATCAGACTCGATGGAATTTTGTCTCGATCTGAGACCTGGCACGGCAAGAAACCCAGTCGACTTGTCTCCGCCTCTTGATACCGGCGAGGAAACGTTGTGTGGTGATGTCGGTCTGCTATCCCTGCTATCAAATGACGTTGAAGCTCGGAGCTCTGGTATTGATTTCGCACTTGCTTGACTGGAATGAGGAGCATGGTGTGCGCGGTTGCTAAAGGGAGCTCCTTCGGTCGAGAGGGGGCTAATCGATTCTCCCTGCAAGGTCAATGGCGAGTTAGAGACAGCTCTTTGGGCGATAGAATCATTGTCCATCTCTGGAGGCGGAATGGTATTACTGACAGCAGATGTGTCGATGGTAATCGTGGGCCTATATGCAGGAGCAGAGTTAGCAAGGCTAGCACAAGATACATATCTATATGCTCCCCGAGAGGATGTGGAACACTTACGCTCTTTGCCTCCGTCCAGGCGTAGGCGTGGGCGCCTTCGAGGCAGCTTGATCATCTGCCATGCTTCAGGTCGCAGCGAATCGTCGGAGAATGGCAAAGGTCTAGTTCGGTCAGCACACAGCCGGGGGGCTGAGACCTTGGCGGCTATCGTGTAGATTGCTAAAGCGCCAGTGGTCGTTTTCATCAGCAAGGGCTACGTTCGTTCTCGAGGGACGGTGTCGCGACGCTGGCTAAAGAATATATAAGCAGAGGTTCTCGAAGTTTGCAACAACGAGACGTGGAGTGGACCCAAGAAAGGCAGGCCGAGCTGGCGAAAGGTCTTGGCTGATTGCGTTCCAAGCTCCCCAAATTGTTTTTCGACAGGGTAGTGGTAGCAATCCGGTGGATATGAGGATCGAAAGGTATCCCGTAGCAATCGGTCGTCGCTCACCTCTTGTGCACATCAAACAGCCGCCTTGGAAATCATGGGCTTCTCTTTCAACGAGTCGTGGATGGGAGGAGAGGTCAAGGTAATGGGGCGTCGAGGTGGAAGGTCGACGGAATATCGAACAGCAGACGCTACATTCCATTCGCAGCTTGGCGTGGTGACGAGAGTTTCGAGGAGAGACCAGATAATAGTCGCGAGGGAAGATGAAGCTTCTTGGACGATGGGATCTCTCTCATTCGATGTAGGAGACAACTCAAGACCCAAACCGGCGAGAGGAGAGAGGGTCGACCCCTGCGGTGCACGGCGACCAGCCAAGGTTGGTCAATGAGGCAGTGCAAGAAAAACGGGTAGCACTAACAGCCGAGCGAGACTAAAACATGTGCCCGGGTCCGTTCGAGCGGCTATCCAAACGCCACGCCAACAAGCTTGAGGACGAGGAGGATCAATTGGATGAAGGCGGTCAGAGGAGAGGATGGATGCACGACTCGCTGTCTCTGCTCTTCCTCGGCGGTGATGATGTTTTGTTTTGTTTTGCTTGACGACGACGAGAAGATGAGATCGAAACTCGGGGGCGCTAACCGCAAAGAGACTAGTGCAAGCGGGAGGGGGGAGGGGGGATCGATGCCGGCATCTCAGCGGAATTCCAGGCGTGTCGAATGTCCGAGAAATCCACAGTTGTCGTCAACATCCAGATCAAAACATCAAAACACTGGAGGAGATTTGGACGATAAATTCCAGTCCCTAATAGCTTCATGTTATCGCGGGCGATAAGGGCCGGGATAGAGCCCCTTTCGACGTGGCTCCTAGACTTGGCAATTCTCCGCCATGGTCGGCTTGTCCTAAAGGTACAGACAGGTATTTACAAATATTTATGAAAACCTCGACCCGACCGAATTCAACTTCACAACTTGCTTGCACAATCATACAGAGGCACAGGAAATGAGGATGTGGACAAGATTTCCAAGCCTGGGCTGCAGTTTCATCAACCACACTCCCCCTTTTTGCCGCTTCTGTCGCCACAACAGCTACGGGAGGACAACTTCGCAACTCTGTCCAGGAACCGCCCCCCTTACCCAGCTGGTATCCGGCTATCAAGTGTAACCTGTCGCCAGAAGAGCCCGATGTGATGACGACACCGAGGCTGAGTCTTCGATATTCAAATTCTCTTCTCGTCGGGACTCTTGGGGGTTCTTCGGCTTAGGGAGGCAACATATGGAATATCGACTTGCTCATCGGGTCTCGCCACTATATAACATCATACTGTACGAAGGACGAAGTAGTAGCAGACCTGGGCCGAAGCAGGAAAGATGATGGAGCTCGGCAACTCTCGATATTACCATGATTACCTACCATTCAACCTTCCAGAGCTTATTCGCCCAGCATCACTGCCCCCCTTGGCATCCTTTGGCCAATCAATAATTACGCGCATACCGTCTCTTGGCTGCAACCCTCGATCTCCAAATGCCTCGGCCGTCTTCTTATCCGACCCTCTCCCAAAACTCTATAATTCTTCCCAACTCGAGGGTCGGAATACGTGTTTCATGACTGTGGCAGGGGAAAATACCCAGACCAATCCCGATCTAGATGATTAAGCGACTGGCAGATCAAAACCTGCGATGGATGTTCTTAGACGAGAGAGGGCTCTTGGCAAGACGAAAGAAATGGATAAAGCAAGAATGAGAGAGAAATCCCCAATGGCCCAAGTAGCGCCACTTCCCGAGATTATCTGTCTAGATGAAATCTTGTTAAATATCCAAGAGAACCGTGGTATGTTGCCAAGTATCACGTATCACAGCCGAATTCGGTAGCGTCGGGCATTGGCTCGGGCTATAGCCGACGAGGCAATCCAACTGGCTGACTTCCAAGGCGCATTTGGTCGATACGAAGTAGATATATGGGTAAAGTACCATCAATACCGTTGTCACGTTTCCACTCTAAACATTGCTGCTGCTCCTCCTCCATTGTCATCATGCAGCATCCGATAGAGAAGACGACGACTTTCTAGCTCGAAGTTGCACCATCGTTACGTCGAGACGATAAAGTAGCCTGATGCCGTGGAATCCTTGACACAGAATTCAGCTGTCGTCTATCAGCACTTTCCTTCCATATTTCCAGTTCTGGTCGTTGCTTCTAGAGACGATTTACTCTCGTCGTATTTATCCTTTACATCTCTTTATTTTCTCAAAAGTACATTCCAAAGAGAAGTCTACTAGGAGACAAAGTATTTCGCCCATTACCTACATAAGTGGATATTCAAATTTATCTTGTCACATAATATTCTCGATGTTTTAAAAAATACCAGTAGGTTGGACAGGTCTAATCTTATCTCAAGCTTCTTCTCATTTGTATCAAGTTGAGGGAATAGTCCATATCATCAAAGCTCTCAGCGCTGCCAATGCTGAGAGATAACTAACTTGCTACCAACGAGAAGACCAAAATCCCCCACTAAATAGCCTCTCTCAACCCAAATTTCATGAAATTTATAACGTATTTATGAAATCTGTACTTCTATTCCCAATAAATCCACACAAATCCAAACTCAAGCCCTGACTAAGTCGTATGCAAAGCTTCTATCCCCACGCATGGTAAAATTGCAAGACGTCAGCTAGTAGGACTAACCAAACCCAACCCACCTCCCAAATTCTCCAAATCTACATCGATACCTTCCCCAAAACCACACTTCCCGAATCACCTAACACCATCATAAACCCATAAACCCATCTATCCATCCATCCATCTATCCATCCCTTACATCCCCCCAGAAATCAATTATATCCTATCCTATCCTATCTACCACCACCCCACTAAAACAATCAACCCTCACCATCAATCATCTATCACCAATTGCCAACCAACCAACCAACCAACTAACCACCCACTACACCTCCCTCCAAACCCAAGCCACCAAGCCACCCAACAACGAAACAAAAAAAACCCCGTATCAAATCAAATCGTCAACGAACCTAGCCCCCCCACCTATCCCACCCCAATCCATCTAAGACCTAGCGCTCTACTGTATCAATCTATCTACTTCCTCGCCGAGGAAATACATCCAAAGACTCCACATCTAAAATTTACCGAATGAAGTAGTATATCTACAGAGATCCAACAGTTCTATGGGTCAGAATCCCCCTGCTAACAATAAGCCTCTAGAAGACTTGGCGTAACTATTTTCCCGGCGAGGAACTCCTTCGAAAGTGTCATGTACCTCATCTCCACCTCCTCCACCACCACTCGCGAAATCGCAAAATCACGTTTTTCGCCCATGGAATCACATGATTATTCGCTCCACATCTCTCATCTCTTTTTATTTTCTCTTCTCTTCTGGTATAGATCTGATTTATGTACTGTATGCACTTTAGCTCAGCTGTGTAATGGCAGGAGGCGGGGTGAGGTAAGGTAGGTAGGGCGGAATGACGTAGTTTGGTTGATTGATTGATATTTCTTTTTGAGATTGAGTGGAATGGGGTGGAATGGGGTGGTGGTGGGGAATGAATGAATGAATGAATGGGAGATATATTATATGTTGGATGTTGGGTTTGGTAGGAAGTACTTTAGAGATCTATCGAATCGCTGATGAGGTTGGGGCTTGGAAGTTTAAAGAGGATGGATGGATATGAAATTGTATGGAAATCTAAAACTCGTAAAGGAGAGATAATAAATGAGATAGGTTCTGATTTTAGGAGTTCGATTGATTGTGATTTAAGACTCTCGGCTGTATTTATACTACTAACACATGCAGAACTGTTTACCTTTACAAGCTCCTTTTCATTTAGGATATGTAAAGAAGTAAATAGATAGATAAGCCGAGAAAAGAAAAACTTGAGGGATATCTTCTATACGAACTCATTAACTCTTTCTTTCTTTCCTTCCTCTTTCTTTCTTTCTTTCTTTCTTTCTTTCTTTCTTTCTTTCTTTCTTTCTTTCTCTCCTTTCTCATTTTCCAAGTTCATTTTTCTCGTAGATTTGATTTGCTGAACAAATAAATGAACCAATCACTCACTTACTTATTTACTTCCTCCCCCCCCAGCCTAAATCTACTAAGCTGCACTCTCACTCTTATTCTCACTAAGATATAAACATATCTTCTCCACCTCTGTGTGTCTGTGTTTTCTCTCGATTACCCTTACCAAACCTTGCTAAACCTCACTAAACTTCACTTTAATAATTGTAATCATCTTAACTAGACTTATGACCTTGTACTACAACCTCACGTCAAGCATGTATACCTAGAACGACTCCCCACCCCTAGATTAAACTTGATGAAATATGAACGAACCTCCTCGGCGTTCCCTTAGCCTTCTGGTCCGCGGCAACCTACCCTCACATACACACATTCATACGTTTACACATTTCACATCCATCCATTCATCCAACTCACTCACACCCTCACTCACACCTCTACAAACATAAATCCCATCACCTACAAATATATATCTCCTTAATTGATACTACATACCCATCTCATCTCATCTCATCCCAACCCCAGAGACGTGACTACTCAACTATACCCAGCTAGCTAGCTACCTACCTACCTACCAACCTAGAAAACCAACCGCAATCTGATCTATTGCTCGCTGAAAACCAGAAGAACGCAAGGAGCCAAAGAAAAAATCGGCAAACGCAAATTGTTACCAAATACACGACATTTTAGTGCATCTGATCTCATTGATCTAGCCACCCGCAATCTTGTCTAATGCGTCTCTTCATCTTCTCCTTCTTCATCTTCTTTAGCTCATATTTGGAAGTGAAAAAGGTAACCTCGCGTTCATCTCCATCCCGAACGCCACCCAACGTAAAATAGAGACCTAGGAAACATATGCAACGCTCAACAACAAAACGACAAACATGAAAACCTCCAAACCTACCATCCCTCCCGCGCCGCTTCTCCATGCCGCCCCGCTGCAAACACGCGTTTACTCGACAAATGCAGAAATCCCCATGACCCGTCTATCTCACTTCACAACCGTAAAGACGTGACGGCTCGTATATCCCTCCTCGAGATGGATATCGATCTTCTGATCCTTCGGCACCATCTCATGGTTCAGATCCCAGCCCGCCCGTCGACACAACTCCGCAACCACCACGTCGCAATCACCCAGCATATCCACGTCGAAATTGACATGGCTGACCGGCGTCCTGGAGATGTACATCTGGGGGATATTTGCGGGTAGGTAAGGCACGACTTCAGAGACCGGGGCGACCTTTAATGAAGTACCGATTACGATGACGAGGTCGACGAGATCCCTATCATGCCCCGTGAGACGATCCGAGAATCTATCTGGGAGAGGTTCACCGAAGAACGTGATGTCAGGCTTCATGACTCCGGCCGCCGCATCATAATCGTCTTCGGAGGAATCGTCCGCGTTTGGATCGAAACGCTTGCGCTTCTTGTCCTGGCCGTTGGCCGACCGTTTGCGTTTGACGGAACCACGAGATTGCTTGAGGCGTTGAACGCATTTCTCGCACTTTGGGATCCGGTTAGCTTTGATGTCGGCGAAAATGCTTTCACCTGGGACTTGGTATTTGCAGTCGACGCAGGAGGCGGTGGCGAAGGAGCCGTGACATTGGATGAGCTTTTCGGGGAGGATGCCGGCGATAGCTTCGATGTTGTCGATGTTTTGGGAGTAGTTGGTCAAGAGTTTGCCCTTTTGCTGGAGGAGGTGGATGAAGGCGTGGGTGGGCGTGAAGCGGTCGTTTTCCGGCAGGATGTCCTTGGCAACCGAGTAGAAGATTTCTGGGTTCTCACGAAAGACAGAAATATCAAAGACCTGCTGGGGATCATCCAGTCCAAGGTCGCCGAGCTTGGAATAAAGACCAATATCCTTAGATCTGAAGTCGGGGATGCCAAGCGAAGTCGAAATGCCCGCACCTGTGAGAACAATGATATTACTGGACTTCTTGATTAGTTCCACAGCGTCGTCAATCGTGTTATACTGTGGGAGTTTAATGCGCTTTGACAATTCCCGGCTGATAGCGACACTGAGCAGCTGATAATAGGTTTCATCGGGATGCCCCTCGAGGAAAGCGGGAGCGCGAATACTAAAAGCCGTCAAGAGCTTCTTTGCAGTGATGGTTCCTGCTTCAACAGTTCTCTTGCAGAACTCCTCAGGGCCAATTCTTCGCAATTGCTGACGGAAGGCAATAGCTTCTGAAAGGGTGCACGTGTCTGGACCTGGTTACTGTGTTTAATGCGTGATGGATAAAGGGGGGCCTTGAGGACAGTACTCACTGGGATGGTCGTAAAGATGATCGTCACCCAGCTCTTCTATGATATCCCCGCTGAGCGAGTCAATGTCACTCAGAGCACCCATAATGTCCTCGATGCCTCTTTTGCGATCTGCATCATACCCATATTCTTCGTCCTCCTCCTCCTCCTCCTCCTCGTCGTCACCTGACTCGGGAGGAACTTCAACATTGCAGATAATTTCTGATTTGCCACGTTGTGCTGCCATGACCGCAAGAGTCTCGGTCGTCACGTCACTTTCGGCGTCGGAATCGATTATATTCACGACGGGAAAGTCTTCGGACTTGAGAGGAGCGGGGTGATTAAGAAGTTGATTGACCTCCATCGCGTTTTCGCAAGGATAGTTGTGTGTGGATGAGATGTGAAACGGAGCAGTCGAGGAAAGTCAAGCGGGTGAAAAGGAGAGTGACACGATTATCAACAGTGGTTGGACCGTTGACCTTAAGCCGATAGAGACTAACGCCGACGAGACCTACTTTGTATTGTAGGTTGTAGTTGTTGGGTGGGTTACACCTATACGGAGGGTGCAGACAGATGTGTGGAAACTGTCTCGGAAATTTTAAAAGTAAAGGGGAGATAATATAAGGTCGGAAGGCGTTAACCGATTCGGGTAAGTTGTTTAGCCAGCTATTATCAGCGGCTCCGGAGTAGATAGGCGGCTGTGAAAGGCGCGAGGGGAAATGAGAGCAGAAGGACTGGGTTCTGCTTAAGTGAATTGTCTATCGATGAAACTAGGTTGGCAATGGCGCGAGAGGAGAGTTGCGGATTGACGAGAGCCTGGTGCTTTAGCGAAGTATTACCTAAGAAGGTGACTTTGACCAGAATAGAGATCGGATCGGGTGTTGGCTTGTCGGAAAATTCAAACGACGCGAAAAGAAGCCGATAGAGACAGCTCATATTGCGTTGCTTTTGCCATGGCATTCCGAGTTTCGGTCCGAGGGCAGCTACTACGACGTCGGCAATGACCAACACCGGCAATATGTAACACTAATAATATAATGCTAGCAATTGTAACACGGGGGTTAGCGTTAGCCGCTTACGAGAAAAACAAGAAGCAGTAATATCTCGATAGACCAAAGCGAGAGTCTTGGTCAAAAAGTGGAATTGATATACATCGTAGAATATAATCTACTCCCATGATATACAGCTTTATAAATAGCGTCTGCTCCCACTCAAATTTTACTATCATTTATCTCACCGAACCTTGAAGATTGTCGTCAGCCGATCGGCCATCGTCTCTCTCCCCTCCTCCTTCCTCTTTCTCCTCTCTTCTTCTTGCTTTGCGTATATCAGATCCAGGTTCTTCTTGACTTCTAACCCTGCCGCGATCTCTGCGTTAATCGCCCTCTCCTCTAGCTCCCTCTCTTCCCCGCTTAGCCCCTCCAGCCTCTTTTTCAAACCTACCTGTACCGATTGCGATAAATCAGATGCCCTGAGTTTCTCGGGAGTAGCTGCGGCAATAGACGCGCTACCCGCAGAGAATTTAGGGCGGTTTGAGAGCAGAGGGGGAAATGTAGGGACTGGTCTCCCTTCTGCCTTTGCCGCCTCGATTTCTTTTTCTTGGTCGAGCATTCGATGGTATAGTGTATCGGCGTGCATCTGGATTTGCTCGTCAATTTCGGGGGGGCGATCGTAAATCGAGAGGTAGCCAAGTGCCTTTAGGAATTTCTGCGAGAATAAAAATTAGTAGAGAAGTCATCACAAGAAATAGAACGTACAGCTTGCATAGTAAAACACCGGTCTAAACAACGACTCTCAGCTCGACACATGGTCAGTCGACTCGCCCATCCACCGGTTCGAAAGCATTCATCCACGTCTCCTTGTTCCATCGCACAGTTCTCTAACGCAGCACGCCCAATCTCTGCCTTCCGGAATTTGTATCCTTCCAGCGCATCGCTGATCTTTTCTTGGTCGGACTTGCTTGCGGCTTCGATCTCGGCTTGAGGTTGGTATGTCTTCCAAAGCTGGCTGTATCGACCGTCTTGGAAGAGACTCTCCTTTGGAACTAAAGGTTTCTCCTTCTGGTCCGTTGGCGAGAAGGCAGATGTTTTAGGGTCTGCGTGCTGCTGCGGCTCGGGAGTGATTGCAGATGGCTGTCTTGCTCGGGGACTGGAAGAGGTGTATTTCGTAGGTGATTCTTTATCGAGGAAGTCGCGGAGAGAGGGGTCGAGATCGCGCAGAGAGTCTTGGGATTTGGATGCGGCATCACCGCCGTTACCAGGAGATGGTGTACCCCAGAACCAACCCATTGGAGAGGAGGCAATATGGAGTGGAAGTAGGACGGCGGACAGGGAGGGGTGGGTTGGATCGTTTGGAAGCTTTGTGTTACTGTGATGGCAGATTTTCAAATAAGCTGAGAGATTGCTTAGAAGAAGTAATATTGTGAGGTTCGACCTAAAGGTAAAGGGCGTTTGTGAGCTTGCTAGGAGACCAATTGACGAGGAGAAAAGGCTGTGAAATCTATCAGCTGTATTCCATGACCGAGTTGATTTAATCCCATGTCAGGCCGAGCTAGACCCGCATGGTCCGTGCTCCCTATAAGTATATCCCTACCGTCGGCATCACCACCACCTGCGGTTAATGGCGCCGACTAAAGATTGTTCGACTCGGGTTTTAAAAGAGAATGGCACCAGTGCTACTTGCCTAAATATGATAACATTACTAGAATGATACGACTTCTACATCGCCATGGAACCTAAGAAAATGCAGAGAGGCGAAGAAGGCAGAGGAAAAGAAGATACCGAAACACCTCAATTACCCTTTACAACTTCGAGTTCTAGTCACAAGCCGCACTCTAAAGTGCCAACTGCTGGCAATGCTCATTTACTTCATAACATTGTGACCGCGTCGGCATCGGGGTCGGCATCGGCTATCGATCATAGCTCAAGATTGCAAAAGAGACGGCTAACGAAGAGTGGGCGGCCAAAGGAGTTAAAACATATTCGGCTGCAAGCTGCCTTTACAGAAGCCAAGTCGCCGGCTTCCAGTATTTATAGAGGTTCGTATGGCCAAAGCCCGCGGTCCAGGTCCTCTCTTAGGACACCGGGAAGCTCTGCACATTCTACTCCCCGGCTGAGTATGAGCCAAAGCCAGCTGGAAAAGCTTTTACAAGATCTCGACATTGAATTGGAGACTTATGGAGTGGAAGAATTCCGAGATGGCTTCTTCGACGGCTCTTTCTTGAAGCCGCAAAATGCGGATCACGAGGACCTCATGAGAGATGCCGAATACACTTTACCTACAGCTTTCAAGAAGAAGAATCCTCTTTCATCTCGAAACTTCTTTCCTAAGCAATGGCATGGGATCAAGAAGGTTGTGCGAGAAGTCACCACAACGAGAGCCGGAATCAAGTTGACGAGGTCTTTCTTGGCATTTTTCATCGCCTACATCCTATGTCTTATTCCTGTTATCAGAGTCTGGCTAGGGCGTTATAGTTATATTATGGTTCTCTCTGCCCTGATTAATCACCCGGGTCGCACAGTAGGAGCGCAGATTGATGGTGCAATTCTCACAATTGCTGGCACTGCGACCGGGTTGGGGTGGGGAGCGTTTGCTTTGTGGGTCTCAGATTCAACTTCAATAGCGCGAAGGGGTTACGGTGGCATCTTGGCTGCGTTTCTTGTTCTCTTCATGGGGATCATTTCAGCTCTCAGATCATACTTCATCAGGCTATACCAACTTGTGCTCTGTGCCGGGATAGCTGTCGCTTACACAGTTCTGGCGGAGACTTCCGAAAGTGTCAACTGGGGAAAGCTCTTTGATTATGGAATCCCCTGGGTCTTTGGCCAAGGCATATGTCTTCTGATATGTTGTACAATATTTCCTGATGCGGGGGCTCGACCCTTAGCGGAGTCCTTGCATGGAGCCTTTCGTGTGATGCTGGACGGCCTGATCTTGCCTCAGCCAGATCCTCTGGATATCCATCGACAGCTCTCTTTGACTTTTGTCAATCTTTCACAAGCCTATAGAGATCTAGTTCTTGATATTTCCATCACTCGTTTTCTACCTAGAGACGTCATGCTGCTGCGAAACCTCATGCAGGGAGTCGTCAGATCTTTTTTGGCATTGAAGTTAGAAACCAAGCTCTTTGAAGAGGTCGAAAACAAACAGGCAAGAACTCCTGCCGCTAGTAGGCGCAAACGGGGTCCGCAGACTGTCGACAAAGAGCTTGAAGAGCCAGAACATATATCAAAGCCTGTGGATGGCGAGGCTATTCCAATGAAACCCTCTCTTGATAGGACGGACGCTATCATAAATATAGATACGTCACTCGATCGTCCACATATCTTTAGGACGAACACAGAAGAACGAGCCATTAAGTTGGTCATCCACAAGCTTGCCGATCCAACTCGTAAGCTACTTAGGGCTATGCGTTCATCACTCGAGAGGTGTGATGCAGTCTTGATGGAGATGTCAGGCTATCGAACATACCTCGGGCCATCAAAAGATATCTCAACGGATGTTATAGGAGCCCTAACCAAAATGCGGAGGAGCATGATCAAGTACGACAACGAAGAAGAATCATTGATGACAAGTCCAGATCTCCCACCAACTTACTCTAACCACCCGGGGATTATAGAGCTCTTCTTGTTCGTTCACCCGATCAGACAAGCAGCAACAAGCACAGAAAAACTAGTAGTCAAAGTCATGGAAATGCAACAAAAGCACCGAGGATGGAAATTTTATCTGCCTTCATACCTATTCTCAAAGGCTTTGCAACGTACTAATGCCCAAGTTCGGCACGATCGAGGGGGGCTCACGGCGGGTTTTTATTTCAGGAGTCAAACGCAACTCGCAAGGACCATGAAAGGGATGGCCAATGTTTATGAGCCACCTCCACGTGCAGAGACGGACGGGTCGGTTGACAACAATGACGAACCAAAACACAGGGTGAGACGCACCGATACAATAGGGAAATATGAGGAGGAGGAAGACGTGGCAATGAATCGCGACTCGAAAGCCACCAAGACACAAAGATTTCGTTACAGACTATGGGTAATTTTGCATCGTTTACAAGGGTTCGAGACAAGGTTTGCTCTCAAAGTTGCTCTCATTACATCGCTGCTTGCCATCCCTGCTTGGTTAAACCAGAGTAGAGATTGGTGGAATGAGAATGAGAGTTGGTGGGTGGTGGTGATGGTTTGGGTTATGTCTCACCCCCGGTTAGTCTTCTAATCTCGAGCCCAGCTCGGGCTATGTCTTGAGCTAACGAATTACTAGAGTAGGTGGCAATATCCAAGATCTTGTAACAAGAGCTTTCTGTGGTGTGCTAGGCGCAGTGTAAGCATCTCGAACTTACCAAATTTTCCTTACCTCAAGGCAGCTTCTTCTTTATACTGTCTTATCTCTTGTTTAATTCGCCTACGTTCATATTTACTCGAGCAGACTTAGACCCTCTATAATTCCTCATTAAACCAAACCCTTTTCTTCCTAGATGCATTTTATCATTTATAGGGTTGACGCTAACTTGAAGCCAGCTGGGGAGGAATAGCTTTTGGTGCAGGCAACGGTGACCCCTACATCATGGCTGTCTTTACCGCCATATACATGATCCCCATGCTATACCGCTTCACCCAAAGCCCACATCCTCGCTCCGGAATCGTCGGCTGCATCGCCTTCATCGTCGTCTCGCTTAGCGCCAAAGCCAACAACGACCAATCCTCGATCGTCAGAATCGCCTGGACCCGTGGTGTCGCTTTCGTGGTCGGCGTCGTTGCCGCAGTAGGGGTCAACTGGGTTCTCTGGCCTTTTGTTGCGAGACATGAATTGAGGAAAGCCCTGAGTTCGATGTTGATTTATGAGAGTATTATTTATCGTGGGGTGGTGGCGAAGTACGTGTATTATGAGAAAGGGCAGGAGCCGAGGAAAGAGGATGTTGAGAGGTCCGGTTTGTGACTCCAAAATCCCCCCTCATAGTGCTCCGTCTAAATACAGGTGTAGAGATGCTTGAGGGTCGACTTCGAGAAGGCTTTGTCAGGATTAGACAATTGATGGTAAACTCATATCTGCTTTCCTTCCCAGCATTAACACATTAAACCAACATCAACCATACTTAACGCTGCTTCAACACTAACAAGTATTTAGGCCCTTACTAGGCATGAGATCAGACTTCGAGCAGAATTCAACCCGCTCCCACATAGTGCTCTCATCGATTCGTGCGAGCAGTTTTTCGAGTATTTAGTGTCGGTCAGGCAATCGAGTCTTTTCTTCCATCCGCACTTCATGTCGGATGATGACCAAGCGGCCGAGAGTCTGTTGGCATTTAGGAGGGATGCCGTGGCGGCGATTTTGATGTGTTTATACGTTTTGGCGGGAGCGCTGAGGGGGAATAGACCTATTCCAGTACGTTCTACTCGTTACTTTCCTTCTCTTTTCTCTTTTTTTCGTTCCTCTTTTCACCATTTTCATTATTGCCCGCTTTCCATTTGTTATTGGAGTATTCATGGTGTTTGGATGATGGAAGAGGGGTAGTGGGTAGGGTGCTAGAGTGCTAATGGCAATTGATAAACAGAAATATCTCCCTTCGGCGGCGGCGGCGAGGAAGAGGCTCTTGGATCATATGGCGAGTTTGGAGGGACAAGCGGAGCAGGCGCAAGCGGAACTGGTACGAGAAAGCGAAGAGGTGAAGAGGGTGGAGACGGAAGGGGACGGAGAGAAGAAGAAGTGGGGTCAGGTGTATAGTTATAGTTATAGCCAGAGCTTGACAGGTTGTGTGGAGCAGTTGGAACGGTTGATAAAATTTACAAAAGAGGTCGTTGGGGAGGTGGGGTATGCTGAATTCTTTTCCTTTTTTCCCTCTTCTCTTTGCCCTTTTTCTTTCTCAAAAGGGGTTGAGCTTATAGAGATGAGTGGAGGGTTCTGAATAATGCTAATAGCTGGACAGTTTTGATCCCGTTGAGATGGAAGATGTTGAGAGTGAAGAAGACGAAGAGGAGGAGGAGGAAGATGACGATGAGGAAGAGACTAGTGAGACAAGAGGGCGGGATGGTCGGGAGAGAGGGTGAGTTGGGGGTCGGGATGGGTGTTGGTGTATGAATTACGTGTATACCCTAACTGTAACGTTTATCATAACAACGAAGGAGACGATATATTGTTGAATCTTCCTTAAAGATTTTCTCAAGTAACAGTTCATAAGCTCTTCGTGCTCTCTCTCTATGCACACCATCAACCACACAAGCTCTCTCATACAAACTTCAGATTCCGCAATTTTACATCTAAAGAAGTAACTTAACCCACCGTCCGCTATACACCCGTCACCCATCAACCGAATAAAAACCCAGCATGGTACTTCCTAGATCTTCCACACGCCATCCCTGCCTATCGGAGAAAGAAAGAAAGAAAAAACAAGTCATTTTCCCCATGTCTCTTCCTCTTTCGATATCTTGCATTGCGGAGGGCATCTACTTTAGGAAAACCATGGCAGATATACTATATATATTCCGTATTCAACCCCTTCTTCCAGGTATCCTCAATAAACTACTCCCCTCAAGAGTATCAAACAGGAACAAGTTGAATTATCTGTCTCGCAAGATGGATGTGCCATTCGCATTCTTTCCGTTTCCAATAAGAAATCTCGGCTGGCGACGATGCTGTTGCGTTGCTGCCCGTTGTGCTTCGGATCTGAAGGATGGTGGGGATCGTAAGAGGGATTGGATTAGCTTTGATTCGAGTATCGTGAGAAATGCTTGTTTGAGGGACTGGTGGGCTGTAGAGTTTTTTCTGGGGCTTGTATTGTTTGGTTAAGAGCTGGTAAGCCTCTGCCGTTACGTAGACTGTAGTTTGCCATGATGCTGCACAATCTTGCCGAAGAGATGGGGGATCGAGTTATTGTTATCCAGCTTGTCGGTTCCTCCAGCCTTAAACCCTTCAGATCGATGCGTTGAGAAAATTTGGGTTGATACACAAATCGCAACTCCAGCAACCTTGAAAAACTTATTTCCCTCTACTGCACGGACAACGTAAATCGACCAGCCCTTCCACCTTTGCAACCCGATATATATCGCCGCCATCACATTATAAACTCCAAGAATCTTCTTCACGTCTTTGAATCAAGTCAAAGAAGCGCAATGAAAAAAAGTGCCTGTCAGACGTCCATCGACTCCCACCCAGTCCAGCGAGCCGAAGCACAACCAGAAAGGGCCGAGATCATCGCCACTCTCTATACAGCCGACTCCGAAGAATCTGCCGCCATCTTTTCAGACAGTTCGAGAGCAAAAGGCCTCACTCTAGGGAATCGAGGATCGGTTCATCTTCCAGGTTTGAGTCTGAAGCTTTTGAGAAAAACTCAGAGGAGGACGTTAACTAAATAGAGATTCTATGAACTAGATGGCTGTCAGCTGTTTGGTCGAGGAAGTTGGGGGGTCAGGAACACTCACGTATCGTCGACATGAAGAAAGAAAAACTTTTTGGTTCGAAACTTTTCTTAAATAGAGAGCTCGTTCGGCGCCAAGCCGCTAGTACCGAACTAAGTCACGAGATTTGTGCACTAGCGTGGCACTAGCTCGTAAAGCACGTGGAAAAGGTGCAAACAGGGCAAACATGACCCCCTGCGAGCAAAGTATGTTGCCAACGTCCCGTTGAAGGCATCCATGGGAACTCTTGACAGAAATCTTCTTCAAAATCGATTCCTTTCTCCACTTCATAGCATTTATCAAAACTCCGCTTGTCGAGGAAGTATCGCGATCAAACAAGTTTCGAATTAGCTCTTTCTTTGGTCACTTCTCTAGGCTGTTAGTCTAGCAAAAAGAAGCCGGGGATATACTCCGTAAAGAAGGAGAACAGGACGGTCTTCACGACAGTGATGAGCGGAGTGTCGCTCTAGATCAGGGGAGTGGTAAAACAATTTCAATTTCTTCTCCTCTTTTTACTCTGACCATTTTGCCTCACTTCCGCTTTATTTCTCTTCGGTCTTTTTTTCTTCTTTACCGGGTTGCAACTTGAGATCGTCTTGTTTCTGCCCTTTGTACATTCCGTGGCACATAGCCGTTATAGCGAGGAGAGTCTATGCATAACATCATTTTAGACGATGCTTTCTACATAGGTCCTATGCGTTGGGTCGATCCAAAAACATGCCTTTCGTTTAGCTACGGCTTTAGATGTTCATTCGGTCTATTGTCGCTTGTTAGTTGACGTGCGAATGATGCAATCGTCGCCATCTTCTATTGATCACAGCCCTTCGGCTCTTTATATTGCTCCCAACTCTACCTTCCTTTTCTGGTTTATATTTGCAATAAGATGTTTGAGAACCCTGGCGCGGGTTCTGGAATGGGCAGCTTCGTGGCTCGTGGGGTGAAAACACAACGTTGCGAGCCTGAAAGCTTGTACCGGACAAGCTTTTTCTAGGGGGAGTGCTAGGGAATGATTGGACTGATGGCTACCCAAACCCCCGAGATGCATATATCTGCAGAAAGGAGAGGAGCACTTCACGAGCAAGGCGCATACAGACCCAGAAAATCTGCAGCAACCCAGAATCCCAAGGCGAGCGATGAACTAAGCAGCACGACATATCGGGCATGTTGGAACCTCGAACCAACAGGTTCTGCAGGATCTGGAGGGGCGACGGCGATCAGTCTCATCTGGGTACAGGTATTAAATAGAATTGCATGCACTTTTTAAATTCTCGAAATCATGTGTTACCAGTCATTCGATTGTGCAGATTTTTGAATAACAGCCTCTATAAGTCATGGGTAGGTCTTTTGATTCATTCTTCATGAGAAGCAATGCAGCTGACTATGAAGCAGCTAACCGTGGCATTGCCCCTACGACCGATGCACTTATCACCGCCCCCGCCGAGATTGTGTCGGCATTGAGCCACAACATTCCTGGCAATACTCCTGAGAAAAAGAAAGCCTCCTACCACTCCAAGGAAACCCCATCCGTGACCATCGATCAGGTTGATAGTAACGGGGTCGTTCGCCCAACAGAAGAACAACGAACCACTCTCCGGAGAGTGTCCGGATCCATTCCTTGGATCGCCTATTCTCTCTGCATAGTTGAGTTTGCGGAGCGCGCTTCTTACTATGGCTGCAGTTTTGTGTTCTCGAACTTTGTTCAATTTCCCCTTCCGTGAGTTCATTGCTTGAAATAATATGGCTCTTCTAATGACCCCTTAGACCCGGAGGCAACGGTGCTGGTGCCACCCCCAAGGGAAGTCAGGAAACACCCGGTGCTTTGAATAAGGGCCTGGCAACATCTTCTGCCTTGACACTTCTTTTCCAGTTTCTAGCTTACACGATGCCAATCTTCGGGTGAGACTATTTCCATTTGATGCTGGGCTTGGACTGATATTCGCAACAGTGGATGGTTAGCAGATGTTAAGTTGGGTCGATACAAGGTCGTTGCCCTAGGAGTTCTCGTCGCTGGTGTTGCACATCTTATCTTAGTTGTGGGAGCTCTACCAAGGGTTATCCAACATGGCAATGGGATGGCACCTTTTGTCTTAGGAATCATCATTCTAGCGCTTGGAGCTGGTAAGTACTCTGTTTCGATAATTGCTCCAAGAAGCTCACAACTTGTATAGGCATGTTCAAAGCCAATATCTTTCCCATGCTTCTCGACCAGGATACCCAAGATGGCCTTATTGTCAAGGCTCTGTCGTCTGGTGAGAAGGTTATTGTGGATCCGGAAATCACTGCTCAGCGACTTGCCCTGGCCTTCTATGGCTTAGTGAACGTAGGAGCGTTCTTTGGCCGTAAGTCTCTTCATTGTCAGATATTTCCATTCAGTTATTTAACCTAAAGTATAGTGGCCACCACATACGCGGAGAAAGACGTTGGATATTGGTTGGCGTATGCCCTTCCTGGGATCATCTACCTACTGCTTCCAATTTTGTTGATAGCTATTTATCATAAAACCATCAAATTCCCACCCGGAGGCAACCAGCTGGTCCAGTTTTTCCGTGTCATCGGTACTGGCTTTAGACGAAGCGGGCTCAAGGGTATCGGGAAGAAAGAATTCTTCGAGCCTGCTAAGCCATCTGTCCTCGCTTCTGAAGGAATCACGACGATTTCTGGAAAGCCAATAACCTGGAGTGATGGATTTGTGGAAGGTATCTACAACTTCTACCCTGCATCAGAGCAGGTGAGTGCTAACCTATAATAAAGACGTCCGCCGCACCCTTCAAGCATGTCAAATCTTCCTCTTCTTCCCCGTATATTACATGAACGACGGCGGTATTGGAAACATCGAAACCTCGCAAGGCTCCTCAATGGTCACAAATGGGGCTCCCAACGATCTCCTCAACAACTTCAACCCCTTAACCATCATCGTCGCCGTGCCAATCATCTCCTACGGCCTCTATCCATTACTCCGCAAATACAAAATCAAATTCGGACCCATCAAACGAATCACGACTGGCTTCTTCCTCGCATCCTTTTCCGGCATCACCGGCGCCGTCACCCAGTACTACATCTACCAGAAGTCGCCATGCGGGTACTACGCTACCGGCTGCACCATCGGCGACGGCGTCGCCCACATTTCCATCTGGGTACAAGTCCTCCAATACGTCCTCGCCGCCCTCTCGGAATGTTTCGCCAACGTCACGGCGCTTGAGATCGCATATGCCCGCGCGCCTAAGAACATGAAAGGCCTAGTCATGGGCTTCTATCTCTTCGCCAACGCCCTCAGCGCCGCCATCCAAGAAGCGTGCACGGCGAGCTTGAACGATCCGTACCTGATCTGGCCGTTTGCGGCGCCGGCGATTGTGGGGTTCCTGTTGGCCATCTGGTTTTATTACTTGTATCGGCATTTGGATGAGGATGAGTATACCCGGGAGGGGATCGCGGAAGAGGATGATGGGGAGGGTGATGTGGCGGGGTTGGCGAAGGGGAGTACGGGGGAGGGGAGCGAAGAGGGGAGGCTTGGGGATCCGGAGAAGGCGGACCATGTCTGAGTGTGGCTGTGGCTATTTAATTGTGAGATGTACTGTAGATACGTCTAGTTTGGGGCAGTAACTGGAAGGCATATATGTGCAAGGTAAAATTGACCGGTAATATGATACAATCTACCATTTGTTAGTTCCATCATGTATTAGTGCAAGACGTGGCATTGTTTCCGGTAGTGCTGCAAGTCTGTCTCTTGTGAAATAGAGTCGAGTCAGCCTCAAGGTCAAATCTAAGTCTATATCTGAAGTTATATTCCGCACGCAAAGTGTAAGCATAGAAGAATCCCTCGCCATCTCCATATATTACACATTTCAGTTCGCTTACGTTGCCAGAGGAGCTGAGTCTCGAAGCTTTCCTCTCCGCAACTTTCCCGAGCCGAACCTAGGTCCAATTCCCATTGCGTTGTTCAGCGGAGAAGTAAACGGCTGGCAACGCTTTAGAATTTGAAATGAATACACTCCAATCTTCTCGTTCATTCATCTATATCTCTATATCTGTATCCTATACGTACTCTGCATTCTCTCTCTACCGATGATAAAAAAGATACCCAAACACACACCATCCAGACACCAAACGCCAAATACCGAATACCAAACACCTCGCTTCCAGGCGAATATCTATATCCTAGGCGCCGTCCCAATACCAGCCGTTGAAACAGAAACGCTCATCCCAAAACATCATTAACAACATCTCTCAACACGCTCATCGTAGGAATCTTGAAGGGTTTCTGTCCACAGACCCTCTTATTAGGTTGTCTCTTGCCCGCCACGCCCATATTCTCCTTCCCCTTCTCTTCCCCAAGCACCGCCTTCCGCTTCAACCCCCCATCCAGCTTCACCTTCCTCTCCTCCACCCCCCTCCCCCGCGTCCCACTAGGCTTGACAGTATCCCAAGTAGCCGTAACCTGCGTCGCCCCATCCTCAAAAAGATGATCCTCCAAGCCCCCCCGCGGCACATCCAGAACCCACTCCCTCGCCTCCATCAACCTCACAAACCTCGCCACCATCTCCTCCTCCCCGTCCTTCCCCGCCCCGTTCCCCTTCAGCGTCTCCCTACTCCCCACAACCAGCAGCTTCGTCTTCGCCCGCGTGAACGCCACGTTGATCCTCCTCCAATCCTTGAGCAGCTCCCCGATGCTCTTCGCCTCGTTGCTCCGCACCAGCGACAAGATGATGATCTCCTTATCCCGGCCTTGGAACCGGTCTGCCGTGTCGATATCTACGCCCTGGAACCTCTGTGCGCGGAGATGCTCTTTGAGGAGCGAAAGCTGCGAACGGTAGTGCGTGATGACACCAATCGACGCGGGAGGAATCCCAACCGAGAGGAAGCAATCGACTAGTTGGGTGCACAGGGCCGCTTCAGTCCGATTGATAATTCTGTTTCCGGCTGCCTCTTCACGGGAAGCGGGGAGCAAGGTATCGGTATTGATGAACTTGACTTTGGTTTCTGGATCGACAAGTTTGCGGAGCCAACACTTTCCTAGTACCGGACCGGGGCAAATTGTTTTCTGACTTCGGGGGAAAGTGGAAGAGGAGAAGTGATGATTGCGTAATGCGTCCATGTTTGGGATGACAATAGAGCGATCAGCAACGGCTTGAGAACCGCACTTGAGACGACCGTTGTAGATGAGATTGTTTGAAAGAGCCATTACATCTTCGCACATGCGGTATTGGTGTTCGAGATAGACGACTGACTTAGGGTGCTTGTCGGACAGAAGCTTGAAAAGGGAGACATCCAGACCTCCGCGGCGAGCCTCTTCATTTTGGACGAGGGGTGGAAGTTGGAAGTGGTCACCAACTAAGATGAAGGTACGAGCTAGGCGGATGGGACCTAGGCAGACTGGCAGGGTGATTTGGGAAGCTTCGTCAACAATGCAGTAGTCAAAAGTTCGTTCATTGAAGATTGCGTGCTTGATACCGAGACAGGTTGTGGCGACAATAGGGGTTTCATGCCAAGCACTTCTAATTTCTTCAAAGGAGCCTTTAGGTGTCGCTGCAAGGGTCACAAATTCCTGGATATCTTTACTAATCTTTGAGACTGCTCCCAGTCGCAGTATGGGTATATTGTCGTCCTTCAACTTGAGCAGAATATTGTCCACGGCTGTGTGGGTGTACGAGGTGAGGAGAACACTTTTCCCTTGCGACACCAAGGCTCTGATTATGTGAGCTATCGTAGTTGTCTTTCCTGTCCCAGGCATGCCAAGAACCAGAGCATAGTCTTCGGCACTCATCACCTTCTGAATCGCCCTCCTTTGATCCACATTGATGCTTTCACGATCCCGTAAGGTATATGCTGTGGGTTGGGCTTTGAATCGTGGAGCGTTCAGATCCACCACGAGACCTCGTATATGGCGGGACCCAAAAGGCCCATCGGACATGACTTCGATAAGATTGTTTCTAACAGTAGCCATTCCATTGCTGTACTCATCTTTGTCGAGTCTGAATTTGATGGGATCCTCGGCTGCTTTATCCATGGTTAAAGATTCTTCTGGCTCTACTTCCATTATGCTGGCAAAAACTTGATTGTTTACTTCATCAAAACCGGGCTGCCGAATCCGAGCATTTTGCAATCGACGATCGACTGCAACAGTGATCCGATTCCTTCGAACGTGAGTTACAAATCCATTCGCAAGAGCAAAATGCCCGTTCTCATCGGAGATGACAATGGTTTCTCCAACCGTCAATTGCGAGTCGAGAAATGAGAAACTCGGTAGTGGCGCTTCCTTGATTAGGGTGTATGTGTACCGATTGATCTTGGGGCTATTTTTGTCTTCGTAGGCTGATCCAGGCTCTATAATGACATTGGAAAAGCACCGTCCAAGTTTCTCCCGTTCCGAGCTAAGCATAGTCCATAACTCCCGCCGGTATTTGAAACTATTTTTCTCTTCTTTGCTCAGTAAATCATCCCATTTGAGAAAAAATTCTTTGTGCTTTGGCGTAAGATGTTTGACCACATCATCGAATTTCGTTTTCATGCCACTCGTCTCTCCATCCCCATCATCAGCCAACTTATGGTAGATGAAGCAAGTAGTTTGAGCATAACAACGCCCACACATATTCTCTTTTTTGAGCATGGGTGGAAGTTGGGCATGGTGCTCACGCATGAAACAGGCAAGCTCATTTCGCTGCATAATCAAATGCCGAAGCTCGTGGCGTATTGCTGGTAGTCTGATTGTTTCAGATGTTTCCATGTAGTATAGGATCCCGTAGGCAATTTCGACGTCATAGCGATCAGAGAGTAACAAATTATACAGCGCAGTTTGTGCACGATGAGAAGCGTTCTGATTCTTCCCAGTTTTCACTTCAAACGGGACTGTCAGCGTTCGCTGCTGGTTTTCATCTACCATGGTTACTTGAACTGTGGCATCTATATTTCCTTTGAGGCCATACATAGGCGACCAAACATGCTCCTCCACATCAAGCAGTTTGCTGACGCACATAGAAGCAGTCTCTCCATTTCCAGCTTTGACAATAGCTTGAGGCTACGATATATTAGCGTTAATCATGAAAGCGGGTAACTCTACAAACCT
Source organism: Ascocoryne sarcoides NRRL 50072 (assembly GCA_000328965.1). Lineage (NCBI taxonomy): Eukaryota > Fungi > Ascomycota > Leotiomycetes > Helotiales > Gelatinodiscaceae > Ascocoryne > Ascocoryne sarcoides. Next base: position 475,622 of record KB205941.1, read on the forward strand.
TTGGTTGGGAAGAAACAAATAGTTCGGCCCAGGATTGCAGCTCGGGCATTTTGCTCTTTAAATACTGCGCAGCCTCTTGAATTTGCACCTTGATGGTGTATAAATCCTCAAGATGTCTGGTGGCTATCTGCTCAATGGTTTCGTCTAACCACTCGGTGTCCCATCGATTTTCTAGCATTGCTGTTTGAAATATCTCGTGCAAGATTGTTCCGTAGAGCATAGGAGCACTTGAATCGTTAGTAGCTTTTACTCTATCTTGTAACACAGCGCGGCGGGTGCAACCAAAGGAGTCGCCCACCACGGTGGCGGAGATGAGATGATCTGGATGCAGAATGATCAAGTTGTTATCATCATCCACAATGCATTGCCCACGTCTGTCAAAGATGCCGATAATATGAACAAATGCTTTCTCCGTTACAGGAGTTTCGATCCAAGTACCTCGAAGATGCACAACTTTTGTCACCTTTTTCTGGTCAGCTTGGAGAAGAAGGATCTATTAATAGAATTAGCATTTGTCTTTGGCGTATTGGCATTAACTCACCTTTTCAAGTGCTTTGCAGCCTTTGCTATTTTCATATTCAGATAGCATGATATTAGTTACCAGATATCTTTGAATTGCTTTCACTTTCTGTTTCAACTTATATTCTCTTAGCAAATGAGCCATCATAAATTGACTATGGATATCTTGTACGTACAGGGATAAAGCTATTAGCTGTTTGCTTTATAGACCGAGTTGCTGTTGCCTCTACAGCCTCAAAATCGAGATCATTTAAGCCATCATCTCCAAACTCATCATCTGATTCAGGTCTTGCAGCCTCCATTTGCCGGGACAGCACCATATCTCTATCCGCAGCTCTCCCGACTGAGGTGTCCAACCCCGCCGACTTCTCGTCAAATTGAGAAGCAATATTCTCTAAATCCACCAAAAACATCTCCTCGTCCGAATCATCAAATTCGTCTGGATCGGCTTTCAAAGCACTCGAATCGAAAGACCTCGATGTCTTCAAGGTGGTAGTGGTAGAAGTCGGTGCCGAAAAGTCTTCTCGAGGGAGAGCCGATCGGCGACTAGGGGGCACTTTTGACGGTGGCGATTGAGGACCTTTGAATGTGTCAACTTTAGCGTCTGTATCGAAGACTTCAAGGAGGCTCGCGTCCAGCTCGTCATCATCAAAATCTCCGTAATCGGACGAATTGGATTTGTCTTGTTGCAAAGGTTCGCCAATACATTCGGGTGGTTGTTTTGACACTCTACGTACTTCTTCGAAAGCGGGATGATGTATCGGTGTAGGACTTTCCTGTTGACTATTTTGCTCGATTGGCGATCCAACTTTGGTACATGAATCAGCATTGGGAACATCTCTCCTCAGTGAAGGGTGTGAAGGGCTCGAAGGTCGGGACGTTGCAATTGGCCTCTGGGGTTGTGTCAATCCCTCCTGCACCATCTCAATCAAAACCGAAAGCTTAGAAGGTCCTATTGCAGCTGACTCGTTGAACACGTCGTCACTATCGGGGCCTACAACTCTCCTACGTTTTGGAAATTGATTGCCACAACTGTTGGCCCTCCGTAGGCTGGGTCCAGATCGTGGAGTCATTCGTTCTTTGAGAGGTTGTGGCGAAGAAATGTGCATTATATACGAGAGAGCTGGCACGGCTGGGCCCTGAGGAGTTGGGGCATTGGACTCATTGAGTGAATATCGCCCCCATAGCTCAGACCCAGGGTCTACTTGAGCACCAGGTGCCATTGATGGTGATGACCCTACAGGGGAGGAGCTCCGTGCTCGTTTTCTAGCCTTCTTGATACCGCAGAATGGCGATGTAGCATTGTGTTCTTGGAGATCCCATTCAATTCGTTCATCCGGCGAGATTTGTTGGGCCCTCATAATAACATCGCCCATGCCTATTAAGTCTGGGAGGGCCAGCCTGCCCGCTGGGGTCGATGGGACATTCTTGCGAGCCGATCCAGGCAATGATGCCTTTTCTTGTGATGCAGCCTTCGGATCCTGGCGCTGTTCTTCCCTAGTTCTCTTCCTTTTTACGCCCTTATTCTCCTTCTCGTTGTCTGAAACAAGATTAATAACCTCTTTTTCTTTGCTGTCGGAATCAATCTGCTTTTCGAACTGAAATGTGCTGAGTTTATTCCTTGTGGCCGTTGAGACTGGAACTGCTGGCTTTTCTTGGAGCGGTTTTGTAGATGATTTCAGGGCCTGCCCCGCTGGATAACTCTTATTCCGGGTCCATGTTTGTCGATGTTGCTAGAACTAGTTAGCAAACAAGCACAGCACCATCTCAAGCCTTAGAGTCTGCATACCTTTGACTTTGCAGAGTGGTTGGTATCGGAGAAGGACTTTTGAAGAGGCATTCTACCCCCTTAAGTTTGCGAATTTGCAGACTTCCTTAAAGAGCTACTGGGTTGTCTACAAAAGCATTGATAAAACGTTTGTGGGAGCTTCTAGGTCGTTGTATCCGCCGTTGGTTGTGGGCAGACACAAATTCACCGTTGCTCCTCCTACACGCCTGAAAAGCATCAAGACGCGTTGACGCGACGTGATTAAAACGATCACATGATCATCCGGACACAAGGGGGGGATACCCGACACCCGACATCGGCCGCAACTCTAAATTATGGTACTTGGATAAGAGCTTCCCCACCAAGCAAATCGCAGGTAATTCTACTTCAATCGCTTCAATTCTTTGGAGGCGTCTATGCTTGCCAATTCCTCCTCTTGTTCTTTATAACTCCCTCAATTTGCATCCTAGTATCTACGCCATCTCGCAGAAAACATCCGCCATCATGTCTTCAGATAAGCCATTGCCGTTCATCTACCAGTTCGCCGCAGGTAAATTCCCCTCAGCATCAGCCAGTTGCATTTTATGCTTACTCTCTCCCCAGGTGCGGTCGCTGGTGTCTCTGAGGTGAGTTTACAGAGTCAAGTTCATGAGAAACTGCATTGAAACTAAATTTGTTGCTCTCCTTAGATCTTAGTGATGTAAGTACTCCCCATCCTTGCAGAGCCGAATACCTCGGATCTAATATCGAATCTATAGGTATCCTTTAGATGTTGTAAAGACAAGAATGTGAGGCTCACATTGCCTCGAAGTACTGAAAGCAGATGAGCGGGAGCTGATTATCACCCAGACAATTGCAGCCAGGGACCGCCAAAGGTGCAGATGCGTACACGGGGATGGTGGATTGTTTTAAAAAGATTGTTAAGACTGAAGGGCATGTGGAATCCGCCGTATGCTTGGGACATGTACTGACTTTCCTATAGATTCTCGCGCTTATACCGAGGTATCGAAGCTCCTATTTTGATGGAGGCGCCCAAACGAGCCACTAAATTCGCGGCCAACGATGCTTGGGGCAAGTTTTATCGGGACATATTTGGCGTTGCAAAGATGAACCAATCCCTCTCCATTCTTACGGGGGCGACTGCTGGCGCAACGGAAGCTTTCGTCGTAGTTCCATTTGAGCTGGTCAAGATTCGTCTGCAAGATCGTGCTTCGGCCGGGAAGTATTCTGGCATGGTTGATGTTGTGGTCAAGACGGTGAAAGCCGAGGGCCCCCTAGCCATGTACAACGGGCTTGAAAGCACACTGTGGCGGCATATTTTGTGGAACGCCGGTTACTTTGGATGCATCTTCCAGGTTCGAGCTCTGCTTCCTAAGGCAGACAACAAGACCACCCAGATGGGATATGATCTTGTGTCGGGAGCGATTGGAGGAACTGTTGGCACCATCATTAATACCCCGATGGATGTTGTCAAATCGCGAATTCAAAATAGCCCGAAGGTTGCGGGGTCGATACCCAAGTACAATTGGGCGTGGCCAGCACTTGGAACAGTCATGAAGGAAGAGGGTTTCGGTGCACTATACAAGGGATTCTTGCCCAAAGTTCTAAGACTAGGACCTGGTGGAGGAATATTGTTGGTTGTCTTCACTGGAGTTATGGACTTCTTCCGAAAGGTTAGGGGGGAACAATAGTGAAAGAATGGGAGGTCGTTGAGAGAACCGGTTACCACTATTTTCTGATAACTTCGTATAAAAGGGTTCTGTAAACTACATTGCGTAAGAAAAACTGGAATGGGAAATTTCTCCAAAACCAGACATGAGCTGGCAAAGCTTCGCGAGTATAATTTCTATGGCGCCTTAAATTTCTTGCTTATTTAAATTCTGTCGACATAGTTATTCACATTCAAATCCGCACGACGGTTAAAGTAAAAACATAACCACTTTTCTATCAAGTTGTAAGCCTTTTAAGATATATATGACTCTACTTCTAAGCAGATTGTCTTTCATCTATTCCGCATCTGCAAAACTTTTGAAGTTTATCCATCGTGCTTTCACCTTGTGGGACATTAAGGAGGGAACTAATATGATAGCTCATGGCAATTCTACCCTACTGCTTTAAAATTCTAGCTGTCTCTCACTTGACATTCTCCGCTAAACTTGTAGTCTTCCCTCCTTATGTAACAAGCAGCGATAGCTTCCAAATTCCAAATCCTTGAGCTTTTTCTCTTAGCTCCTAGAACTAGTTTTGAAATAGGTGCCTAGAGTTCCTCATAGACATAAATAGACGTTTGAAGTTCAAATGGGTTCAACATAAGGTCTATCCATTTGCTATATTCTTAAGCACATCTTTTGAGACTATAATATATTGCTACAGAAATTATGATTATAAGAGGATTCTTGTCAAAATTCTTTATTCGGAAATGTCAAAGTGACTAAACCCAAATGAGGCAAGAAGATGAATTACTTATAAACTACTTAGGTATTTAGCAGTAACTCTTGAGGAGATACTATCAGCTATTTTTTGCCTATATACTCCATGTTTTGAGGTTAAAGTGAGTTGCAATTCTCTTATCTTTGCCATTCGAAGTATACCAAGCTTCCCTTGCGGCTGTGGTTCTCTATCTTTCCAACCGGATCTTCACTAATCCAAAAAGGAGCTTCAGCACAATCTTTACGACTTCTTCTCTATAGAAATATATTACAATAAATAGCAAAGAGTGCTATCAAAGTCGAAGAAACTGCAACCTAGCTCGCTTATGAGGGGTTAACGACAAAACTCGCACGTGATGGTAAACACTGGCGTTTAAATAGTATACAGGCCAATATTTACTCGGAGAAATTTGATAAATGTTTAATGACTTAAACAAGGATTATTTTCCTCTTTTCAAAAGAAATTTTAATTTGGTGTGATTTAAAAAGGAGGTTGCCTTTACCCGTGCATCGGACGTCGGGTTAGCCTCCTTTGAGGTCCTGCATACAACGCAGCTTGCGACCCGACCCTCTTCCACTTTCCTTCAACAACACTCTCCATCACCCAAAACCAGAACACCATTCCACCCCGTTTTCTGACAATTCTGTCTCACGCGACGACATTCCCATTTCCCCGAACTCTTTATCCCTTGTCCTTCCCGAAATCCGTAAGTAGATTGCTTATTCTGGTCGCATTGCTGCCGATTGAGACGCGTTCTGTATGCGCCGAGTAATCGCAAACATCAACAACAAACAATGTTGCTAATTCCGCTCTAGGGCGAAATGGCTCGTGAGGGTACCCGATCGGCAACTGGTTAGTGACTACTCCTGTTGCGCACTGGCTCCTCCAGTGCTCGGCGAAGCTCAGCGCGTAACTTGGTTAAGGGCTCTGCTGAACCTGATATATAGGAAACTCCCGCCCAAGAGTCTTCCCCACAATCTCAGAGCCAACCCCTACTGCCACGAAGAAGAAGGCTACGGCCAACACTGGTGCAAAGCGGGGGCCCAAGACTGCTGCTACCAAAGCGGCCAAGCCCACTGGAGTTACGAAGAAGGCGGCCCCAGCCAAGAAGGAAAAGGCACCAGTTGCAGCTAAGGTGGGAATATCGCATTCACTTCCTAAGTTCACTGCTGATACAATAGACAGGTCAAGACAGCCATCAAGAAGGCAGAAAGTGCTGTTGCAAAGCCGGAGAAGAAGGTATGTTTCCATTACTATTGTTTTTGATCGACGCGTCTGGCACCCCTGTTTCAAACCAAGCTTCCGATACCAATCTACATCATTCAGAACGCTTCTCTAGTGAGAATCAATGCTTCAAAAATACCTACATTGCTATCTTGAAGCTTCACAACTTTTTCTTATCTAGAAACACCCTTCTGTCCCGGCTGTTCGTTTCTTCCCGAATTTCCTCTTCATTTCATACATGGTACTAACCGACCCTCTTCCAAGGCTGCCGCACCAAAGAAAGCTAAGACAGAGCCCAAGGCTAAGGCTGCTGCTCCCAAGAAGAAGTAAACCACATCCTGAAACAACAAACAGACAATCAAATGTGCATGCAACACTGGCAAAGTTACCGCTGCTTGTCATGTTCACTCTACATTCATCATGTAGTGGATGACTAGACTTGCACTCTGATATTCTTTGCCCATTAGAGCGGATCAGGCGTTCAAGGAGTTTGTTATGAATTCGTATAGGTTGAGCAAGCGTTATCGCATGACGGCAAGGGAGGGAATGGGTATCTCTGATAGTATGCATTGAAGTGCATTTGATATGAGAGATGGATTGGCTTTTTTGTTTCCTGATTCATGCTGGATTTCGTCTGTTGATTCTTAATGATCGCTTCTTTTTGTGATTAGATGCCAATCAGTCAGTAAATGCGAGATCTCTTACCTACGTTTCCATGATCATCTGTGATTCTGTATCTTGTGAACCCTCCTTTGAGCTTCTATGGATTCATATTTGCATTGGTTCCTTGTGATATATATTACATCATGCTCGTACCTCAGGGTTATCTCTTGCACCCCCCCTTTTCCATGCGTGATCAGAGACTCTTGTTCTTGCCTCGTTTATTTGCCGGATTTCCATCGCCCAATGACTCTATGACACGCATGCAACCATTTCAAACCAATGTGATTTACCCCATCCAACTTAATTAATTGGCTCTCTGCGACTTCACCTCAGACTCCTATCCATACGTACTTTGAATGGCACAATTATCGCAGTCGCTTCACAAGAGGTGTTTATCTAAATGTCTTTGCTCATATCACTCGTCACAAAACAAGTTGAGGCAATTTCCTCGCTCGCCCTATTATTATACCTCACACTACTATAACTCAAACTCTTGCCAGTTTCCAGTGCTTTTCCAGTCAAAGTCAAGCTCCTCACAAACACCTAGATCCGAAGTATATTGAAAAGTAACCAAATAAACCAACCGAAACCATCCAACCATCCCCAAAGATAATATAAAAAAACAGCCGACAAATCCTTTGCCTTCCTATCCCCTTCCATATACTCAGATATAAAGAAGCATGATACATCTGTTTCCCTCCAATCTCTTTCACTCAACGAGAAGCACAAAGAACCGAAAAGCGTAGCCCCATCTTCGACAACTTTACATGTAGATAAATCCTGTACTCTATATACGATCGGATACAACTAGGTGACGGGACTACTTTCCTGAGTAAATCGATTAAAGGCCGACTCTTTTCAACTTGAAATCACAAGAGTAGGGGTAAAGAGCACAGAGGTTGTGTTATTTGTTTTTGAAAAGTTACTTCGTTTGGCGAGTTAAAGGTTTGGAGAGCACATAATCTGTTTTCCTCTCAAATATACCGTAACTCCAGTTTTTCTTCCCACTAATAGAAGATTATTTATAAATGCTACTCCTCGACACTTTTAGTATCAGATATGTTTTATCTCTCTAAGTATAGCACCGATGTGACGCTTCATGTAGAAGATAGATATTCAAAGTAGAATGAAGAATTATCTCTAAACATGAAGGGCAAGGGTGTGAGATAGTTACAGTTTTAATGCAGTACTATAAGTCAAGCAGTGCCTAGTGATTTGAATTTTTATGTTGATAGCAAAATACCCACTAGAGTACAGTACCAATGCCCTAACTATATATTTGCATACCAATATGGTACAATGCAATAATCCATGACCCTCCCACCCGAGACTAATCCGGTCAATGCCTGGCACCGTTCATCCCTCCCCCATCCCTCGCCCCCAATCCCTAAGGAACAATTTCTAAATCATCAGAATCGTCATCATCATTAAGCGCATTACTGGCAGCTATGACACCGGCTTTTACAGCCTCCCCACCGATACTCTCCCTCCCCGCCTCTCGGATCCCCTTGGCTGTCACAAACCTAGTCTTCTTTTTTACATGCACATTATTCCCCGCCATCTTCCCCCCTTCTCTCATCCTTCCCAACTCCTTACTCAACCCGCTCCCCCACCCCATCGCGGCACTACCACTCACCGTATTTTCTCTTTCCCTTTTCCTTTTTATGGGGCTTAGAGCTATATCTTTGGCATTCGTGCCGAGACGACCAAGGGATGTTGCATCGGAGACTTGTGAAGAAGAAGCTGGACCGGGGTCATCAAGCTGGGGCGAGTTGTCATGTTCTCGTTTCCGCATATATTCTGCTCCCAGACCTCCTCCCGCTTTCCCGAGTTTCTTCATCAAGTCCTTCTCTCGCTCTTGTGCCACGAGCTGCTTCCTCATGCGTTCTTCCTTGGTAGACCCGCGATGGAAGGCATCAGGATCGTAATCCACGTTATCAAGCAGATTAGCAGGAGTTGCCCTGCCAATATAAATTTGCGAGTGGCTCTCCTGGTCGTATCGAGTCTTCTGGTCGAGTTCGTTCTTTTTTTTAGATTGCTGATATTTAGGATCGAAGCCTCTAGAGTTGAACTTTTTAGCGCCATTTAGGCCTTTACCAAAGTTCATGGTATTGATTTCCATGCGTCCTTTTTGGGTCTTCTCGAGGGTTGCGTTGACGTGGAAGTCGCAGAATTCGCTGTGGCGCTTGTCGACCCAGGAGTCGCAGACCTTGCCATCCTTTTTGATCGTCTTGCAAAAGCCTAGATCTCGAGCGTTTCCAACTTCTAGGATTGTATCAGCATTGGAGTTTAGTGTGAGACTGAATTTGCCGGTGTCAGTCTTGTTTTTCGGGGGAGGCATGAAAATGGGGTTTAAGATAGCGACGACGGTGCCAGGTGTGAGTTTCCAGAACTTGTCGAAAGCGGAATCGAAAAGGAATAAATCAATCTCCCACTTGAGGTCTGTGAGACCCATAATCATGTATTTTCCTCGTTTCGCATTCTTGAAGTTGGGATTCGATTGGTGTGATCGAGGTTCAGACTTCCTTGCTATGACCCCAAAAACTACTAAATCTTCTTCAATGTCGGGTGCTGAATAGTCAGGACCTTTGACATCTCGGAGGATGCCTGGTATTTTGTATATTTTCTTTCCCGATAAAGTGCGTGTGAGGACTTGATGAGGGATGATTCTTTTGGAGAGGTGTATGGACGAAAAGGGTTCGAATTGTGAGGCTTCTGATTCGGACACTTCGCTAGGTATGGCTTGCGATTCTTCGGGGGCTCTTTTCGAAGAAATTTTTGATGACGGCCCAGAGTCAGGTATATCTGAGGCTAAGGGAGTAATTTTCGTAGTACCGCTACTACGCATGGCTGATCTCAGGTCTGGATTCGTTCGACTTCTGGGCAGATTGCTATTTGAATATGAATTGAGAATCTCTTCTCTGCTAAACGATGGTGCTGCCCTAGGAGCCTCTGGGAACTCGACCGCTGTTTTCCTGAAAGTCTCCATCTTCTCATGATCAATATCGAAGCCTGTACTTCGATTCTTCGTCACCCGCAAATCTCTCTCTTGACGAACAGCCTCCTGTTGTCTGACAGCTTCTATCCGCTCATTGAAAGTCTTTGGCCGGTCTCCATCATGCGAAGACGACGCATTACTAGAGACTCGACTGCCAAATTGTGACACCGGTCGTTGTAGAAAAGGTCCAGCTAGTCTATCCTTGAAAGCATTCTCCTCTCTTTGCCTTAGACTTGGTGCTCGCTTCAAAGAGATGTCACTTCCGTGTAGCCCTTTACCAATACCCAAGAGCCCTTTGCTTGGAGATCGTCTAATCTCCGCTGGCTTGGCTCGTCGGAGAGGAGACACTGGTACATCTATGTTGCTTTGCGATTTCGACCTTTCCAGGCGTTTCTCCCGAATCCCTTCTAACCTCGATTGCGCTCGGCTGGTAGCGACAGAATCTGATCTCACAGGCTGCGCAATCTTGCCGTGTGCATGGTCGCTCTCAGTGTCAGAGTTTTGTTTGTTTTTCTTCTGCAACTTCTTAAGCTTCAGTCGTGCTTGTATCTCCTGCAATTGAAGCTGCAATGTTTCCTCATCCTCTTCATCGTCATCGTCGTCCATGTCGTCTAATAGTAATTGTTTTGCGCGATTTCGAAAGGAGGCGCTCGAAGCGGATCTCTTTGTTGGAGATGGAGAGGGAGAACCCCGTTCTGCAAGTCTTCTGAGGCGATCACGGCCTGATGGAGTGCTCAGAAGAACTTCGTGAGGCGACCTGGGCGGCCACTCTGGGTTGGCGATATTGGCTTGATATCGTCAAATGCAAATCTACAATAGTCTTGCAACGCTTACCTAGTGGCATATTGCGTATCTTCTTCGGCCATCAGGTAGATATGCCGTCTATGTCAGTCCTTCGTGTGGTGATAAGGCTTGTTGTCATGAAGCGTTAATGTCCATTCACCCCAGAGTTCACATATAGCGACCCCTGCAATAGCCCGATATTAGGTGAACATCAAAATAACTAGATGGATTTGGACGAAAGCTCTGGTCTCCTATCGATATTCATTTGGAATCCATCCATGGTCGTCGTACATAACAGATCTTGGCGTTTGGAGCAAGACTCTACGTCTCTTGTCGTCGTTAATCCTTCCGCTTAGCGCGTGGCTTCGCGTCAAGTCGCGTCTCCCAAAACCTCTTCTCTTTAACAGCACTCTTCTGAAGAGCTTCGCAATTGCAACGCACCACATGAGATATTGACAAGATGAAGACCCGCGCCAAATCATCTTCTAAATCTTCCAAAACCACTGCCCAGGCAGATGAGTCAACGAAGTCAACAGAGCCGAAAATCCAATTGGCGCCCGAATCATCGGATCCTCCAAAGCTCTTCATATTACCCAAAGATCTAAGCCAGGAGGCTCGAATAGTAGCACTTCAAAATCCTCAATATGCAGTTGAAAGTCGCTATGTTATCTGCCCCGAGAAAGGGTTTTTTGAGTTTACCAAAGCGGCAGCACCAAAGACAGCCCCTCGGAGTTTGTTACTTTCTGGCGACCCAAATCCCATATCAGTAGGAGAGGAAAACACCAAGGACGAGAATATTAAGTTTGATGTTGGAAATTATACAGGCTACATAACTAGAGAGGCTGCCCTATATATCGCGACGGCCATCGATCCCCTATTTATTATTCTCCCAGCGCTCCACCTTCGGCCAAGCTCGAAGCAATCGGAAACCCCAAAGAAGCTATTTTTATCTGGATATGATTATTTAGAAAGGATAAAAACGACATCGCCCCAATTTGGTTCATTTTCAAGATGCGAATCTATACAAAAATTGTTGGAAAAGAGGATGGCTGTAGTGTGTGATAGCGTAGAAGCTGGGGGGGAATCGATGTATCGTTTGAATGAGGAGAAATTGCTGGAAGAGCTATTGAAAAAGGCTAAAAAGATGGTCGAGAATGGCTTGCCACCAAGTGTGGAGGAGAAATTTGTAAGGAAGGCCTTGGAAGCTCCAATGCTCAGTGTCAAGCGCGAGGAGAGCTCCACCCAAGAACCAGTCAAAGGGGAGGAATCAGCAACAGAGACCGACAATTCAACGCCTGCTGTTGCTACCCCAGACACCCAGACAACTGTTTCCTCCGCGAGTACAGCCACCGGTTCCTTTTCGGAAGCATCAACTGCAGCAACGTCCTTCTCTGGGGAATCTATAGACACCCCTATCGAAGAAAAGGCGGAAATCCTCCCAACCACTGCAGTGCCAGAAGGAGTTACAGACCTCCTTCGCCTCCGTACAGCTTTGTTTTTCATCTGTTCAAGTTATCTGGCCCCCCATATAAGCGAGAGCCTTAAGAAACACCTTTCAACCAAAACTACAACGATTGATTTTGCTCCTCTAGACGCCTATCTTGCCCATTTGGCCAAGCTACGCCAGGAAGCGCTTGCCTTGAGATCACTGGGCGATTATTCTAAGAAACGAGGCATGTTTGAAGACGAAGACGAAGAAGGAGGACGTGCTGCCAAGAAGAGGAAGAAGGAAGAGGAAGAGAAGAGAAAAAAGGCTGGTGAGAGTCGGGGGGTCAAGAATCTGAAAAAGGTCAATACTTCTGGGATGAAGAAAATGAGCGATTTCTTCAAAAAGACATAAACCCCTTCTGGGCGTTCTAGGCGTTGGGAATGATCTTGGTATTGAAATCAGGAGGGTAGTTGGGCGTTGGATTAGGTGTTAGTAGGATAATGTGCTCGAATAGCAGAAGGGTTATGAGTTTGCCCCAAGGCATGAACTTTGTTAACGTTTCTCACATCCACCTCAAGATGTTCTTCTCGCGGAGGGGTCTACGCCCATCACTCGCTATTCATGGCTTGTACTTTCTCGGGTTTCATTTCTTATTCATCTCGTTCCCCGCGGTCGACCCCTCACACTACCAATTCCTCTCCCTATCCCGGATCCACTACGACCTGCTTGTGAAGACCCTCTGGGACCGGGGGCTACATATCCAGCACCATAAACACTTCCCCTTCCCCTAGCCGTTACCCTCCCTCTTCCTCTCCCTCTGGTTCCTCTCGCGCCCCTAACGTGTGAGCCAGCTTGACGCTGTCGCTCTTCGTCTTCCGCTCTCCGCCTAGCATCTTCCCGCCTCCTCTCTTCCTCGGCGGCCTTTCTCTCAGCTGCTTGCGCCTTCAATACTAGTTCCGACTCTATATCGGCAACATCTTGGGTTGCGCCGTTCCAGTTCCGATTCAAGATCAGCCGTTGGTTGTGTTCTGTCTGCGAGAGAATGCGAGTCCAGGTATTCAGCAACGTCGAAGCACTGGTGATTGTCTGCGAAACCGTCTGTAGCCATATGAGTAGATGTCTCTTGATTTCTCTTAATCATACAGCAGCTCACATCCATATTCCCCTTCGCACTCTCCAAACTCGATATCACCCCCTCTATCACCTCATTGACGCTCTGCACACTCCTCAATTCCCGCTTCAGGGTTTCTTCCCGCGCTTGCTCGGCATCGTATTTTGATTCGCCATTACGCAGGGGCACATTGGTACTCTCGCTGGGCTTCAGATCGGGCTTCCGCGTTGCTTTGGTGGGCGATGCAAAGAGGTCTTCGCTGTCCGAATCCGAGAGGTCCAGCCTGCCTATATCAGGGGTCGACATATTTCCGAAACTGTCGAAGAGCAGACCGGAGAGCGTTAACGGGACTACGAGACCCAAATAGGAAGAAATGACGCCGTCCCCAAACGCGTCCCGACGCGTCTCTCGTGATTTTAATTTGATGAAATCCGAACTCTGTTTTATGTCTGTGCGCTATCATCATCATCAAGCCACCAGCCACCAGCCACCAGCCTCATCGCCTCGTGTTGACCAGGACGCTAAGGAAAATGAAGAGGCTGGTATCGGGTTTCAACCTCCCCAATTCACAATTCATACATCATCAGCCTTGGACGCATGCTCCAATTGTGCATCTGCATCGCGAGAATCTGGCATCATTACCTTTCCCATTTTCTTCATAATTAAACTCGCTCCCCGAATATCTCCCACCGCTCTTCTGGCTGGTGTGCCAACACACAACGCGACAGACCGACAGACGCACTTGCACTCTCCCTTGTAAACACCGACCCTGTCTACACTTCCACCTTTTCCACCTCCTGTTTCCTCACAACATCCAGGGCGGAATCTCATTCTCTCTCAATCGCATTGCCATATCACATCGTCGTTTCTATTCTTCTTCTTTGTTGGGCCCGTCCCAGGCTGTGCGGTGAATTAGGTCGAGGTCTTCTGGCAATCAAATTCAACTTCGCAAAAATGGCTACCACCTTCCACGCATCGACTCCTCCACCTCCTTCTTCTTCCCTTCGAACCCCCGAGGCTCCTCGCTTTGGCTTCGAGGACTCATACGAGCCATACTCTCCTCCTCGCAAGTCTGCTCGTGTTTCGCAACGATTAAGAGACGCAAAAACACCTCCTCCCCACTCTTCCGGTCACAATCTTCGAAAGACCAGTCAATCGACTCCGCAAACCACCCCTCGGTCCTCGCGACGAACGGCTTCTACCAACTCACCTTCGTCGCCGCAAACCGCAACCAAAAAAACTACCAGAGGCTCACCTTCAGAATTTAGCGGCCGACGAGTCTCCGGAGCGCTGAGCTTTGATTCTACGGTCTCTGCCGCTACTGCTCTCGGTCTTCCCACTCCCACTTCCAAAAAGCATCACAAAATGGATTCCCAAGCTTCCGCGCCTCCTCGCAATATCACCATGCTTCCGACTCCTGCAAAGACCCCAAAGAAGCGTCCGACAGAAACTGCACCAGCCATCAAAGCAATCGCGCGCAACCTGTTTCCCGTCCACTCCGGTACTGACGAGGAGGTTATGCCATCACCAAAGAAGAACCGAGGCCGCAAGAGATATACTGGATATTCGCTTGACAGCTTCGAGGCACAGGAGGAGGATATGCCGATTCCCATCTACACTGATTCCCACGACCGTGTTCCCGAAGTTGATATGAGCCAAGAGAATCCTTTCTACGGTGAGAGCACGACTACTAAATCCGAGCCAAGCAAGACTCGGGCTAGCAAACGTAGAAAGATCACGGTCCCTGGGGAGGGAGAACAAACAATTGAGGATTTGGAGCAAAGAGAAGACGGCATGTTATATACCTTGTAGGTTCACTTTTTCTAAAAAAAAAATTCTAGAAACAAGCTAACGTGAAATTTTACAGCCGAGGCAAGAAAGTATTCCGCAAGTTCGACGAGGTTCAGACCACCGGTTCCCAAGACGAAGATTCAGAGGACGAAGTTAGCATGGGTGGAACTCTATCGAGCAGTCCGCACCGCCCATTGACTCGCTCCTCTATCAAACCGCGTCTTCTCTTCCCAGCCCCCAAGAAAGCTACGCCCTTCAGTGCTGCTTCCCACAACACTGAAGACGAAGAGGCTGATACCGATATTGAAGATCAAGACGGTAGCTTCACGCCCACTGGTCAGATCGAGATGAGTGTAGCAACCCCCAAGGCACCAAAGTTTGCACCAGTCAGCCCACCAACAACTGTACGTACTACGCGATCTAGGAAGGTTGATATGAGCGGTTCTTTGGCTGCACCAACTAGTGAAGAGGATGTTGAAATTGCATCCCCCTCTCGCAATCTCCGAGGCCGCACTGGCCGGGTCAGTCCGTTTGACAGTTGGAGCCGCCAAAAGTCTTCCTCGACTGTCAGCAAGAAGCGATCTGGATCCCCCTGCGCCAAGAGAGGAGGAGCGAAGAAACTGCGCAGTGGGGATCGTTGAATTTTGGGGGCTTGTAGTAGTAGGATTTCTTTTATTTCTGAACCAATGGGGTTTTTTCAACCATTGGTAGTAATAGCTTGAGGCATTCGGAGCGGTCTCAAGCATTATGACGCATTGACGACATTTCGGCGTGTACTTTGGGGGTTTATGAGACATTGGGAAATGGTATCACTCTGGGAAAGGGGTCTTCTACGCTGGACTTTAACCCGGCCCTGAGCATGAGTTCTTTACCTTAGAGAGTAACAAATTTTAGTTTCCGACATTAAATTAACTTCTAGTATTTCCCACCATTGAATGCATTCCAAGATTGTATATTTAAATTTTCATATCTCTTCAATAGAACCTTATTCACAAAAGAGAGCAAGCTTAGACTAGGCTCTCAAGAGTGGGCAGTGGTACAAATGCGTTTTGTTATAGTATAGAGTTTTCTTGCCGCATACAAAATGTCTTTCTTGTACTCCCCTGCTGTCATACTCTATAGCGAATGGTCAATCGCTCAACGCGGGGTATGGTCACGCTCCATAAAGTAATCTGTGCCTTTGTTTCTAGGACCTGACGAAAACCAATTTGTATTTATATGTAGCTCGGGGGATGGGTTTAGCACTGCATGAAATAGCACTTAAAAGATCACAGGATGTCCTCGTCATAAAATTTCAAGGGTGAATATCGCCATCGAAGGAAACGCCACCCCGCTGCGGCTCCAGAAATTTACGAACTTGACTTCTACCCCGCTACATGCCAGCCGCTTCACAGCTACAACTTCAGCTCAAGACTGCGGGGATTTTCTTTGATTACTCCGCTACATCTCAAAATGCATATATTAGTGAGGAAATGGAATTCAAACTCAAAAGACGCCTATTAGAAGCTAACCCGCGCTTAGATCGTCAACGACGATGGCCCGCCGTCCAACCAGTCGTCGCCATATGTTCACTCCCTCGTGAAATCCCTCCAAGCCTCGGGTCACATCGTTTCTGTCTGCCTCCCTAATACTCAGCGTTCCTGGATCGGAAAGGCACACATTATTGGACAGACGGTCAAGCCTACCTACTTCCGTCCGGGCACCCTCCACGAAGACGACGGGACGACGCACTCCCTCCCTCACCCTGCTGGCTCTGGGGAACAAGAAGAATGGGTGTTGGTGGACGGGACGCCGGCTAGTTGTGTGCAGATTGGGTTGTATCATTATTTTCAGGAGAAGGGGCCTATTGACCTGGTGGTTGCGGGCCCGAATTACGGAAGGAATACCACCGCGGTGTTTGCATTGAGTAGTGGAACTCTTGGGGGAGCGTTGGAGGCGGCGATCTGTAGGAAGAAATCCATAGCGGTGTCGTACGCTTTCTTCTCGAGGAACCATGATCCGGCGATCATAGCTGCGGCGTCGAAGATCTCGGTGAGGCTGATCGAGTACCTGTATGCGAATTGGAGCAAGGATGTCGATTTGTATTCTATCAATGTACCGTTGGTGGAGAAGGTGGACGAGAAGAAGGTGATGTGGGCGAACATGTTGCAGAATTATTGGGAGAAGGGGAGCTGTTTTCAGGAGGTTGAGGATGAGACTCTTGGGGCGGGGGAGGAGGAGCAGAAGATTCGGGAGAAGGAGGGGGTAAGTGATGAAGAGAGGGTGGGGGGGCATAAGCATAAGCATTTCAAGTGGGCTCCGAGGTTCTCGGACGTGTATAAGAGTGTCGAGGAGGCGCCACCGGGAAATGATGGCTGGGTTGTTAAGGAGGGATTCACTGCGTATGCTGGTATTATCCTCCTTTTATAAAGTTGTCTTGCTAACGATGGTGGATAGGGTTACGGCTTTGAAAGCCAATTTTATGCATACGGCGCAAGAAGAGGGGGAGTTGAAGCTGTGAGTCCGGTTAGGCATAAATTGGGGTATTATACCGTTTTAGACCAATAGATAACCTATTCTACCAACTTGCTTGTCCACTTCTGACTAGCCCCCCCAGGCCTTCCAATGTTCTCCCAGCTGTAGAAAAACTTTCTATTTCCAGCAAGAATACCCCTCATTTCTACGCTATAATCGATTACGGAGACACTTATGTTCAACCTCTCATTCTTTCCGCTCTCAAATCTCGTCTCCCAGAAGGTTCGTACACGTTAATTTCTTCATTGGATGAACTCCCTACTCCAGAATCTCCGGTTCTCCATATCGGCCAATACGAAGATATCCCTTTCGCACACGTCCTCGATAACCCCTCTACCTCTCTGTCCAATGCATACATAATCCGCAAAGCCCTGATTCGGAAACACTACCTCTCAACCACGGCCTATAACTGGATCACCAAGAACCCTCTTTCCATCCTCGCCACCAATATCAAACCGAGCTGCGACTTTGAGGTTGATTATGCCGAGTTCCTAGACGATGCACTCGTGGAGGCATGGGAGTTGAAGGAGAGCTGGAAGAGGGGGGAGGAAGGCAATGCTGAAGGGAAGAGGGAGTGGTGGATTTTGAAGCCGGGGATGAGTGATAGAGGTCAGGGTATCAGGTTGTTTAGCTCGGAAGAGGAACTACAAGCTATATTCGATGGATGGGAAGCCGATCGACCGGATTCCGATGACGAGGAAGAAGATGAAGACAACGAAGAAGATGCAACCAACCAAACCGCGAAAGGCAATGATGAAGGTAAGAAAGGAGACTTCATCATAACGTCTCACCTACGTCACTTTATCGTCCAACCATACATCGACCGCCCGCTTCTTATTTCCAACACCAAATTCCACATCCGGACATACGTCCTCGCTTACGGCTCGCTACAGATCTACGTCTATAAACCGATGCTCGCCCTCTTCGCCTCAGTCCCCTATTCCGCACCTACATCCTCCTCTTCCTCTTCCACGCCCACCACCCCCGAAGACACCACCATCAGCCTCCTCCCCCACCTCACCAACACCTGTCTCCAAACCTCCTCCTCTACTACTCCTTCCTCTCCTCCCCCCTCCTCTCCCGTCCGCGCCTTCTGGACCCTCCCCCTCCCTCCCACCACCAAACACCAAATCTTCACGCAAATCTGCGCCGTCACAGGTGAAGTCTTCGAAGCCGCCGCCCGCGGCATGATGATCCATTTCCAAACGCTGCCCAACGCATTCGAAGTGTTTGGGTTGGATTTTTTTGGTGGATGAGGGGGGGACGGCGTGGTTGTTGGAGTGTAATGCGTTTCCGGATTTTGGGCAGACGGGGGAGGGGGAGTTGAAGGGGGTGGTGGGGGGGTTGTGGGAGGGGGTTGTGGGGGTGGCTGTTAAGGGTTTCTTTGGGGTGGGGGGGGATGAGGGAGAGGGGGATATGGTGTTGGTTAGGAGTTTGGAGTTGGGGAGGAAGGATTAGGGAGGGGAAGGGGATTGATTCATTGATTGATTGATAAGGAGTTGCGAATAGGATAGATAGATAGATAAAAGCATGATGTATAGATTGTATTTAGAACCTCTCTTTTCGAGAGGCTTGCTATATATATATCCTCTCTCGCTCAGCGCTGAAAATCCATGGGATGGAGCATAATCTATTTTATTACCATCCGTCACTGTAATGAAGAAGTCAATCTGGCTAAAAGAAGTTTAGCTCATCTAGAATAGGATGGTTCTTTCCTTTTTTCCTTTCTTCGTGTATGATGTTTAGAAGTTGTATATATATATATATATGCTGTAGTTCAAATTACTCACTCACTCACCCACCCACTCACTCACTTACTCACTCACTCACTCCCTTACCTACTTACCCACCTACTTATTTACTCACCTCCTTACAACTCAGCATCTCAACGCATATCCACTCACTCCATCCCATTCCCTCCATCCCCTCCATCCATCCCATCCCATCCCATCCCACCACCTCACCTCCACCTCCACCACCTCCATCACAGAAACCCCCCCCCTCCTATCTCGCACTCATCGTATTAAAAAAAAGAAGAAAAAGAAAAAAAGACATCCTTTCTCGCCTGGAAAAGGGCATCTTGATACATAACCAACCTAGCATATATAGCATACATAGCATAGCATACATAGCAATATAAAAGCCCACAATCGTGCTCAATCACAATTGCACGCACGGCATTGTGATACGGGGGTTGGAATACGAGGACCAGATGGATATGGATATGGATGTGGATATATGAGGGATAAGACAAAACAAGAATCGGCTGGGTTTTTCGCCGGCTGAAAGGAGAGCACCTCCACCTTACTTACACCTCCTATCCTTTTCTTCAAACCTGTCTTAACGCACATACACACACACTCTCTCTCTCTCTTACTGAACGACAAGCTATCTCCATCTCCATCTCCATCTCCCCTCTCTCTTCATCAACACAAAGTTTACTAACTCTCTTTCCTTCCCTCTTTCCTTCCTTACTCCTTCCTTCCTTAAAACAAGTCACTTGCAGCCTAAAAGCATCCATACATAACGAGGTGAACGACGACATCGTAATCCATACAACGACCTGATATTCCATTTCCTTTGCTTATCGGAACTGGAGTCTTATATAACCCAACCACCAACCCTAATCAAGCAGGTCAACCAAACAAGTTAAGATGAGCAAGCAAGACGAGCATCTTTCTAATTAACACAACATGATATGAAACGACTGATTCCATCTCGTTTCGTCTGACCACCGCTCAATCAAACAATCAAACAAAAGCACCAAGAATCTCAGAGATAGATAGGTAGTTTTCTTCCCTTTTCTTCCCTTCCCTTCCCTCCCTCCCCTTCCGTTCTCCTTCTCCCCTCTGTCTCTCCCTCCCTCCCTCCTAAAACCCACAAAAGAAAAAACCAATCCCAATCCCAATCCCAATCCCTCCATGCAACCCTAATACAAACAATGCTCGCTCGCTTCACTCCACTCTTCTAATTTTCTATATTTTGCGTTTCACTTCCCATTTCTTTTTCCGTTTCCGTTTCCGTCTCCGTTTCCTTCTCCCCTTCCATCTCCATCTCCTTACCCCTCGGTTTCAACGTCGCAGTCGAAGCCGCCAGATCCTCTTCATCGGGAGACTCAGGCGCAAGCATACTGCTATCCACCATGACAGGCGCCTCATCATCCAAAGGTTTAGCAGTCTCAACTTCGTGGCCATCTAGCTCTGTCTCGGGTGCCACGATATCGACTTTTTGCTTTTCCTCAACTTGCTCAGGGTGGGTGTCTTCAAGAGGAGGAGTTGACTTTGCAGCAGCAGGCGGGACTTCTGATGTCTCATGTGATGATTGTTCGGTAACAACACTTGGGGCAAGAGTTGGCTTTTCCGGTTCCGCCGCCTTTTCTGTCGCGATTGACTTGGGTTGTTGCGAAACCACTTCAAGTTCATCCTCCTCGGGATCAATCTGCCACAAGGTAGATGATATTATAGACAGAGATGGAGGACTGGGCTTTTCCGGTGCAGGTTCTATCGTGCTAGCCGCAATGGGAGCTGGACTCTTAGCAGGCGCTCTCCGGGCAGGCCCTCTTGCTCTACCCTTCCGAGCATCAGTCAAAGGGGCCTTCTCTTTCACCTCCTCGATTTCTTCGGGAGCTGGCTCTTCTCTCTTGGGCGCATGAGGTCCGAGCTGCAAGCGCTTGTTCAAGTCTGACATGAAACCGCCTTGGAGAGCTGCGATCTTGCTCCCCAGAGGCCTAGAAGGTACTGGAGGCTTTGGCTTAGAGGCAGCAGCAGCACTTGGTTCCGGCCCATTCGACTTTGGTGACGAATTAGACTTCACTCTAGATAGAGGCACATTCTCCGAGGAATCACGGCTGAGGGGCTTTGATGGCCTTGTAGGAACTTGAGGTTTGGCCTTCGTGGGAATTGGTGGTGACGCCGAATCATTTGGTGATACGGGTTGTCGTACCTTAGTAGGCCTCTCAGGGACTACTGGTTGTGCCTTTTCAGGAGATTGGGATAATTTAGATTTTACTGGTCGAGCTGGAATATGAGGTTTCGCTACGGCAGCAACGGTTGCAGGCCGCTCGTCAAGCGGACTTGTAACATCCTTCTCGTCGGACTGTGGCGTGGCAACAGTGGTCTGTAGTTGAAGACTGTCGGGAGTATCTTCCCAGATATCACGACTGGGAAAGCGTTGCTTCGTGCCTGATCGAGATTCAGGTGCGGGTTGTGGCTTTTGATCCCATGGGTGCTTTTCTTGAGTGAGAAAACTGTCGCTCTTAGATGCCCGTTCAGGTAAAGCCTGCAGTGGGTGGGCAAGGTCTTTCTCAGGCGCTCCGTCCTTAACATCTTCGTCTTTGTCTTCTGGGAGTTGTGGAGTCGAGACAGTTGCGGTGTATTGAAGACTACTCGGAGTATCTTCCCAAACATCTTGGCTAGGGAACCTACGGTTTTGGAGCTCCGGGCGCTTTAATTTTTCGGTCGCTGTCACCGGCTTCTCCACCCCAGTAGCTTTCTTCTCTTCTGGAAACAATGGCTCGTACTCATCCAGATCCTCTAAGTGGGTGGTATCGGGTAACCGAAGACCGGGAACCGTCCCGTGGATGCTCGCAGGTCGACTCGAGGGTCTACTGTTCAAACTCGAGGTGCTCCCAGATTTAAAATTATAGAATTCGGAGCTGCTTCGGCGCTCGGTTATAGGGGACACGGCGGGCTTGCTCTCCCAGCGAAATGGCTCCTTAGCAACTTCGTCGGCGGCTAAGATCGGGGCTCCATATTCATCCTGAGTCTCGCCATCCTCGGAGTGACGCCCGAGGTCTTCCGTGGATTCAGCTGCACTGTAGATCCTGCTGTTCCGCGATCCAGGTGCATCCACATGGATAACATCGTCCATATCGACCTCGCTCTCCACAAGGCTTGTTTCCGATGGCGCTTCCAGGCTTCTCGCCAGAGTGCCCTCGAACTCGGATTTTGGGACCTCCGCAGACAAAGGATCCTTCGCAAGCGGAGACTCAACTTGCGTCTCGGAGGCGTTTGAGTGAGCGAGGTGATACCCAGATGCTTGTGGGCGAGGAGAAGACATGCGGGAGACGTACTCCTCCGAAGCCTGGCAGCCAATCTGCTCGCTCGGTGTTCCAACGACGTTTGGCGAAGTCCCTAGATTTGATTAGATTATTTGGGTGATTCATGTGCAAAGCACACAAATGTCTTCCTTACCAATTCCCGCGCCTCGGCTGGCGGTCTCATGTACAATCTTGTTCAAGTCCTCGCTGCTCATAGCCCATTCAGGTCTCCCTTGTCCATATTGCCCACGCTCCTTCTTGGAGAGTTCAGGATGCTTTTCGTAATATGCTTTCTCGAAGCGGTCATGAGGAGTAGCGCCATGTCCATAACGGCCGCTACAGATCGAGTCAGTAATTGACCAAGACCAAAAGCGTGAATCGGAACGAAGCGCAGCAATCGGGGATTCATATCTACCATGTGAATAAAGCATTGGGTCGAGACTTACTATGCATCGGTTGGAATATCGTGTCCACGAGCGCTAAGTCGACGAGCGTGGTACTTCGGTTTTGATCCATCATTATAAAATCCGATGCCCTTTTCAAATGGCTGCGCGAATGGAGATGGCGAAGGTGCTTGCACATCACCCGCATTGGGATACATCGGTACACGCTGGCCAATCTCGGGTATGCCTTGTTCGCCCTCGAGGCTCGAAGGGGGGCGCTCTGTGCCATTCGAGGTCGAATGCTGGCTGGTAAAACTAGCCTTGGACTTCAAGGGCCTCGAGGCAGGCTCTTTATCGTCCGAGTGGGCTTTGCCAATGCCAAAAGCTGCTGCTTGCCCGGAATCCGTCCGAGTGACGGCAGACACTCTCTCCTTTGCGCTGGAGCTCGGAAGAGATGGTTTGGGCGCATGAAGCTTGAGATCCTCCGCAATCCCACGGGCCTGTGGAGGAGATGTTCCCTGCTCTTCCGGAGAGCCACAAACCTCGGCGTATTCACTCCCTTCTTGCCCAATTGATGGCAGGGCGACACTGGAAGGGCGGGGTGGAACGTCCGAATCCGACGCATCCGCACCTTCACTGTTGTATAAAGAAGACTTCCCATGGTTGGTCGGAGTTGGAGCTTCGTTGAGAGGAGATCGAGCATAGCTTTCTCGATGAGGGGACATGGAGCGGTCCAGTCGTCTGTTGGCCGGGCGTGGAGGGATCTTGGGCACCAGATGGCTGCCAGCCCCGGCCGTCTGATCCTGCGACCTCGTCGGCCGAGGGGGTACTTGGGGTATCGCGGTCGACATCGTGTCGATGTCTATTTGATGTTTGGGTCCTTGATGTTCTGGGGGGGGGGCTTCGAGTTAGTACTCCATGTCAGGATGGTCAAGAACTTTTGAAGCGAGCAAGAACGCACGAGCAGGCCATGACAAGGTGGCTAGCCGCCCCATTTCAATTTATAACTGATAGCAAAAAAAAAAAGCAAGAAGCCAGGGGAGAGCACACTGCTGGTGGCCTGTTGGGACGGTGATAAGGTTTGCCAATGAACGGGAAGGGCAGGATGGGATTTGCTGCAAGCAGCAGCGATATCCAGACCGCTTGACGGATGAACGACCTTTGTGGCCCGCAATGTCGAGGCAAAACGCAATGACGGCAGGGGGCAGAGAGGTGTGGGAGCATAACTTACGTGCAATCCGGGCCCGGGCAGATAGCAGATGATGTTGTTTCTCTTCAGCTGTCGGGAGGTGTGGTTGGGCATGCGAGGTCAGATGTGTGCACGGCGGAGAAAAGAGGTCGGTATCGTGGACCAGCTTCAGAGGCTCCAAGGTTCAAAGGGTCAAAGGGGGGTTGAGGATGTGGACGTTGTCGAGTTTAAAAATAAAACAGCTTGGACGAGATTCAATGGAGTCTCAGAGGTAGCGGGTAGATGCTAAAGTAGGTTGGTTGGTAGTCTGCGACGGACGGATTAGGATCCAACGCTAAACCCACCGGCTTGTCATTCATTCATTCATTGTCTCATCGTGGTTCCAGCTAAGTTGCGCTCTGGACCTCCGAGCTCCATTTCTCTTGTTGCGCGCTCGATGATTCCAGCTCTTTCGCAACGAGGGGCAAGCAGGGCAGACAGGGCAGACAGGGCAAGCTGGACGATCCTCCGGCGATGATGATAATGATGATGATAGGGCCCGGCAAAAGGGCTGCATGCACGAGTAATTGAGCCACTTATATCCAAGGTAAATGGTCGATGGTGCAGTTTCGCGGCTGCTGGTTCGCTCGACTGCAGACCGGGGCGTGAAAACTCGAAAGCATCGAATGTCGACGGCCCCTCCTCAGCTCGCCCCACGGCCAAAGGAAGAATTGAGGAATTCCCGAGAGAGATCGTGGATGGAATGGATAGATGATGGATGGATACATCGCCTGCAATTGTTGATACACGTCTCCACCCACGCAACGCATTCAATCTGTCGCTGGTCGCTCCGAGGGACAGCTCACGAGTACGGCATCTACATATTCCCCAACAGAAAACCCACTTGCTGCATATAATTCACGCAATCACGGCCGATCTGGAGCACGAAAACCCGTCGTCTGGAGGATGTGACAGTACGAGGACCCGACCAGCAGAGTTTTTGCCCATCACCAGGCGCCGCATCGTGCATCTGCTGGGGCCGGCGGTCAGGCCTTCCCCGCAATACTGTACAAGTACGGAGGGAACAGGAGGTTTGATCATGCGTTTGGCATCGCGTCCAATCATGGCGGCGACGTGTTGCACCTCAGCGTACGTGGCGTTGAGAAGAGAATATCTAGAAGAGTTCATCGTCTACCTTTTGGCCTTTTTACCTAATGCGAAGCCGGCAAGAGACATGTAAACGCCCGTGACTGGAAAATACATCTGGATTCCCCTCCTGGTGTCCTCCCCTCCCCTCCGTCCTCTAGCCCTCCCGAGCCTCCCCTCTTCGAGCTCGCCATAGCTCTTGCATCACACACAACAGATTCCTAATTTGCGCGCTCGAGATAGATACCCAACGTGTGATCAAAGCACCCACGACCAGCTCCGAAATCACCTCGTTGGAAAGGTATATATAAAAGTACACTTGCTGAAACGCCTGAAGCTTCCTCGAAGAAGAAGTCGTCATAATAGCTAGCTCAACCAGCCGCAATATCCGTAACGCCACGTCCTGTACCGCATGCAAGCCAATTTCTAACCCGCAGTGAATCCGGTATTCTCCCATTCCATCTTCGCCCTGGGGCACACGCCCCCGCACCCCCTCACCCCGATATCCATCTGCGTCCCGGCTCCCGAGCTTAGATGATCATCTGCGCAACTCCTTGCCCACCGAGTGTTTTGCTGCCGACGAAGCCTTGTCCCTTGACACCGGCCAATGCGTAGAAGCTAGCGGCGAGCGTGAGGAGCACCGCCGCGGCGATGAGACTGGAAGCTCCCACGATGATGCTGAGCCACTGGACGATGCCCATCGCAAGATAAATCCCGGCGCGCATGTAGTTGGTCGCGAATCGACGCATGAAGGTGTCGAAGGTCGACGAGGTAGGACAGATACGGAGGAGGAGAGGGATCTCGATGAATATGATGAGGAAGGAGCAAGCACTTCAGGGGGTTAGCTCGGTTACGAGGAGAGGAACATATGGATACCTACAGGCAAAGAGCTCCAAACAAGATCAATAAGCTAACGTGGAATAGATTCGAGATCCCGACTGCGAAGCAGAGGAAGATGCATACTACGCCGGTCCTGTCATTCAAAGCATCAGCGACATAATCCGGGTATCCATCTCCGTCTCCATATGGGAATGGATGCAAACTGAATCGGGAGACAGCGGGGTGCGGGCGGTTCTACAGCCACCAAGGCTATTGTAGTTGAATACGGGGTGAAATTGATCGCGGCATTGATGGTTCCAGATGGCCTTTACTTGTCTGCTTTATGAAAGAAGCCATGCTTACCATTGCCCGTAAATACCTAAATGACATGTGTTAGCAAGACTTATCCAACTCCGGATGTGCCGCTGGCTTCTCACTGAAATTCCGCGTCGCAAACTCCTCCGCGATCGTCATGTTGAAACTCTGGTGATGGAATGACTTGGTGTTGATAGATGAGGGAGCTGGGGGAGATGAGGCTAATCAGGTGTTGTGTGCTTGCTGCTCCCAAGGTTCCCGTAGACTCTCGCAGAAGCTTTCGGTGATCTGGTATGATTCGGGCGAGAAGGTTGAGGCGTGCGGAAGGAAGCTTGGTGTGAAATGGGGATTCGATGCGCTGTTGTGTTTTGATGTGTTCTCAGGATGTTTTTCGTGGCCCAAGCTGGGTTGCGTTTCGGCAGCTAGGATCTCAGGATCTCGGGATCACGGTGGCTATTTCTGACGAGGCTGAAGAATCCTCCTCACTGGCAAAGCAACAACAAAGGACTCTGAGCGAATTTTATAGCGAACCTGACTGAATGAATGAAGAAGACTTATATGCGAGTATTGAATTAAGCCTTTCGATAACAATGTCTGGGCTGGATTATTCACTTAGAAGCATGGAAGCCTACTTCAGTAGCGCACGTCGAGGCAAAACACGCATTGGAAGCAAGGCCGCGTAATTTGGGGAAACCAACTAGGCAGAATTTTAGGTCCTGCAGTAGAAGTTATTGTTTGACCATCATGAAGCACTGGGTCCGTCTGGTAACTCTTCATCCAAAGTCAACGCAACAATGCACTTTTTTCTAAAAAGTCGGTATAACGCTGGCCAAAACACAAGATCACCCCCTCCATCACTCCTGTACCCAAAGCCTGGAGTCTGTCTCCCGTCTAACCGAAGACCAACTTGAAGATATCGTTGAAAATGAAGTAGCTTCCGTTGCCATCTGGGAGGAGTTGGAAGGCCTGGCTGTAATTCATGGGTCTCTGCTCATCATCGACCTACAAATTCAAATCAGCAGGATTTCGTCTGGAATATTTCAAGACACGTTTATGGTCAAGTTTCGTAACGGAGCCAACATACCAAGAGAGCGCCGGTAACGAGAATGAGGATTCCACCGGATGCGGTAGATGGTTGGGCATCAAGGGTTGACACGGCGTGCTTGACTTTCTCGAACGGGAGGCTCTGATAGCGCAAGATCGGTTAGTCAAGGGGCGGCTGGTGGGGAGGAGAGACTCACGGATAGCTTCTCGACGATCGGAGCAGCGCCAGCAATGGAGTCAGACTCGAAGGTCAGCATCGAGTTGTCGCGCTGGCAAATTCTTAGCAACTCCTCGCTCAACCAAATGATTCAGACTCACGTAGAGGGCCGCTAGCTGCTTCCGGTCCTGGTCGAACTGATTGTAGTAGAATTCGACGAATTGCTCTGAAGGGCTCATGGTCAGCATCGCTCTCGCAACAGGCTCGATAGCTTCGGAACATGGCGAGAGGAGCCGCGCTTGCCCAGCAAGCAGTTCAAGGGCTGGACGGTTTCGGGCGGCATCGTGCTACTCACTTGCGATATCTTGGAAGGCTGAAATCGAGAGTTAGCAGCGTTTCCCGTCGGAGCAAAACAGTGAAGCTGGCACGAGAAAACCCAGATGAGATGACCAAAGGAAGACGGAGGGGAGCGACGTACAAGCCATCTTTGCGACGGGTCGAGACAACAGCTTTTGCAGTCCTTCTACGTGCGCGCTCTC
The DNA here is from genome assembly GCA_000328965.1 of Ascocoryne sarcoides NRRL 50072. Classification (NCBI taxonomy): domain Eukaryota; kingdom Fungi; phylum Ascomycota; class Leotiomycetes; order Helotiales; family Gelatinodiscaceae; genus Ascocoryne; species Ascocoryne sarcoides. The sequence goes on from KB205941.1 coordinate 503,461, forward strand.
AAATTGCGGACTTGTTGTTTTCAAGATGGTGGGGTATTTTGATGTTCGAAATTGGCGCGGCGCTTGCTGCCAAACCCAATTGCCCGAGCTTCGCCTGCCTGAAATCACGTGCGGAAGCTAGTCTAGTCTCGCCCCGCCAGCAGGGATTTCTTTTGCAGCACAAAACTCCAGTTTTGCATCCTTCTTCTATGTTGTTCGTCTTTTTCTCAACCCAGATTCCAGAACGATGGAACGACCAACCGTCTGGCATCGATGGCTTCTGCTTTGACGGCATCTATCCCACCCAGAGAAATTCTTCTGGGCCAATTTGCTATCAATAATTAACCACATCTCCAGCTTCGAGTCGTGCGCAGCCACACATCTGGTACGTTTGTTCGTTTTCTTCTGCCACTCAAATTCCCACTCATTATGATGACCAACTTTCTGCCTTAAGAACGGCCAACTGAACAATCATGTTGATTATCAATATATCAAGCTCAACAGTCTGAATGAATCCCTCCACATCCCCTTGCGCAATTCCGCTTGTCTCGACATCTTCTGCAGCCCTTGCTAATGTTGAGAAGGACCAGATAGATCCCCGCTTCGACTGCCCTCGCACCCAAGGTACCATCATGTACTGATGCAGGATATCATAGATGAGGAATACGGGGGAAAGCACTTGGAAGGATATCATCTGTGAGAGGGAAGGGCAAGATATATCCTGGAATTGCCAAGTTTTCCAGGCTGGGGCTGGACATGTTCGGCCGACAGACCGACTATCTCTATATATATGTGGATCCCTAGATAGACATGCAGTAATTGAGTCTCCGTTCGTTAATCTTTGCAAATGCTTCACCGCATCGCAACACAACCTTCGGGCTGTCATGTATGTATATGGAAGCGGGCTGGTGATTTTTAGTCGGTGACCTCTCCCCATCCCATCCTCTGCTGGCCATCGATTCACTTTCTCGCCTCGTGCGTGCGCGAAAGTCTCGGAGACCCGCGCTTTTATTCACTGACCCATGGTCAACCGATCAACACCTGGCACTTCTGACTTTTGTTGACGAAATACTCTCCCGACCTGGTGAAAAACTTCCTCTTCAACTTCTGCCCTTTCATGAGGAGAGGACGCCATTCTCTCCGCATTGTGCCACGCCGCTCCCTCTGCAGCAACGGTATCTGCCACCTCCCAACCACCATCCATCATCCCGGAGGCAACTCGCAGTTTCGCTACCCCCGACCTCTGCTCTCGCGCCCACCTATTGTACTTTCTCACCACCTCGCCTTCCAGACAGGTCTCCGCACTGCACGGCGCACCCACGTACGGTCTCCTCTAGCTGTCCATAGCTGAGCGGCTTCGGTTGCTACAGCATACGCCGTCTGGAAATGCCGTGTTTCAAAGGCATCGCTGTTAGCGTCCATGCTGAGGGCGCTCCGCTCCCTGAGTACTCGATACAGAGGCAATCCCGAGTTTCACGCGTCAATACCTACGTGCCCGTCCCAAAGCCCAAGATCCCTAAGGATGCATCTGTGGACAAGCCTGAGCCTTCGAAGTTTGCTATCTCAATTACCCTTCTAACGCCAGGTCTTCCAGTTCCCTACTCCACCCCCAAGGCTACTGCCGAAAACCCCAATCCAAAGCCTCAGATCGTTGCGGGGCCATCTGGCCATGGAAACTCCATCGGTCCTTATGTACCCATTACAAAGTCCGAAAATGAAACGATTGCCGCCTATATCTACTTTGATGGCCGAGCAAAGGAAGAGGTAGCCACGCTCCTAAGACCTGGGGAGGAGACCTGGGTAAATTCCCGCTGGGTTCAGGTCCCCGACTCTGAAGGCGGCGGGCTAGCTGAGCGAGAATTTCTCTTCCGTGAAGTTGGTCTGGAACGCTGGCTAAATGGGCTTGATCTGGATGGGCAAGATGCTGCAGCAAAGATCGAGAAGCGCAGACAGAAGTTCGAGAAGCGCCGTCGACGCCGGAAGCACGAAGCTGGCAGTGATTCGGACCAAGACAAGAACGTCACGCCTCGACTTTCACGGGGAGTTCTTAGATATGGAGATAACGAGCGATCGCCAGTCGAGAGGGTTTCCGACGATGACTACGACGACGAGTTTAGCTCGGACTCGGACGATGATGCCCCTCCCGAGGCAGCAGGACAGATTAAAGTATCGATGTTCCGAGTTCTAGCATCGGGTGAAATCAAGAGGGGCGAGTATTCTCCACAATTCGATGCTCATGATGATGATGAAGAAGGGTCTAAGGAGGGCGAGGGTGAGGCAGAGATCGACCACACTACCAGCTTTGCAAAGCCAAAGACGTTAGATCCAAAGTCTATTAGCACGCAGACTGTCACCGGAATAGATGGGCCAGATAAGCCTTTTGCTACTTTTACGTTCTTCTATAGAGGGGAGAGTAAGTAAGAATCCTCGCCCAGATGAATCTTGACTAAGGTCTTTCTAGGGCAATTGCAGAAGATGGGCATGATAGCTTCAAAGCAGCAAAAATCAACCCCTAGTTCTAATAAGCGACGATCTACCCAACTTGACTTTGGAATTCTGAAACCATTGGAGACGGTTGGGACGGTGGGCTTCTCATCTTTCAGAGACAACCAGCCTGCTTCTAAAAAAAGTAAAAGCCGAAAGCCTAGTAACGGAAACGCTATCCCCGGGGTCACGTATGAAGACAGCGATGATGATGAAGAGGAGACGGAGGTGGTAGGCAAGATGGAAGATATTGAAGATAAGGATGTGAAGTCGTTATTAAGCCCAGAAGATGCCAGGTTCTCCGGGGAGCTTGCTGATGGTGTTGGGCGTATCAAGGTAGGTTCTGACTTCAGTGTTGGACAAGGTTGCAAATATGCTAACTCCATGTATAGCTTAAGCGTCAACATTCAGCAGAACCATTAGCTGCAAACGCAAGACGATCACCAGCTTCAATTGGTACCAGCTCTGTTGGAGCAACGCCACCAGCCGACAACGATTTTCATATTCCTGTCTCGCAAACACTACCCAACAACGTATTTGGAGCAGGCTTCGGCGATGAAAGTATCGTCGGTAGCCCTCTAAAGAAGCACCGAGCAAGCATTTTTGGTGATGCAGACTCAGATGCATTACAGAAGAGATTGGCGGCGGGATTCGCGAGCGGTGGAAATGTTTTGGCTGCTGCCGAGGCGGCTCACAAGTCGGAAGCACAGCCCGAACAGAAAATGGAGATGGAAGAAGAGTTATGAAGGATCGCATGGTTTCTGGGATGTCTATAGCTGATTTGGCGGGAACCTCTTGAGATAGTCTTGGTCTCATCCGCCATCCGCTATGCTTGACGCCGAAATTGGAAAGCAGGGATTTGGGAAGTTCTTGAGCGGAGCGCAGCGCCATCTGTAGCTAGCATGCAATGCCATGCTGTCTACTTTGTAACTTTAAATATCCAGAACACAATCTCATCGTTGATGGAGATAATAGATTAATTGACTCTCGATCATATTGCTTTGTAACAAGGAATTACTCTTAGGCTGTTTAATCTTCAGGTTGCAGGCAGTTGTCATGACAACCAATGCTCCTACTAAAGTCAATCGGTATAAGCTACTTCATCTGTTAAAAGAATTGGCGATGATAGTCTATGGGTCTTCACCTCGCATTCGCATGTATAAAGTAGTCAGAAAGCAAGTACAATTGAAAAGCAAGATATCACGTTAGAATTTTCCTCTCGAAAATCACCTCTTTGATACCGATAATCACGATTAGGTCGATCGACGCGGGGTCCTCCCTCGTCCACCTTCAGGCAGCAACCAACGCCCCTTCAAAATCCCACACCCCTCTCTCACATCGCCCTCCTCAATCTCATCCGAAACCCAAGTTTTGTAAATGTGGACTTAGTCGAATTTACAATTGCCTATTTTTGCACTACTTGATTCAATTCCAATCATAATCTCATAGGTATCTGTGTCTCTCCCTGTCCCTCACGATGGTCTCCTGCTCCCCCTATCTCAACCCGCTCCTGCTCGCGCTGTCGACGTCTCAGGCCGAGCAGAAGGTCTTGCGCGATGAAGACGGGCGGGGGAGGGGGGGTCCGTTCGATGAGGGGTTTCGGAGGTTGGCGTGCGAGACGTTGGGGTTGTGGAGGGTGCCTGGGGTGGCGGTTGGGGTTGTTGATGGGGGGGGAGGTTTTTTGTGGAGGTATGTATGTATGTATGTATGTATGTATGGCTTTGGGGGATTTGAATTGAGGGGTTTTTTTTTCTCTTTGGGGTGGTTTTGGGTTTTTTATGAGAGCTTGTTGTTGAGAGCTTGCAGGAGCATGCATTCGGTCTTACATATATGTTTTTTTCTGTTTTTTATGAACTAGCTTTTTCTGATGAGAGAGTTATGTGTATTGTATTATGTTGTATTGTACTCAAGCTCATGCCAAAAAACAGGGCTTTGGAATATCCTCCTTCCCCGACACGCTCGTCACGCCTTCCACCCTCTTCTACACCGGCAGCACGACCAAAGCGTTTGTCGCCAGTGCTCTCTCCCTCCTCATCGATAACTCTTCGTCCTATTCCAACATTGCGTGGGATACGCCCATCAGTACGCTTATCCCTGGGGACTTTGTCTTGCCGGATGCGTATGCGACAGCTCATGTCACGGTTGAGGATGCGTTGGCGCATCGGACGGGGATGCCGAGGCATGATGCGAGTTATGGGGGGGAGGGGCAGACGGTGAGGGATTTGGTGAGGGGGTTGAGGTGGTTGGATTTGACGGCTGAGGTGAGGACGAAGTGGCAGTATTGTAATATGATGTATGTGGTGTTGAGTTATGTTGGTAGGCTTTTACTTTTCTTTTCACTCTTCGCTTGATTTAACGTTCTTGGGTGGGAGGGAAGGTACATGAAGTTGTTCATAAGAGAGATGGGTTGTCGCTAAGGTTTTATGCTGTGTTGAAAAATGGTAAATATGGTTATATATATTTTGTCTCAATTGAGATGAGGAGCATGAAAGCTTTGAGTTGATAATATCTATCATAGAAATAAGCTAATGGACTAACAGTTGAGACTTTGACTAGAGTGTGGTTAGGTGACTTTTTGAAGGAGAGGATCTGGGAACCTTTGGAAATGCATTCAACTGTAAGTTACTTCTCGTTTCCTTGGATTTTATGTTTATACGATATACGATAACGCATTTGTCTTCTCGTTTAATGCGTAATCTAAGCCAGCCTCACATATAATATGTCGGACTTCAGGTAGTTAGTGGACTAGAAGATCCCCATGTAACGTTCCTTATTATACTGTATTCCTTCTCAAAGATATTGCAATCACAAGTCTCAAAAATGCGAGGACTAAGAGGTCACTTAAGAGATCAATTTAGAAGATCAAAGGCAGCCCAGTCATAACTTCTTGCAAACTTACCTCTGGACCAAGATCTAATTCGCTAAATAGTACTTCTCAACCCCCGCTGCCATAGCAGGCCCTGAACCCCTAGCCCAGGGTTATGTATACAATGAAACCTCCTCCACATACTACCCAGTACCCTACATGAACCTGACGACAGTCTCCGGGGCCGGCAGCGTCATATCCAACGTCATCGACTACACAAAATGGCTCCGCTGTCTCCTCACCTCCTCAGCCCCTCTCTCCCCATCCGGCCACGTTTCCCTTAAAAAACCACGCATCCTCCACGATCCGATGCCCGAGATGCCTTTTACCGGTACCTTGGCCTACAGCTTAGGCTGGAACAACGGGGTCTACAAAGGATACGAGTTCTGGGAGCATACAGGAGGAATGGAAGCTTTTGCCGCCGAAGTGATATTCTTCCCCAGCTTGGGGAAAGGCGGGTACGGCGTAGTGGGGTTTGGGAATACGGCCGTGACTGGTAATTATGTTGAGAAAGCACTTGTTTTCAAACTTATCGATGACAAAATTGGTTTGGCAGAAAAGGAGCGGTATGATTGGAATAAGGTGTAAGTATCCCCCTCTCCTTAAACCTTGGAAATTCGCCTATGTGAGTTAAACTGAAAACTATAGAAATAAAATCCAATATTCTTCTTTACGCGACAAATACGAAAATGCAAAATCAACCTACTACCCGCAGACCCCCTCTCCGCCACTGCCACACTCTCTTCCACTGCAAAACTACACAGGCACATACTTCCACCCCGCATACCACAACATGACTCTCGTGCTCCAAGATGGAATCTTACATGCGGATCGTGATGCGACGTGGAAGGTGGTCTTGGATTTCGAGCATGTGAGTGGGGAGTATTGGATCGTGAGAGTAGATTCCAGTGTTGCACCAGGAAACTGGGATACTAAGACAGCCTTTGCAGCGGAGTTCAGGGTGGGCAGTGATGGTGTGGCGGGTGAGTTAGGGTTGGCAATTGAACCGGCTATGGGGAGTGGTGGAAGGGTTTGGTTCAGGAGGCTTTAGAATTGTATAGATAGGAGTCGTGTGGTATAAATAGAAGGCAATAATGTCTGGAAAGAAGCAGTGTAAATGATGGTAACTGAGATATTTGAGATGTATTGAAATTAGACGAGAACATGCTTATGAAGAAAAGGAGCAACTCTGCAACCTAAAATACTGTCTAACCAGTTCCACCTAATGAGAAGAAGCCTCGGCGAGGTAACTGTACCTGCTTACTCATTTCTTCTCAAGCTGAGTATATCAGCAAGCTTCACTACTCCCTTTGCGCCCCATCCAGCAGGCCCATCCGCAACTTCCGGCCTCGTCTGCACATACCAGCCCCAGGCCCTTCGATCTAGTTCCTCTCTACTCATATGTCCCACCCATGACGCTAATAACAAATCCAGCGCACCTAACAGCAACCCAAGATTCTCCTCCCTCTCCCTCTCAAGCACCGCCCCTGATTTCTTCTTCTTGCTCCCCTCGTCAGCCGACGGCGGAGAGGCGAAAGCCTTCAAAATATAGCTCCTCGCCCCTTCCGGTCGGTAAATTGGCATTCCTCCAGTACTACCTCCTAAGACTGGCGAGTCTTTACTCCTCATAGCCTCAAGATCTAGTCCCCAAAGGGCTTCATGGCCTAATACGCCCGCTACATGCAATCTTTGGGATACGGCGTCTCGAGATACCTGCGTCATGATCCTCCACCGGTCTGTGCCTAACATGATGCCCCCGTACCAACGTGTTACGACTAGTAAAATATTAGTGAGATTGTCGGCTTGGAGGAGGTTGAGAAGGTGACGGCCCCCGCCAGATTCGCCGTCATCATTTGAATCTTCGATTATGCCGTAGGAGGACTGGATTCGAAAGGCTGTCATGTTGTGGTTTGCTTCCCTAAGCTCTTGGTGGTTTGCCATGAGTTTTTGGAGGACCGACTTCACTTCTGAAGGAGAGGTGATTGTGACAGACCTTGCAATAAAGGTAGACTTTTTGGATGTGATAGGAGATGAGACCATCCATCCATCTGTAGCTTTCGGCTTCTTGCCAGTATTCCTCGAGGTAGGCGTAGACGCGCTTTCCTCCTTGGGGGACGTATTCTCGCCCTCGACGTTACTTTTAGATATAGGTTTCTCCTCTTCGGGTTCCTGTTGAGGCTCTCTCCATTCATATCCACTCCTCTTCAACACGCTAACCTCCCTGCCCATAATCTTCACCTTCGGCTGTCCCATTGCCCATCCCTCCTCCTCAGCCCCCTTCCCCTTCTCAATCCCCAAACTAACAGCTTTACTTCTCGAGTTCGCACTCACGACCGCTTGTGCCAGGCTGAGCCTACCAGACAACGGCTGCTCAGGCATCGTAAACTTCAACAGCGACACTGCCCAGGCAAGGACCAGCGGGGCGCGGTTTGTGTAGACGCAACATTTCTCAATCGCTTCTTGGTCTGCAGAGGGTTGTGGCAATTCGAGAGAAGCTTCGAGCTCTGAGGGTGTCTGCGGCTCGACCGAAAGCTCGTATGCAGACTTGGGGCGCTTCGATGAGGAGCTAAGCGTGGAAGATGCGGCGCGTTTGACACCTGAGTTAGTGGAGTCGGATTTGAGGTGGACTTTGCAGGCTGCCAAAAGGGATTTAGCGGCTTTGGGGTCTGACAGAGCCGTGGCTATGGTTGGGAGATCAGAAGCTGCTATTTCTGATATGCTGAACAGGAATCAGATGAGGGATGAGGAATGAGGGAGGAGGAGAGTACCTGCGCAGATTTGCAGATTGAAGAGCCTTGACTCGTCCCATCGCAGCCATCATATTTAGCTTATTACGTCCTGTTGTAAGCAAGCGCAGCAGATCTTGGATATCCTGTTGGGAGGCCATTGTGAGGTTCGAAAGCTGTGAAATCAGATTGACGTTGACTTTGCGAAATCTGGGGAAGCTGTTGAGCCCCTGTTTGCCGATCCCGTTATGACCCCCGACTCTCGTCTATTTCGTCGGACGCATTCTGGCATTAAAATACTACAACCAAAATTAATGCTTGATTATCGACCTTAATAAAGTCGTTACACTTTTTAGAATAGATACCATACATTTTTGACCTTTTACTTAATTATTCTTAGTGTTAAAGCTACAAAATAGTTAGCAGAGGGTCAAACGCTGGTGTAGTCGCCAATTTCGCTTACTTCTCCTAGGATAGCCTGCATATGTTTCACTCTCCATGCCCTCTTGGTCATGACAGTAACTTTCCCATATTTCTGTATATATATTTTACATGCTTCTAATAGGCCCCCTCGTAATTCACGTAATTCAAGTAGAGTTGTGCGCCCCGTAACCAAATTCTCCTTGGTGCCCCCGGTGATAACGGACTTATGCTTTCTGATACCTTTCTTAACTCCTCCCTCTTTGAATATATCCTAGGAAGAGTCTCTTCACTCTGTCTGTTCTAGTAGATTTTCCCTTCTCCAAATTCCTCACTTGCTCTTTCCAAGATGAAATTCATTCTCACTGGGTGTACCGGTTTCATTGGCTCGGAAGTGCTTTCCCAATGTCTTAAAAACCCTCAAGTCACTTCCATCGTTGCACTCTCTCGTCGAGAACTTCCCGAATCAGTCACTAAAGACCCCAAGCTTAAGGTTTTGATATTCAAAGACTTCAACACTTACTCAGAATCTGCGTTGAAAGAATTGTCTGGAGCCGATGCTTGTATATGGTTAGTCACTCTAAGTGTATGCAACTTCACACTTGACCATTACCAACTGAACTTTCCAAGGTGCATGGGAACCACAGCTGCGAACAAAGAACTAGAGATCGACTATCCCCTTGCATTCGGCAATGCATTCTCCAAAACCCTCGCGAAAATGGGGCAAACATTCCGTTACATCCATCTCAGCGGCGCTCTCACGGAGAGGAACCCCGACGCCTCAATATGGTACAAACCGGCTATGCGTAAATACAAAGTAAATGCATATTCTTCAAGCCTCTTCACCTAAAAGCATATTGACACTAGTTCAGGGACAAGCAGAAGTAAATATGCTGGCCTTTGCATCCGATCCAGAAACCAAAGGTTTATGGAAGACTCTGATTGTGAAAGCTGGTTTCGTGTACTCCTCACGTTATACCATTCGTGATACTGTGGGGTGGTTAATTGGGTCCTCCAAAGCTATCAGGAAAGAAGAATTATCTGGTGCACTGATTGATGTTGCCCTGACTGGATGGAAGGAAGACACATGGACAGACAATCAAGCGATGGTGACAAAGGGGCGAGAGTACTTGGAGGCGATAACTGGGTAACTTGTGCAAATCATCATAGTCTTTGACATGCTTTGGTCACTTTGAGAAACCCTCTGATTTAGAGGCTAACATCGCACTCATAAGTCATTGTCAATCTAGCGTTTGGAGAATCAGATCGCTGTTGACATTTCTATGCGCCGTATATCTGCTGTAATTGTTAATAGCTCTGAACTCAACACGTTTTTGGCTGATCACTTTGGGAATGAGCCTCCGAAGAGCGGTAATCAGGAACCGAATCACTTCAACTGTGTTCCTACTAGAGTCAATACATAATCAGTATTGCCGCCAGACAGAGCGATATGAGGAAAAACAGAACTCCATTTTATAGTACAATTGGTAACCGTCTCGCCAAGGACAGCATAAGCAAAACCATTCCCACGCCATATGTCTGATCCCTACGCCACCATGCCCTAACCTCCTTCCCATTGTCTCTCATACAAATGGCAGGGACGAAACATTTATCATGTAGGATGCATTAATTAAGGAAATTCTTTGTGCCCTGTCCCCACCTGAACTAGTGAAAATCTTGCTGACCCAACCATCGCTCGCTATGCAGAGAAAAATCCTTGGATGAACATGGGAGAACGCCGTATCGTGAGTGTAGGTTATGTAACAGAAAGAAACAAGCCGGAGTGACATTGCTGTTTCGAGAGAAGTTTCAAGGATTGAATTGAGGATAGTACATAGAGCCCCATGAAGAATTGTTATCTTGTTGTTGATGATAACATCAAGCATCACTGACGGAGGTTTAAATGGGTCGGCTTGCGATGACGGCAAAACGCTCGGCGACCTATTCGGTAATATTAGTATTTATATTAAAGAGGGGAGGGGGAGCTTTGGTTGTACCTCCGGTGAAGCTTTGATGAACGGTAGGTCAAAGAACATGTATTTTTCGTTCTTGACGATTTCGTGTATGACGACAATGAGACCCCATGGTTGTGGCCATTGTGCAATTAACCGCTCGAACAAGATTCTAGTAACTTGATTTCGAATATCAGTTTCTTCCTGATCATCAAGATCGCTACCGAAAATTTCAAGGAGAGCCTGGCTGAAATAATGCGTGTGCGAGTTAGGCTCTCGAAGCTGGCCAACAATACTGTTGATAAAAAAGTATCTTGCTTCCGGCTGGAGCTCATGCACAAGCATGGACAGTAGAGCGGCATCTGGAGAGCTCGAGACGAATATTGGACCTTGCTTCTGAGCGGCTCTGGCAATTGATTGCATGCCAACATAGTTGACGATGGAATCGATCAATTTCAGATCAGCGTTGATAGGAACAAAGCCAACGCCAGACTGTCGTGATTTTTGTTGAATTGCACGAGCGATGTGCGCAACAGCGTCTTCTGATGGGCCATTTTGAAGTGCTTGATCCAGAACATCAGACAATCCGAATTGCCGTAATGGCGCTTCCGCATCATTGATGTTTTCTGGAGATTCCCGAATTTCTGATATCCGATCAGCTTTCAAGCCGGGTTGAAGGGGGTCCGATGGCTTTGAGAACGGAGACGAGGCATTCAAAATCAAGTTGTGTAGCTGGATGCAGTGGCTGGGGAGATTAGCGCAGAGCTTAGAGCTGTTAGCAGCAATGAACTCGGGAAAGTCATGCTGCAAGACAACAATAAGCTTGAGTACGCCTCGGTAAATATCCTTTGTGACTGGCGCGATATGCAGAGGTTTGAGAAGCTCGCCAATATAGTTCATCAACGTTTCCATGATATCTGCGAGAGGCTCCCATCCAAGATTGCCTGGAAGAGCCATCAGGGAAGGCAAGAAGCTGCGATGAGCAATCAATTCGAGCCACCCGAACATGAAGCCTGGAAAGTACAGAGGTCGAATATCCATCATCGTTCGCGCAAAGCCCAAAAGTATTTGTTGGCGTTCTGCTTCTGTAAAACTAGGCGCGTAAGAGTCAAGCTCACACAACAATGAGGACAATAGTCGGAAGAAAACTTTCTGATTGAAGGCCTCTCCGCGCATAACGTGATGGTGATTCAAGACCAAGACGACCAGCGATAAGATCGAGTTCAAATAGGCGGCCTTGTCAGCTTTAACCTCGCCTTCTTGCTCGCGGCCTTTGACAAGCATAGCAATGAGCTTGGCTAGAGAATCTATTGGGAGATATGCATCGATAATGCTGCCGTTGTTTTGCAGATGAAGTTCGAAACGCTCAACGGAAGAGTCGATTGATAGGCGCAAGAATAGGCATAGATCATCTCTATTGTTGATGGTTTGTCTATTGTACATCTGAGTGATGAATTGAGGTGCAGCTTGCTCCGAAGCATTCGGGTTGTTGCAGAGATGGACCCATTCCTCGAAAACGTACTCCATCTGCTCTTGGAGAGCCAAAAGTTTATCATCCGTACTTTGCGTAGATGTTGTTGGGAGACCGGAGTTCGCCAACTTCTGCTTCAGTTGTTGACAAGACTCGGGGGCAGACTCCTCGTCAGACCATTGCCAAGCCACTTCCAAGCTTCTAGCAAAATCGGCATAGAGGGCAACAGGACGGTCGCAGAGTAAGACTACGTCTAAGAGTGCCGACAGAAACTCCAATGCAGCCTCTTTGCGTTGCACAATAGCCCTAGAGCATTCCATATCAATACGTGGCCAATCTAGCATCTCCGCCTTGATTAAAGAGACAACCAGTGGAACACGCAAAAAGGTTTCGCCGGTTTGGTGTGCGATTATGAAGCCAACACGACTTGCAGTGCGACCCCCTATCCGACAAATATTTTCAAGGACGTGAACTAAACATTCAATCATGAGATCAGACTCGTTACCATTGACAAATAGTATGTTGCAGATGATCTCTACAATGTAAAGATCGATTGCATCAGGCCCTTGTGCACTTCGTATAATCAGAGTATAAAGAGTGTCTAAAACATCAGTAACAGCATGAGGGCGAGGTAAATCAGCGTAATGTTGCTCTGGCGATTCATTCACCGCACGCTCGAGTTCAGCAACAGTCTTCTGCACTCTGTCTATTACTGCTTGTGGATTGGAAGGCATAGACACCCTGGAGTTAACCATAGGAGCATTTGGTTGAACATAAGGTGGTTGTTGTGTAGTAAGATGTGGTAGAACAGGCGCCTCGGCTGGAGTTGGTATAGTAGGAACAGGAGCGTATTGTTCTTGCAGAATCTCATTGGCCATCGATCTTGTAGCATCAGATGAAGAAGCGACATGAGTGGTCCCGGAAATAGAAGCCGCAATTCTTTGGGGTTGTCGTTGGAATTCATCATAGATAGCCATTTGCTCTGAATTAAGTCCTCCTAATGACGGTTGGAGCTTGTAAGGGTTCGGGATAGTCCATGACCAGCGACTCAAACCAGCATCGACATAGGGGTCATCTGGCCTCGCTGCCCTATGGTGGCGTCGGGCTTCCAACTCACCCTCGATCATGTCCTCGATCTCTGGGACCGCGCGTTCCTCAGCTTTCTTTTCGACTTGAGCGCAAGCCAGATCCAAATTCGAGTTGACACACATAATAATGGTACCTTCTGGCAAGCCTTGAGGCAGCTCGGTAGACATGCTACGGATGTAATTGGTCATGCTTGCACGCAGGGGTTCTTTGGATGTGACTAAAGCAAGGCTTCCCGCAGTTTTCTTGACCATGTTGATAGCAGCAGCGCGTACTTTGACTTCATTGGGCTCTGTCGCAAAGTCCTTGTGGATCATTTGAGCAGTTGATATGGCTGCAATTGTGACCGAGCGCTCTACGACTGGTGAGATTATCTCATGAACTGCCCGAGTGATAGCAGTCCGAACAATCTCTTGCAGTCGAGCTTGATTAACCATCTCGTTGACAGGTGGATAAATAAGTAGTGGACCAAGGTCTGGGATCGACTGTGTGATTTCCTGAGGTGAGAACCTTCCATTTCCAACTCCACCGCCCATGCCGTTTAAGGAAACACTATCATATCTCTCCATCCCTTCAGACCCCAATACGTCCGTAGCTTCTTCGATCGGAGGAGGTCTATTAAGAATCTCGTCGGACGGTTCAAGAGTTTTGTGGTCCAAGTTTAGTTCTCCGCAAAGGACTTCGATCTCAAACTTTTGGTTAAGTTTGGTATCTGGCGCGTGATAAAGTTCCAACAGGTTCCGAATGATATCCATAAGCCACGGATTAGGAGGTTTGAAGATAGTTGACGATTTGCCTTGTGCTAGGACTTTGCATACAAACGGGATAACAACTATAAGGCGTTTTGTGTCGTATGCCTCAGCGAGAAGCTGCTTGAACGCAATATTCCTGTGCTTTATTGGCTTATCCCGAGCCAGGGTCAGAGAGCCTAGCCACGAAGCGAGATTTTTGAGATTTTGTCGGTCGGAGGTAGACTGAATAGTGCTCTCAGCGTTCAGTATCCGAAAGCTGCTCACATACGTCTCTCGCAACATTTCTGCCCATAATGATTTATTACCAAATAGCTTTACCAGATCCAAGTAAAGCCCGTGGTAATTGGGTTGCATCTTGGCTCGTTCTTCAACCAAGTGATGTGCAAACCAACGTTCGGTATGATCGCCAACGGCATCTCTGAGAGTAACGAACTTGGACTCGAGATTTTCAGTAGTGATGTTATTGAGAACAAACTGTATTTCATCTTTTGTTTCCTCGTCTGGTTCTTCGGCGTCACCCACAGGCGGATCCACGTGAAGTGACATGAAGGGTGGTGCACTTGGCTCAGCTTGTACCATGTCATCGACATCGCCATTGGTAAGACTGTTTCCGTTCAAATGATGGTGCGAGCCATTTTGGAGAGGAGCGTTACCATCCTCTTGTTGTGCATTAACAGCATTTTCTGCTTGCGTCCATGCCTGTGTTCCGCGTAAACCTGGAACTTGCAGGAGCTGCCCGCAAAAGCCAGGCCATTCGGAGAGACGTCCAAAAAGTTGAATGAGAGCCTGCAAGCCGAATTTGTACATCGACTCCTCGGGCGGGTATTCTCTGACAGCCTCTAGAATCATACCGAGGCCGATCTCTAGGGGAATATCAGAGATAAGCTTTTGTGCGATTATTCCACCGAACAAGACAGCTGTCGTTGCTAATGCCTCTAATGGATATGTACCATACAGAACATATTCATCGAATAAACCATGGATCATGCAGGAAAATACATCCTGATCGGACGGATCATGAGAGTGCTTATACTTTTCGAGAGCCGCCACGACGTCTCGCACCGGAAGCTCGTCGCTATACATGCGCTTATAGTGTTCTTCCATTTTGTCATTGGCTGCTGGGGGCAGTGCATTAGACTCTGCGCCATTGATATCAATGATATCGTCATAGCCTTCTCCGTAATTGATGAGCCGAGGGTAAGCAGTGATACATGATCGCTGGACAATAATCAACTCTGGAGATGGAGTTTTAGGAAGGCTGTCTTCGAGGATATGAAGCAGGTGAAATACGGTCTTGACAGGTAACATGAGACTGTGCAATCTTTGTTGGCGTTGGAATTCGAGTTCGTGATGGGCCTTGATGTTCAAGAAAGTGAGAAGAGAAGCAGAGAGGTCATCTCGGGACGCATTTTTTTGGGCCCATAAATCCAAGTCGAGAAACCCTCTTGCATGTGCCAAAGCAGCTAAGTCAAGCCCAAATCCATTGAGCATAGAAACAAGATCATCGAGCCACTTGTGTCGAACGGCATGCTCAAGTGTTATAGGCAATTCCAGGGGCGCTTTTGCATGAGCTTCGACCAAATGAGTAGCAACCCAATTCCTGTCCTTACGCCACAGACTTTCAAGAACGAAATCATACTGCGGATCGTACTTATACAAGAAGCGATCGAAGAGGTTGTTTATCGTATCCGTAGCCAGCTCAGGCCAGGGTTTTGGGACTCCAAATGCAGAAACTAAAAAGATATCCAGATTTGGCACCACAACTTCTTGGAAGAGTCTCTTTGCTTCAGTTGTGTCGGAGGCTGTTGGCGTATGCAAGGCGACGTGAAACATGGCTGTTAAAGTAGCTACAGAAACAAGAGGATGCTTGACTGCCCGAGCAGCACGCTCTTGTATCTCAGGGTCTGATCCATTATAGTCTTCCAATGTAAAGGAAGGTTGAAGGCCTGGGATGGTAGTTGCGTCAAGTTGCTCTGGAGTTAGAGAGGCGAAGGCGCTGATGAAAGACAATTGTGTTTCTGAATTTTCCCATTTGCCACCCCACATTTGCTGGATGTCAAGGTCTTCATCAACCGCTAATGGTTTCAAAGCCTCGTATATAGCCAGAAATTGTTGATTCGAGATCCGAAGGCTCCTCTGGTCGAAAAAAGCGATTACATCTTCCCATTTGAAGCTGGGTGGGACTACAGCACGAAGACTATTAACCAAGATGACCGAGGAATAGGTCGTACTCCGGCTGATAGCGGAGTATACCACGGCCGCTGAGACTTGTTCTTCATTGAGTCCAACATCCCCAGCATTGCGAAGGAGGTTTTTGCAGGTTTCCTCGTCGGCAGTGAAATTCGACCCATTTCGCTTTATGTATAGAACGAGGGGATACCTTGCGTTGACAATTTCCATCAAATACAATGCTGTGAGAACCGCTGTTGGGGGAGCGATGTCCTGCTCAGGATTCCTATATCTCATTTGGATCGCCATATAAAGGTCTTGCTTCGCAGATTGATCAAACGAGGGCGGGGGTTCCTGAATGAAACGATCGATTATTGTAGCAAGGAAGATGGGCGATAAATCCTCGTGATCTGGGCTTGCAGCTCCAATCGTATGAAGAAAGGGCCCGTAATTCGCAGCAAGGATCGCATCAGCTTTAGATGATTAGCTACAGGCTATAATATCAGGGCAATAGCACACATACCCTTCGTCCGTAAATCAGGCCTCGCACTTGTCTTGAATGCCAAAGCTAGAATGGTCTTCTCGAGCGCGTCTAGCTTAAAATGTTCCATGAATGTCGAAAGGTCAAAATCGCGGAATATATCCTCGCTCGCGGTCTCTATCGACTCTACAATCTTCCCGGCTTGGCTGACATCGTGCGATACTTTATGCAACTCGTCCACAAGTATTGCATAATTCCCAGGATTTGCTACCGATCGATTGAGACCGGGGAATATCTGCGGAGCATTGCCGACCACCAGCCGGCTGAAGTATTTCTGGTATACTTCCATGCCGTGATCATCGATTAGCTAGGCGCGTGTCAGCTGCAAAGAGTCCAGAAGGCCGACAGACCGCGACAATGCGCATACCTTTCTGAGTTGCTCAGCTTGTTGTTCCCACTTTGTGCGATCCTTGTCCTCCTTGATCGTGCTGAGGAGAAGGTAGACTTGGGCGACGACGATTTTGGTCAGGGAGTTGGATCCTGTCGGACTGTTGGTGCTCGGGCTCGCGCCGGCGCTGAAAGTGCTATTGTGGGAGCCGTGAGGTGAATGACCAATGCCGGTCACGATGGTTTGTTGCGCTGGCGAAGGTGTGAAAGTCCCCCCTCTTGAGTTGACCATCGAAGATGTTGGTGTACTTGCGTAAACCCACTCCCGCAGACTGTCTCTCGATCTCTAGAGACGAAAGAAGATCTACCGGGGAGGTATTGGCATCGGTGCAGATTCGAACGGGCCAAAGGGTCGCGGGCACTCAACGGAGGTTGAGATAGAATTGGGGGTAGTGTTGTTGCGTACGTTTAGGGAATGGATCGTTGAGGTTGATGATGGTCGCGATTCTCGGCTACGGTTGGCAGACAGCTCATGAGTGAGAAAACTAGTGCGGAGCAGAGCCTCAAGGACAAGCTGCGACCCCCTTGATCAGCAAAAAGCACCGCAAGACGACCTTCAGAAGCCGGAGCTGGAGTTTATAATATTAGGCGTCGTATAGAACACGAAACTAGTCACACCCGACTTGGAAGAGCCTACAATGGTCCAGCTCAAGCTGCGAAAATCAAAGTATCCATGTTGTATCTGCGGTGCGTGATTACCTAAGCGGTGCGATGTCACCAGCCACATACCACAGCAAAGAGACAAACAAGCCCAAGCAAGGAGTAGCCCAGGTTACGACGATAGCCTCTCGATGCAAGGACACTCGCGAACAGAGGGTGACAAGCTAGAATTCTATCTTGAGATAAAACACGAGACTCGAATACTGGAATCTCTCGGTATCAATTTTATGCATATTTTAAAGAGAACTGCCAAGCACCACCGAGCGAGCACAGCACGAGATATTTCCAAGTTGGCCCGAAGTTCCCCCGATTCGATGTGTCTTTACTGTAGGCCGGACGCCACCTGACACGATATCACGCGCTTACATAATCCAGTAGTCATGACATCAGTGACTTCCCAAAATAGAAGGCGATGAAGGAGGGATCGCACTTCTTGCAACCCTCAACCGAAGAAAAGGTAAGAGATACCTTCCCAGCGTAGGAGTGTATATCTTCCTCTCGACAACATCGTAGTTTAGCTACTAGTCATTAGAAATCCTGTCGTCATCTTCCATTTTGATCTTTGCATGCTTACTCTTACTCGCTTCGACCTCTCCGTTCGAAATATCAAGCAAGTGTTCTTGAATTCATGATGGAGGCCGCTCGCGATGCAGAATCGTCTAGGAGGTTATCCCTCGAGTCCCTCAACGACGAGTTGATTTGACGGTGCTCGTTGTATCTTTATCTGTTTGGGTTTACGTCGGCGAGTTCAAGATAAAATGGGGCTTGAATTAGGCATGTTTTGCCCATGTACCACGTACAGCAAGGAGAAGGAGAAAGAACTCTGGACTTGAGGCTGAAAATCTAGTTTTTATTATCAGAATCCTCAAACCCTAGACTTTCTTGTGGAAGGTCAAGTTTGATCATGTTTATAGCCAGATCCTTACAGGCTAGTAGTGGTTCAAGTGTAGCCATAGCGCAAATAGATAGTATCCAAGACTCCAGTCGAGATAGAACTGCCAGGTAGACACAATTACATTGGGGGTTATGAATCGCAGCCATCATCTTCCCAGCCTGCAAGTTTTCAGAGCTCGAATCCACAGCCTTCAAGCTTGTTTATATCGAGGTGTGGGCAGCGCAACGTTAGGGGGAATTCATGTTAATTATTGACGGCATGTGATTTCACTCCACAGATACGAGAGATTGCATTGTTACCAACACTTCACTTTCAAACCGTCCCGTCTCCCAATTTTGAAGATTCCTTTGCCAGAATTCATTTGCGCACACCGAGGTCAAGCTCCATCCCGAAAATTTGTTGGAATTGTGGAGGCGGATATTGTCCTGCCAACCAACGCACGAGCCATCTACTGGAAATAACGTACGGTAAACAGATCTTCGGAAACCATTGCAATACGACCTCCCTTGTGGATATCGTGCCCATTCCAACTGCAACTCCTTGCGACTTCCGTTCTGGATTGCGAATTTGATCCAGATTGATGTTCCGCTCCAGAGGATACAGCCACATCATTTCTAAGCCTACCAGTGTGGTAATTGATCACACCCAATAGCACACCGCTGTGTTTGGATAACCAGGCCACAAAGGCTTCTTGTCAATTCCATATTTGACACTTGCAACAACAACTACGTCAAGATGCCCGCAGCAATATCAGAGGGACCTTCTGTGTCCTTGAGCTTTGCGAATAACTTTTGGGGGAAGGTCAGTCAAAGCTTTGGATTGGCAAGTCTCTCACTGACTCTTTGTGTAGGATGACGCTGGAGTTGAGCCTCTACTGCAGCGCATGCACAATGCGAAGCAGACATGCGACGAAGTCAAATCATTTTACACTGGTTCGTTTTTCTGTCACTCACACCCTCGAAATCATATATTAACACTTCAATAGCCCGTGCCGCGCTTGAGGACGAGTATGCTCGCAAGCTTATATCTCTATCTCGCAAGGCCCTGGGTTCACAGGAATCGGGGACACTACGCTCTTCACTAGATGTATTGAGAGGGGAGATTGAGCAAATGGGAAAATCACACCAGAATATTGCAGGTCAAATGAAAACTGAACTCGAGGAACCGCTGGCGGCCTTTGCAGGTGCTATGAAGGAGAGAAGGAAAATTGTACAAAACGGCATCGAGAAGCTCCTAAAAGTTAAGGTTCAGCAGACTCAGCAAGTCAACAAGGTACGTTCTTTTAATCCGCCGGCGTTGATCTGTACTGACATTATCTAGACTCGAGACAAATATGAGCAAGAGTGCTTAAAAATTAAAGGTTACCTTGCCCAAGGGCATATGGTAATGGGCCAAGAAGAACGAAAGAACAAGGCCAAGCTGGAGAAAACCCAAATCAATCTTGCGACGTCAAATACAGAATATGAGAATGCAGTGAAGGTGCTCGAGGAAACAACCGGTCGGTGGAATCGAGACTGGAAGGCTGCTGCAGATAAATTCCAGGATCTTGAAGAGGAAAGACTGGACTTCATGAAGAGTAGCCTCTGGACCTATGCCAATATTGCCTCGACCGTCTGTGTTAGTGACGATGCTTCTTGCGAGAAAGTTCGTCTGTCACTTGAGAACTGCGAGGTCGAGAAGGATATTGTTGGATTTATCAAAGAGCGAGGAACGGGTCAAGAGATTCCAGATCCACCGAAATATATCAACTTCTGCCGTGGCGACATCAGCGACACCCAATCAGAATCATCCGAGGACGACAAGTACTCTGTTGCACAGTTTCAAAGAACCATAAATCCAGCATACAGGAGTTCTTCCCCCGCGCCGTCTACATTTGAATCTCACAACGATCCTCATGCCGCTATAGCTAAAGGATTGGCCCGCGAACCTTCTCCCCCTCCAAGTCGTGAGACCACAATAACACCACAGAAAGCAGGCACGGAGAGGCCTCGACTCCTACAATCACAATCCCAGGACCAACCTCGAATCGCATCACAATCAAAACCTCAGCCACAGTTGGACTATCAACCTCAGCAAGTTGAAAATCTTAGACAGTCGCAAACACGGTCCCAACCTCAAATTCAGCCTCAGCCGAGATCAAATTCGCAATTCGACTATCAAAACCAGTCAGTGGAAAGTCTCCGATATTCCCAAACACGATCTCAACCCCAATTTCAATATCAGGCAAGATCGCAACAGCAACAGCAACTTGACTATCAGGACCCTATTGAGAACCTTCGGCAATCTCAAACAAAGTCTCAACCTCAAATTCAGCCTCAAGCAAGATCACAACCACAGCTTGACTACCAGAACCCCGTTGAGGGCCTTCACCAATCTCAAACAAAATTCCAACCTCAAGTTCAGCCTCAGGTCAGGTCACAACCGCAATTGGATTATCGTCCACAGCCAACTGAGAGGGCAAGACAGCAGCAGCAACCCCCGCCTCAACCCCAAAGCCAGCCTCAGATCCAGCCGAGGCAGAAAACACAAGCACAGCCAGATTATCGTTCTCAATCTGGCAGGATTCAGTATGATCAATCTCAACATGGACCATTGGCCGCAGTTCCTCATGATCCTTATCCAATGGATGGAATGACTATGCTCTGTCGAACCGGTCCGCCTTCAGAAAGAAGCTCTGCACATAGCATTGCAAGACCATCCAGCCGTGATTCACAAAGCGAGTGCTCAAATCCTACATCACTTTCAAGTCAGGAGACACCTAGTGGCAAAACATCTCCAACAAAGCAGGCTGTGCCCGTTTTAGAGAAACAAGTTGCACCCCCAGAGAAGATGGTACTCAAAAAGAAAAGCGGATTCTTCCAGAGCCATAGCCCGTTCCGACGCAAAAGTAGCAAGGAAAAGGATATTCCGACACCAATGACCCCCTCGAACCGTAATACCTGGTCTGCTAGAAGCACGGTCAATAGCAATCCCTCTCCTACTCGGCAACCTCAGAGTTATGCCCATACACCTAAGAATATGATAACTGATAGGCCGAGTGCCAGCCCGGAGCCAGTCGACCCTCGTGCAAGCTTCCAACTGAATATTGGTAACAATGTATTCGACGTTGCAACCCCTGATAAAAGCAACAAGATAATCCAGAACACTCCTACTCAGCCACAGGAGGAAGAGCTTGATCCAATCGCACAGGCTCTGGCAGAGCTCAAAGGGGTGACAAAGGCTTCATCAACCCGTGTCTCTGCAGATAATTACCATGGTGTTCGGACTCCAGCTCCAGATGCGACACCCAAATCTCGACCTCCACCAGCATCAATGAGAGGAAGCCCGCCACCATCATACGACCAGCCGGCAGTACAGAGACTTGGCTTGCCACAGCCAGCATTCACCTCGAAAGCCATGCAACAAACACGGCAAAAGTATGTTGACCAGACCCAAAGCATGTTCAGTCAACCACCAGCCCGACCTGATTCACAATCTGGGTATGGAGGATCACAGCCCCAGTCTCGACCAGGAACTCGAGGAAGTGATATGCCGAGAGCTGTATCCCCAGCTCCGCCTCGTAGCGTGTCACCTGCTCCGCCCAGACAGACAGACTCAAGACAAGCATATCGATCAGCTTCACCAAACCCGTACGCTGGCAGCCAGCGTTCTCGTACCCAGTCTGTTTCGACTCAAAAACGTGGCTCCGAGCAAAGTTATTACCGTCACGATTCTCCGCATGATGCAGCTCGTACTGCCTCACCGGCTCCGTTCCGCGAGCAGGAGAGACCTACGAGCAGTAGCACCCACATCAGCAACGAAATGGCCATGCAGCTAGCTCCCAGCTCAGAAGATGGATATGGAGGATCGCAGAGTGGAAGGGGCAGTCGAATGGGCGGTTCTGCTAGTTCAAGATCTATGAGTTATTATAATCCACCTGCTAACCAACAAGTCGCTGCTCGTCAAAGAAGCAAGAGTGTTGCAGATGTGAGACAGTATAATAGAGAAGGTGGCCCAATCCTTCATTTCGGTAAGCTTCATTCCCTACCCTTTCCGAAGTATGGAATTCTAATACGGTCTAGCACGTGCCTTGTATATGTACCAAGCTGCGATTCCCGAGGAATTGAGCTTCGCAAAGGGGGATGTTCTTGCAGTGCTGAGGGAACAAGATGATGGGTGGTGGGAGGCGGAGATCGCAGGGAAGAATGGAAGACCGGGTTTGGTACCAAGCAACTACCTTCAGAATTGCTAATTGATTGACGAACGGCTATAAGATTTGGAAATGGCACTTGGTTACTTGTAGACTGATCGGCCTTTTGCTCTGCTTGAACGGGATTTGAGAAGCGCGAGGAAGACATTTGATGTCATGATTATGATTTGTATATTCAACGAGACGTGGCTAGGGGAAATAAGGAAACTCAATGACACATATTCTTAAAACAATTGAAGTTGAATGCTTCTATGAATTCTTGTATAAGTTCTGGTATGATTTCTCATCCAGCTCTTTTTTCTTAGTCCTCTCGAGTGAAGTAGCAACATACCTCCGTAACCGACTGAAGTTCACTCCCTAATAAATATTCAAGAAGACTCTTCGCCTTAGGTAAACCTAAAAGGGAGAAGGTTTCCGCAATCCACTTCGAGCATATGTAATGTTTCTATAGAACCCCTTTTTGGCTTCATATTTTTTTTAAATAAATAAAGTACCTCTGTTGGTGGTTCAAGGAGGGGGTCATCGGACTGGGGGTTAGCTTCAGCATGTGATCCGCGTCATGTTGATTCCAGCTCCCTGGGAATTCTCTGAGTTCCAACAACAACAATAACACCAGGGCTATTAAGCCTCCAACAACAGGCCCGAAGCTGCAGCATGCTGCCTTGCACCGGTGGCAATTATGGTGAGTTTGGAGTCAGGCTGTTGCTATTTTAAGCGCTGCTAGAACTAACACTGTGCCCTAGGATCTCATCTTGAAGCCTGTTCGGCGAGCAACATCGAAGCCAGCGCTCTCGGCATATCTCAACACCATCCTGTTTGCAACAGTGTCTTCGGTGCTTCTAGGATTTGCAGTTGTCTCCTACTTGATATTCTACTATAATTATGTTCCGCAGATTGGAATAGAGAGGGTCATACATCTTCAATATGGGTACGATTCTTGGTACTATGCAAAAGATACCAGCTGATGGAATGACCAAAGGGATGGCCCGCATCCGTATGGCATAGCATCTCTCGGCTCATCATTGATTTCCCAGCAAGCATACGATATTGCGTTCTCCCTTCATGTTCCTCGATCACCAACCAATCTTGCACAAGGGAACTTTATGCTCTCACTCTCCCTCCTCTCGCCCACCTACAAGCCTCCTCCTCCACCTATCACTACACCGGTCGACACCTCCTCAGCAGGCGCTACCGCATCTCTCTCGCCAAGCGATGTTCTCTTCTCCTCCCGCCGTCCCGCAATCCTCACTTATACCTCCCGACTCGTCTCTCTCTCCGAACGCCTCTTCTCCCTCCCCTTCTATATCTCCGGTCTCCGCCACGAATCCGAAACTCTGTCCATCCCCATGGCAGAATCAGCCAGTTTCCCGAGAGGTTGGAAAAACGTCCCCGGCTACGCCCTACTGGAAATACAAGCCGGGCAAGGCGTGCAAGTCTACGACGTCAAAATACATTTCACGGCGAGGTTTGGAGGATTAAGGTGGTTGATGTATCATTATTGGATAACTTCCTTTTTCGCCTTTACAAGCGCGTTTTGGGGGTTCGAAATGCTGTTTGCGGGGTTGGGGTGGATGGTTGTGAGGAATATGTTTAGCGCGGATGGAGAAAGGGAGGAGATAAAGGAGGAAGGAACGGAGGGGACCGGGACGGTTAAGAATGAAGATGATGAATTGGAAGATCCAGATTTATCGGATACCCCGAGGACGTTTCCTACGTATGGGAGGCAGCCGCCCTTGAGATATGTTCCAAAGGTGAAGGAGGAGGATAATGAGGAATTGGTTCTTGACGAGACGGCTGATCAGCCTCCGGCTGCCGAAGCAGATGATGAGGGCGAGGAGGAGGAAGAGGGAGATGATTTCCCCCAAAGGGGTGGCAAGACGGATTCCGGGATTGGGACGAGCTTTAGTGAGGCGGGGGAGAGGAGTGGGTTGGCTAGGCGGAGGTCGAAGGGGAAGGGCCCAAGTTGAATATCAATTTGTGTACGATATTATTCTTGATCATGATACCCAGGATAGTGGTGTTTTAACTAAAGATGTTAATGTAATGAAGTTTCTCCTGGACTTTTTCTAAAATCTTGCGATTAACTAGTCACCGTTCCTCGTATTCGAATGGCGAAAAGGTGTATCCCAATTTTATATCGTGGTCGTTCACAGTCTGGCCCCTTTGGTTATATCCTGGATGTTTAAAGTCAAGAACAAGCTTCTCGCCCCTCCAAAATTATAACGTTGATCGATATCTTCTTCAAATGGTGTTTCTATATTGATTTAGTATCCCAAAAAAGAAAGCAAGAACAAAAGTTCGCTCTGAAAAAAAGTATGCAATAGAAGCCTAGCTTAAAAGCTACAAATTGAAATACGACTTGGGCATCATTACCAAAAAAAAACGAACCAAATTCTGAAAATAAATAACCCTTCTTACTTATAAATACGATAGACGTGATGCTAGCTAAATACCATAACACCTTACACATATCGTAAAAGAAAGCCGAGCGTAGTATCTAGCTTAGTCCCTCAGTCTCCAAACCAAGTATTACTGTAATACTCTTCTCCAGAATCGAGATCAAAGGATTCTTTGTTTGGTCTTGCTTGGACTTGGGTGTGTACCTCACAACCCAAAAAATAAAAAAATAAAAATAAAAACTAGTCGAGTGGGGAAACTAGCCAGAGGATACAGAATGGAGGGTAACTAGATTTTTCGTTTTCGGTTTGAAATCCGATAGGGAGGAGTTGGGAGGTTCGAGGAGCGGTTATGATTTGAAAAGCGCGGGGATGATATGATGGGATGGGGAAATAATGGTCTTTTGGAGGGTTTATATATTTTAACTAGTAGGAACTTGTGGGAGGGGTATCATATTCATAATTCCAACGTTGGTGCATAGATTTTTGCGCTGGTTCTGTGTTTGTTTGTTTGTTTGTTTGGAGGGGGAGGAGATGGGGGTTAAGGCGTATACGGAGGTGGGTGGGTGAGGTGGTGTAGGAAGGGTGAAGAGGTGTGAGAGGTTACTGGTTCAGGAAGAGAGATCTGCTCTTTGCTTGATATAAGTAATGCTCTATGTGGCTCAACTTGGTTGATAGATTGGTTCTAGCGAAGAGGTAATAGAGTATACTCTACGCATCTCATGGCTACTAAGTTTAATACACAACCATCCCCTTTAACTTCAGATCGGTCGAACCTCCTTCTCCCTCCAAAAAGGCTTAGCTCTCTAATTCACAAAACACGCATATATTCGAACATTCTAGAGACACGATATCATGATTACATTTAGATTAGGCTAAGATCTAATCCTCGTCAGAATCGGCAAACATATCTACCGCTCTAGGCCGCCTTCTCACCTGCCCAACAGGAGGAGGAGTATCGACTTTCTCAACTTTGGCGACTTCTTCCTCCTTGAGAGCAGGCACAGGCACAGGCACAGGCTCACCCACGTCTTCATTCATGGGTTCCCCATCAAACTGATCATCCTCAGCCATCGGCTCCCCATCCATATCTTCATCCTCAACCATCGGCTCCCCATCAACATCCTCATCCTCATCCTCCGCCATCGGTTCGCCATCAAAATCTTGCTCCACATCCTCATTTACCAATGCGCCAAAAGGCTCTTCCTTAACCTCGTTGGGCGCAACCTCAACCGCCTTCCACTTACTCTTCCCCTTCTCCGTTTTCTCCTCGTCCTCCTTCTTCTTAGCCTCGATCTCCTCCTTCGCCGTCAACGGCGGATTATGAAACGCATTAACAAACCATTCCTGGCTTTCTTGAGGAAACACACACCATCCCTCCCAAAGACTCAATATATTAGCCACGCTCCTTTTCCACTTCTCGGCCCTCAATCGGCCCCAGTTCATCTTCCGCTCTATCCTGCCCATACCCTCAAACACATGTCTTTGCTTTAATGCCTGCTCGAAAAGCTGTCTGTATCGCCATGCATGTCTTACACCACTTGTCGAAGATGACGAGAGGATATCACTGATGAGAAAGAGACCAATCAGACTTGCGGCGCTGGTGTCAGATTTCTCTTCGTCTTCGACCGGGGCCTCATCACCGCTTGTGTCTTTTTCTTTCTTGTGGCCTAGGTTGGCAGATGTGTATGCAAAGGGCTTCTGAATATTCGATATTATCATCGCAACAACTTCATCGGCCCCTCGTCCCGCATGGGATATTGCAAAGGCTGTAACGCGGGCAACGTCCCCCTTCCGTAGCTTTCCAGTGGTAGTGGGTAGACGAGAGAGCAGGTGGGTGAATTTTGCTTTCTCAAGAGGATTAAGGTATGCTTTTCCATCATCTCCCAAGGCACTAGGGTCAGGAGGAGCACCGCCATGTTGTCGCCGAGCTCCTTCGTCCCCAGAATCATCCTCATCTGAGGAATTATACTCCGAGTCGGACACGAATTCATCAAGCTGGGTAGTGTATTCAAAGGGCAGCGGCTGATCTGGGGACTTCCATGCTGAAGACCCTTCGAAAATTGGCAAGTATTTTCCTTGGCCCCGTTTACTTTGTGAGCCTGTGAGCACTTCCCATAGCCTCCATCTATACCAAACACCGCCAGTACTTCGCGGGTCCCATAGCCATGCCCATTTTTCCTCTCGTTGAACTTCCGGCCTACTCATAAGCAATGCTTCAAATTCAGGGCCATGAGTCAGGAGTGACTCGATAACTTTATGAATAAGCTTTAGCTCCTTGATATCTCCTGGCGCCTGGACTGGAACGTGAAGCAGTGGTCCGCTTCGGTTGAACTGTGGGCCAGGGGGGCCATATGATGTCGGAGGAGCAAACCCTCTCTGATGTATTGGTGGGGGCTGACCCCTTTGTGTAGCTGCTATATCCACAGCTTTGGCGCCAAAAGGCTGAGAGGTTGCTGAGCTACCCAGAGCTGGCGCAGAGGTAGCATTTGAAATTACAGCTGACGACAGATGCCGATGAAGGTTAAGATAAAATCCATATCCTAAGTATCTGTTCTGTAAGCCATTAACTGCAGTATCAATATCATTTGCAGGCGTATCCTTTGCCAGTGTCACAATCGCAGACATTGATTTCCTCTCGGTGTAGACACTTGGCCCAGAGGGTGGAATGATCCTCACCGCATCCACAGTTAGGTTGGGAGGCAGCAATGCCTTGATAACTGCAGGCGATGTTCCAGGAGGCAAGGAAGCCAGTCTCAGAGTAGGTTTTGGAGCTGCTCGCTCCTCTTCTCTACCCCCAGCACCAGCCCTCTCATCTTCTTCGTCCGAAAGATTCAACGCTCTCTTCGCAGGCCTCTCTTCAGGCTCGTAGTCATCGAATGCCAATAGCCCTCTCTCCTCCCTCCTCGGATTTTGGGAGAATCCTTCATATGTCCTCTTCTTGTTCATACTTGATGGAGGGGGCCCTAAGCTCCCAGGCCCACTCCCCGGCTTCCCTCCTCTATCGCCAAAAGTTCCAAAGGTTCTCCCAGATGCAGGACCGCTTGACGTACCAATTCCTTGTCCGCTGGTATAATGTCGTTTGGGCGGCGCACCGCTGAATCCTCCCAATCTACTTCCTCCATCTTGACCGAACCCCGAGTTGTGAGTGGGTATCTCATCCTCGTCATCGAAGGACTTCACAAAATCTTCATAGACAGCCTTCGTCTCTGCCTCTTCCCGCAAACGCTTCGCTTCTGCCTCTGCTTTCTGGCGCTCGAATTGGGATTTCTTGGTGGGAGCTTGGAGCTTGTTCTCCACGTCCGGGAACTCGACGATTTTCTTGTCTGCGGCCATTGTGGAGGTTCAAGTTGCCCACATACTCTACAAGGTATGAAATCAGCAATCCAGTTGTAAGGGTATGGTAGCGTGTTGATATAGCTTCTGGAGGGTGACTTCTGGAAATATCGTTACGATGTTCGCGATTGGGTCTCGGCTTGCAGTTCCGCCCTCGAAATTACGGTAGGCCATTTATTAACGTGGTGCCAACCACATTTATTCGACTTCATTTTATTTCGAAATTTATATATGCACAAAGCAGATGAAACAATTTGATCAGGCATACAAGAGCTATAACAGCCAACATGAAAGTAGAAAATAATTCACCCCTTGGCTATACGGCAGTATCGAAAAGCATTTTCCTCGAGTTCCGACCTTAACCAGAGCCAGCAAGCGCATACTTCATAGCTTGCCGAACACCCTATCACTAGTATCACTAGTATCACTAGAGCGACGCGCAGCATTGGCGGACCACAGGGACCCACCATTTCACATCAGGTCATCAAGGATTCAAACTGCAGGGCGTCTCTT
The DNA here is from genome assembly GCA_000328965.1 of Ascocoryne sarcoides NRRL 50072. Taxonomy (NCBI): domain Eukaryota; kingdom Fungi; phylum Ascomycota; class Leotiomycetes; order Helotiales; family Gelatinodiscaceae; genus Ascocoryne; species Ascocoryne sarcoides. The sequence continues at coordinate 532,283 of KB205941.1, forward strand.
CTGTCCTCCTCATTCCTCTTCTTCCTCCCACTTTCGAAGTTTCGAACCATCCATTCATTTTCATTATCTCTCTCTATCTCTCGCTTTATATATATATATATATATATATATGTACTACCTGTCACCAGCTGGATTGTCTAGTAGGACAGTCTCATCCCTTTCCCCCACACCCCCAAGGAGCTCACTGTCTACTCTGCGTCTCTTTCTGCTCCCGTTTTCCCTTTCTCAATATCCAAACACAAGAGTATCATGTCTTTGGAAGCTTCCTCCTCCCCGGAATCAATCCTCATCGTTGGCCATGGCGTCTTCGGTCTCTCTACAGCCCTTTCCCTCGCTCAGCGCCCCTCCTTTTCCCACTCACGAATAACACTTCTCGACCGCAGCCCCTTCCCTTCCCCCGACGGCTCCTCGATCGATACCTCACGAATCATCCGCTTAGACTACCATGATCCTGCCTACGCACGTCTCGCGTCCCTCGCCCAAACCACCTGGCGCCAGCTCCCCCCATCCATATACTCCGAGAGCGGTTTGGTCCTCGTCGCCAACGTCGGCCACCAAGGCGAAGAATACGTGCGCGGTTCATTCTCGAATGTCAAAATACTAGAAGGCGAACACATCACGGAACTCAAGGACAAGACGGAGATCGAGGCAGCAGTAGGAACCGGAGGCGGCAGTGGCACCTGGGGTTACCTCAACCCCAAAGCAGGCTGGGCCAACGCAGAAGCAGGCATGCTCTACCTCCACGACCTCGTCGCCTCCACCAACCGCGTCTCCTTCCACCACGGCGAAGCCACCTCCCTCCTCCACTCGAGCCAAAACAACCGGACCATCACCGGAGTCAGACTAAAAGACGACACCACCCTAACCGCCGACCTCGTCATCCTCGCGACAGGCGCCTGGACCGGGAAATTCGTCGACCTCCGCGGACGAGCCCAAGCCACCGGCCAAGCCCTCGTCTACCTCGACATCACAGACGAAGAACAGGAACGCCTGAGCAAGATGCCCGTCCTCCTCAACATGAGCTCGGGCATGTTCATCATCCCCCCGCGAGACAACCTCCTCAAGGTCGCACGACACGCATACGGATACGAAAACCCGACCCAGATCCCCAACCCCACCTCTCCCACCGAAACCATCTCCGTCTCCCTCCCTAAAACCAGCTTCGACGATCCAAATATCAGTGTCCCAGAAGAAGCGGAAACCGCCTGCCGTGAGGCACTGCGGGAGATGATCCCGTGGCTGGGCGACAGACCATTCTGCAAGAGCAGGATCTGCTGGTACACTGATACCCCCAACGCCGATTTCCTCATCACATATCACCCGGATTATGACGGGCTCTTCTTGGCAACGGGAGGGAGCGGGCATGGTTACAAGTTCCTACCTGTCATTGGGGATAAGATAGTGGACTGCATCGAGGGACATTTCCCACTGGAGTTTACAAAGAGATGGGCTTGGCCGACACAGCCGGTGGAGACGGTGCTCACGGAGGATGGCAGTAGAGGCGGGAGGCCAGGGTTGATACTGGAAGATGAGATACGAAAGGCAAGTACTTTACATCACATCACTTAGCGAGAAGACCAGGTAGTAATTATCATATCGTGTTGAATTAGTCTATCGATGTTGAAAGATCAAATTCGTGATAGCCCGGAGCATGCGCTCAACCAACGTTCGCAGAAACGAATCCACTACTAATAAGCCCGTGTGCATCCACACACTGACAAGCAACGAGACCTATCGCACGATGTGTAAATAGGCCAGCCAGATCGAGAGTTTGATCTGCTACCTCTTGAAATTCCCCCAATATCTGTGATCTTCCCCCTCTGGAAGGTAACGCAGAAGTGTGTTAGGGCCGATCGGAAGCAATTATGAAGACGGCATCTTCGTCCTGCGCACATGCCATCGATGAGTATGGTGTGTGCAATCTATGTTCTCAAAGGCCAACCATGCTAAAAGACCAAATGCAAAAGAACCATCTCAGTTCTTTTCCTTAAACGCCATTGCAATGCAGGGAATAACGGAAACGAGAAAGCGACTACCGCCAGACTTGATGAATTGTCCAGTTGGTTAGGGGTGTGTCGTCGCCTACTGTTGTGCTTTTGTGAAAGGGTCGTGATATCATAAATCAACAGTACTTGTACAGATTGTGTTTTGTGTAGACGTTGGTACATCGCGATTGGGGGTGTGTGTGATCGTACCATCGATACAGATCTTGGTAGAGCAAGATCAGACCTTTTTGAAATCTAGAAGATGATTAGAGTTGTGTCGACGGAACATAGTAGTGCGTAAAACATACCTTGAAGGACGGGGTAGATCATCTCGAAAGCTTGGTAGATCTCCTCTCGGACCTTAGCGCCAGTCAAGACAATCTTGCCACTAACGAAGATCAAGAGCACAATCTTGGGCTTGATCATACGGTAAATGAGACCAGGGAACAACTCAGGTTCGTAAGAACTGAAATTATGATGGCGCGAGGCAAGACCTTCCAGACGGATTGGGAACTTGATATCGCAAGAGCCAACGATGTTCTGGATCTTGAAGTCGGTGAACTTTGCATTGAAGCCAAGCTTTTGAATGATACGCGCATACTTGCGAGACGCAAGCTTCGAGTCATCCTCAGACTTCGCACCAGTGACGACCATCTTTCCCGATGCGAAGATCAAGGCAGTGGTCTTGGGTTCACGGATACGCATGATGACGGCCGCGAAACGCTGGGAGGGTCAGCAAGAACGCCAAGAGATGTATAGCAATTCTAGTCAGCAGTACCTTTGGGTTATATTCAGCATTTCTGGCATGGAGCGCAATCGTCTTGAGGTCCAAGCGGCAATCAAGATTGACCGTGGCAACGATATTTCTTAACATGCGAGATAAGCCTCATTGTATATAAGATGAGGCTTAGGGTTATACATACTGCAAGGTTGGCACAATACCACTCACACCCGTCGTCGCGGTCGCACCAGGTGTCGCAGCTGGCGTAGCAGGTGTCACCCCATTGCCAATGCTGCTTTGCTGTGAAGCGCCGTTCATTTGGCCGTTTCTCTGACCAGTTTGCTTATCTGCCTCGGACGAAGGAGGAGTCAAGTCACCAGCACCACCTGGGAATGATAGAGAGCTGGGCGCGATGAAGGCTTTTGCCTGGGCGGCGTTGGACGGATGTGTTTGGATTTGATCCATCTTGACGAAGGTATGCGACTCGCTGAAAAAGAGCCGGTGTGAGGTGGGGATGGAGAGCAGGTCTAATCGCGATAGGATGTTAGAAGGGGGATTTCTTGTTTGTTTTGCTTGCAGTCGGCGATGGAGAAAGCTCGACTCGACTCGACTTCGACTCTGATACAGAGGAAGGATAGAGGGGGCTCAGAGGGTGCGATCGTTCTTGTTGGTCGCGAGGATGGAAGCCGTACCGTTTGTGGGAGATGAACAATTCAATGTCTCCCCTACAGTCGCTGCCCGAATGTTCGATGCGGATCGATAGATCGCGCCCGAGCACACAAGATTAAATATTGGAAATAAGAAAGGCGGGCGTCTCGCTCTTCTTGCTCCGCGCTTCAGCGACGAGATTCACGCGTGAAGGTGAATTTGGTCGAGGTCGCAAAGGCGAATGAACACCGAGAGAAGTGAGACGGCGATAACCTTTTGTCTGCACGATCTGGATCGCGACACTGCACCTGGAATGAATGTATCGAGCAGGGCACAGTAAATATGTGCGCTGTCTTGGATGCGGGGAGCGGTGATGTGAGATGCGGAGATGAAGCTGGGGATGGATGCGAAATGAGAGATGGAGTTGGGGGATGTGGGTGGGTACGGTTGGTGTTGGCGCAAATGATGACAAATCACGCGAGAAGGCCTTCAAAAACTTTTGGGAAGGGGCGGCCTTCTTATATATTGGCCGAGCAAAAAATGCGGATGCCTGATCAGGCCACGATGAGCGATTCACACCTCGGAGCCGGGGGTGCTAGCGCGAGTTAGCGTGCGTCCGGACCAGCCACTCACGGCCATCGGGCCAATCAGGAGGCAGCGCGGTCGACCTCAAACCAGCCAACCCCTGCCAGACCCGGAAAAGGGGTAGATAACGCGGGCCTTCAGGGCGAGGCTCTGAAACCCCGTGCGCCAGCCGATCTGGTTTCTCGTCGTCGCTTCTCGCTTCGATCGAGCAGTCTCTTCGGACCCTTGACTCCTTCCTGTTTGGGTGACTGAAGAAGAGGATGCAGAGGAAGTGAATGATAATTCGATCGGGAAGGAGAGACCATCTGGTAGGATCGAAGCGGCTCCTTGCTTCGAAGAATCCCGCACATGACCGGCGCGGAAGAAAAAAAAACAGGAAAAAATTGCCACCCGACAAAGAAAGAAAGAAAAAAAGCTAGAAGTGACGAAATGGGGTGGTTTTTTTTATTTCCGTATCATCGCTATCTGTGATCGCATCATCGCAGACGCTCCAAGGCACAAGTTTCTACTTTTAAAACCCCCACCCCCCCTTTTCCTTTACCCGTCCCTCAGCCCTGCGTCACGATGCGACCTTTTCTATTTATTTGCACGACCGCGCATTATCGAGAAGGCTGAGCGGCGCAGCGCGGTTGCATAAGTGCATTGGATTTATGCATCGGCCGGAATCCGTCCATGAGTCACTGTGGCTGGCCAATGGCCGGCCGGCAACGAGATGAGACCGCCCCACCCTGGAACCGAAGGGGGCTGCCTAAACGCCACATTTGATATTGTTTGATAGGAATAGATATCCCTTACTCGAGAATAGATTGTTGATTTCGGGCACGAGAAACAAACGGGTTGGGAGGTTCGTACGGTGGTAAAGAATCATGGCAAGTCTTCCGAGTTCTTGCAACGTGTACTTACTTGTACTATACAAGTACTATCGTTCTGGAGCGGTCTGCAAACCTGCCTCGTCGGAGTGGGTCTGGGTCTGTCTGCTGCTACTCCACAACCTCCACAACCTCCACACGCCTCTTGAGGCCAAGTGTCAGCATCCGTGTTACGGTACGGTCTCGATAGCCTCGGCGGTCCTGTGTAGTGCATCGCATAATATAATTCCTAGACACGGCTGTCACCCCGCACTTCATCTACGATCCCTACAAGCGCGAGGGAATACCGAGACCGAGTACTGACCCGGGTTCCATTGGCTCCGGGTTATCGAATCGGCTTTCTTCGCGCCTCGAATCGAGAGCGCCTATCGTGCTGCTCTTCACGTGTAAGCTCGCTCGACCGTTTCCATCGGACAAGGCTGGGCTGGCGCTGGCTTCGAAGTCTATCGCATAATCCTTGGCGTGTCATCGTACGGAGTACGCGGTGAGTTGGAGCAGGAGCTCTCTCCCTTGAAAGGAGGTCCGTCGTGCACGATGTCTATCACGCCAGCTATTCGTTTGATGCTTGGGCTCAGCAGAGTTCGCATATTCATGCGCTATTCAGCTCGGCGCGCTCTACAAGTGATGGCCACCCTCTCCCGGAATGCGAAAGGCTAAGAATATCTTGGTCGTCGAGGATGGATATGGGTCAACCCTTCAAGTGGGCAATCTCGGCGATGAATTAATGACAATTCTTCTTAGGGTGAGGGGTATCTAATATAAGCATAGGGTCGGGACATTCAGTTGAGGTCAATGGTACAAAGCAGTGAGTTTTCATATGGTAGGTTCTAATGTCTTAAGTATCATCCTCTAGCAACGTTTCATATCGCTTGTCACAACACTTTCCCTATCCATCTAACCTAATATTTCAAGTAATCATGCCTGGAATCATTGCATTATTTCTTATCGCCCTTTCACTCCTACCCGTAGGTTATTTTAATTCCGTATACTTTCTTAGCATCGCCTGCAGTATTCCGAATTGATATATGGTTCTCCATTGAGCAATAGTCATCCTAATTGTAATAGACAATCCACAGTTAAACAAGTACCAACAACTATCTATACGTCTATCCATTTCAATCACAGCAAAATCTCCATCCTCCTCTGATTCTCAGCCTTATATTATATTGTCACGCCCCCGGAGCTCATCGAACCCATCCTTCTCAATGACATATTAGCCAACCTTCGAACTCACATGAATGCAAGTCGCTTTCATGTCCGATATCTGCGGTTACGGCCAGACGATCATCTTCTTTTAGGAGTTTATATAGTCAAGATAGAGTATATTTCATATATAGTACGTTTTTACTGGTGACCTCATGGTGATTGGCTTCCCGTTTGATCTTCCCTATTAGTAGTCCACGTCCATAACAACCCCCGAAAGAATCATGCCATGCTGATACCAGCTAGCAACTCCCTGACTTTCAAGAAAAAGATAGCGCTGGAGAGGTGTCTATTCTAGGAAGACCGTTCTGGTGCTACTTTTGGGGTGCTGGTGGGGTGGGGTGGGGTTCGATCTTGCATTACATGTGTTTGGGAATAGGGAACTAAGAGGGAGCATGAATAAATCGTGATGGGAATAGGCCGGATTAGGTTAGATTCACACGCTTCTGCTGCTGGTGGAGGCGGGGAGCAAGCTTAGCGGTTGTTGTTGGTTGGGGAGATGCTGTGGGGGAAAGGGGAAGGTTGTTAGGAGGGTGAGAGTGAGGAAAGAGGAATTAAGGGGGGTGAGGGGTCGTGAGCTTATTTGAAGGTTTGTGCATTCTTGGCGTTCTCTGGTGAGATTGTGATATATATCACCGTGTAGGTCTGTTCTGAGATGAAGTCTCTTCTATAAAGCGGTTTTGCATGTTTGACACCCACCGCAAGAGGTAAATTATTTAGCGATTTTTTTATTTCATTCGTTCTAGTATCAGATTTAAAGAGAATTAATACCTTGATACTTGGTAGTAGTCAGGTACTTATAAGTAGAAGAGTTCTTCTCTCCACATACTCGATTCACACGGTTAGAAATGAAGGTTCTGCTTGTTTGTGAAGTGAACACCGTCGCAGGGTTATACATCTGTACAGGATTATTTCTCGGTGTTATTGTAGTGGCTTTCTAGGGCTTGGAGTGAGTAGTCGGTCGTCAAGTACATCGAGGATTTTGCTATGAAAGGTTTAGGTAGAGAGGAATGGATGGATCGAGGTATCAAGTGGCTCTTTCAGAAAGTGGTTTTCTCGCTTGGTGGGTGGGAAAGGAGATATGTTGCGTGTGAATGAGAAATGTGGTTTGGAAATCGGAAAGGTGGATGGGAAGTTGTGAATAGATAGGAAGGGTTGGTTATTCAGTTGTAGTACCGAGAACGAAGAATGAGTATTTTAGATGGATCTTGAAGTATTGTTGAGGGGTGATGATATTTATGCGTTTTGAAGATGTGTTTGGATAAGTTCTACTGGGGATAACATGGAATGTCTGAATGGATTTGTCAGCGAGATCTACTAAGCAGTATTATAGGTAGAAGCAGCTGGTATGGTCCAAAAGAGAGAATGAGTCGCATGCGTGTGGTTGTTAAAATGAGAATCTGGGTCGGGATCAGCTGGTCAAGGAGAGGTTTTATGTCTAAGCTTTAAGAATATGATGGTAAGTGGTAGGGGCAATGATATTCGATTGAGGAAGATAGGGCGAGTAAGTGCCTTGGGTGAGCTGGTTGTAGATTCTTTTTGTGCTGCTGGTGCTTTCACTCTATTCACTGATAGTCAAGTTGACAAACAGTTTTCCTAGGATCTAGGTGGAAATCTCAAGTAAAAATAATAATATAACTTCACAAGCAGAGTGCGAGGTCTGAACATCACGGTTTTAATAATTGCGTAAGTTGTTCATGATCGAGAGATCGTGAGGAGCCAAGTGTCAGACTTGAAATTTTTAAATTGTCTATGGAGTAGGAGCGGACTTGCTTTTAGGTTTAGAGTATTTGAAGAACGGTAGATAAAGTATGCTGGGCTTTTGACATGCGTGTGATGTTTGCTCACGGCACTAGTGCACTCGCTCTCCCTCGGCGATGCTAGTACCTCTCTTGTTCAAGGACAAAAGGAGAGGGCTAGAATTGAATGGCGCAAGCTACGTATTTATTCTCCACTTGGTATGTGCTCAACAAAGAACAACAAAGCTATCATAAAGTGAAAAATAGCTATACATTCATTCGGCAAGAACCGAGTTGAAGTTAGCTCATGTACGTTACACATGTTATTTCTAGAGCTATAGTAAAGCAAATATATCAGTAAACTGTCATAGGTAGAAAGACTAAGAAGTTCTAGAATATCTAGATGATGCGCTATTTTTAAAGAGGAAAGGAAAGGAGTACTACTAGAATCTTTAAATAGATGCTGAAATTAGAAATGGAAATTTTACTGATTTAAATTTGTATCTTTAAATATGGTTGGTTGTAGCGAGGTGTGAAATCACTTTTGACAACTTTGGCTTGTTTTGTTTGACTTTCCGAATAAGCTTTAGAAGTTCCTTGAAAATGGTCTCCTTAGCTGCCTTACAAAAAACAAGTCTCGATCTTTTAGCAAGTCCCTTTCACTATTCCTACAGAGGTATTCATTAGAGTAGTGCACAGAACCCCCAAGACCACTCTCGAAATCTAAAGCTAGCTCTCCTAACTAGATGATCGGCATTCGAAACTACCCCCTAGCTACTTGTCTACGATATCACTCCAAACCCCATTACTAACTTCCATTGACAAAGCTACCAGAAACTTCTTAACAAGATATTAATCCCCGGCCATTCCACACTACCCAATAATCTCTACATCATAACCACAACCCAACAACACCACAAGTACCCAATCAATCCCAAAATTTACACACCCTTCTATCAATACCACCCTCATAATCCTAGTCACATACCTAGAAAAAAAAAAGAGCACTAAATCCAATCAACCAACAAAAACAACACCTGAAGTTCTTCATTTTCCACACAAGATGAAAAAAACCCCAAAATGTGATATCACTACCGAGAACAAAAACCACCAAAAGCAAAGACCCAGAAACAAAACCCAAGGAAAGAAATCCCAGAAAACCAAAAGAAAACCAAGCTCCAACAGCCCATCCAAACAATCCAAACAACCCAAACAACCCAAAAATCCAACCAAAGCAGCAAAATTAACAATCATCCATTCCATCAACCCCCTCCCCCAAGACACCATACAAACCCAATTCCAAAACAATAGCAGCGAGAAGAATACTTCCTCCTCAGAGCGATCTAACAGGAGCTTTTAGCAATCAAGGACTTCAAAAAAAAAGAATCAGAGTTGTTTTTACCGTAAATGGTGAAAACATACTATAAAATAGAAATAACTGCGTATGATTGTTTGAAATTAGGTTTATATAATGCGTTGAGTTCCGTATAGATACGAAACTCTTTCTTATACTCACAACACACCTCCCCCCTCCCACAACATCATCACCCTCCAAGACGCATGCTCTCTTGAGAACAAACAAACTCGCTAAACAACAAACATAGTAAGGAATAAGAAGAAGGAAGGAGAAGGTAGCAAGCATCGCAGGTGCTCTAGTACTTTTATCTATCTATCTATCTATCTATCTATTTGACAATGATGATAAGACGCAGGAGAAAATAAGGTATTCTAGTTTATTTTATATATGAGTTGTGAGATGTGAGGTGTGAGTTGTAAGTTATAAGATGGGAAGGTATTGTGTAATTGATATAGTTATCTTTATTGGCTATCTATCTATTATCTTTCTATTATCTATCTATCTATCTATCCCTCCATCCACCCATCCATCCCTCTATCTATCTACCCATAAATGATCCAAAAACAACTAATAAAATACATTCAATCACCCATCTATAACAGCGAAGACAAAGTCCAAACGAGGAGAATTTACTCACTCACTCATTTATTCATCTATTCATTCATCTTTAGGACATGACAAGGGATCCATTATCGGATATGAAAACCCGAGGAAAAGGGAATTTCATGACCATTGAGTAGTTAGTAGTAACCTAATATATCGACGAGAGGCTGATATTGATCTTCAGAAGGCGAGGCGGTGACGAATAAACGCCAGCGAGACAGAAGAGCAATTAGGGTGGGAGCAAAGGAAGAAATCAAGAACAATATGTACCATTTGAAAAAGGTATGAATTCCGAAACTGGCGGTGACTGCCAACCTGTGCGAACTCAGAAATGTCAAGGTAGAGAGCCCACGTTGTCACTTGAGAGCAAAATAACCACTGGTGATATTCAATACGGTTTGATAAAAGAGTCCCAAAGGACCATCATAAATACACGCCTTATAATACCCTATCTACACATACAATCCGATGCGATATCGAAATCAAAGTTCCTTTTAATCATAATGAGCCTATATGCCCACGCATCAACCCAAAGTGCCAACGCAAAACTTCGAAAAATCACTTTTGCGAAAACCCCAACCCGCTTTGGAATGAAGGAAGGAGCTGCCGTGGGTATATCTGAAAATATAATATTAGTCGACAGAATATCATAGATCGCTGCCGTGTTTTCCATGGGTTCTCTCAGCCATGAGCTTTCTCCGATCTTTGTCCTTGGCTATGAATATTGTTAGTAAATATCAGATAGATTATGAAAGAAGATCTTACCTCCGTCGTATATCAAGAACTCGTGTAAAGCATTCCCTCCAGGCACCATGGGTAACACGGGGACCTTCTTATCTGTTACAACCTCCAAAAACGCTGGGCCATCACTCTCAATCAGCCATGTTAGGGCTTCTACGACCTCCTCTGGTTTGGTCACTTTTCTCGCCTGAATGCCCATAGCATCAGCTAGCTTGATGAAATTGGGATTCTCGGAGTGTGTATGCGAGTAGCGATCCTCGTAGAAGATGTTCTGCCATTGCGTAACCATGCCTTGTTCTTCGTTATTCACCACAATGATCTTAACGCCAATGTTGAATTGCTTGGCAGTCGATAACTCGGTAAGAGTCATGTTGAAAGAAGCATCACCATCGATATCGATGACCAAGGAATCAGGCTTGGCTACTTTCGCACCGATTGCAGCTGGCAGACCAAAACCCATCGTACCGAGACCTCCGGAAGTGATCATGGTCCTGGGATATCTCCATCGGAAATGTTGCGCCGTCCACATTTGATGCTGCCCGACGCCGGTGGTGATAATAGTCTCTTGTTTCCTGTTGGCTGTAAGATTCGAGAGCTCTTCAATGAGAGTCTGCGGCTTAATACGACCAGATCGCTCGGCCTTCTCGTAGTTTGAAAGTGGGAATTTTTTCTTCCAAAAGTTGATTTGGTCGAACCATATCTTGCGATCTTCCATGCTTCTGGGCTCTACTTGCTCGTTGAGAAGTGCAAGGTTTGGTCCCAGATCGCCTTCGACAGCCTCCGTAGCTTGGACAACCTTGTTGATGTTCTTCGGCATGATTTCAAAATGAACAATGCCACCACGTCCCTCAGCAGCAGCTGCCTTGGCTTGTGGTGCAAATCCCGACACCAACAGAGTCACCCGGTCGTCAAACCGAGCCCCCAAAGCGAGGACGAGATCCGCCTCTTGGATAGCTAAGTTGGCGTACGCTGAACCATGCATACCGAGCATGTTCAGAGCCTTCGGGTCGAGTTCATCGAATCCGCCAAGCCCCTGTAGCGTGGTTGTAACAGGAATCGAGGCCTTGTCAGAGAGCTCCTTGAGAAACTTGGCTCCTTCAGGTGATGCGACAACTCCGTGTCCAGCGTAGATTACTGGCTTTTTAGCAATATTGATCAAGCGGGCTACACGTTTGAGCGTTGCTGCAAGCTCTTGCTTGACATGCTCTTGAGCTGCCCTGGTTGCGTGGCTAGGAAGAGTCGGGAGAGTACTGCTCATAGGAATAGCTTTCCTCAAGACAGCAGCTGTGACATCCTTCGGCAGGTCTACCAAGACCGGTCCAGGTCGGCCAGAGGTGGCTATCTCGAAGGCTTCATTTATACGTTTTGGCAATTCGGCAACATTTTTCACCATGACATTCCATTTCGTGCATGCTCTCGAGATACCAACGACATCAGCTTCCTGGAAGGCGTCGCTCCCAATTGCGGTGGTTGGCACCTGACCGCAGAAGACGACCATCGGAGTTCCATCGGAGAGGGCATTCTGCATGGGTGTGATCATATTTGTCGCGCCAGGACCCGAAGTGACAAGAACAACACCCGGAAGACCAGAAGCTCTGGCATAACCTTCTGCCATATGCCCGGCACCTTGTTCATGTTTGGGAAGAATGAATTCGAAGTTTTTCGAGTTGTAGATGGCATCAAACACGGGGAGAATAGCGCCACCAGGGTATCCAACTAGGGAAGTCAGGACGAGTCAATTGAACCACCACCGATCAATACATACAAACATGCTTGACGCCCTGCCTCAGCATCATCTCATGGAATATTTCTCCACCAGTTTTGCCGATGAAGCTATTATGCGGTTAGTAGTGCATCGATCGAGTGGCGGTGTCCCAGAACATACGACTCGTCCATCTCTTGCTGTCTGGCATGGTGTATAGTAGGCTGTAAAGGATTCTCCGGCTTCGTCACGGACGAGTTGAAGGCAGGACTCGGTGTCTCTCTTGCTTGTCTAGACAATTGTTAGAAACAATGTGGGTGAGTCACTCTGGGGGGGACAAACGCCGGCGAGGTCGCTGGTGCCGAAGCAGTAGATACGGCAGCTTGTTGCTGTAACTTAATCGTCGCCGGTGCCTTTCGCACTGTCGCGACCGCCGCAATGGGGGACGTCGAGAAGCGTTGGACATTGCATCTATTCGTTTGGCGGAGGGCCCGAACAACGGACCTCGTAGGGACAGCTCGAAGCATGGTGAAGGCGTCTGGACGAGAGGGAAGAGGGGCAGAAAGAGAGAAAAAGGATAGGAAACTTTCAGGTCCGTTGCACCTCGAGTGGCGCACGTCGACCTTTTGTTGTGAATGTGCGATGCAGTGAGTCAATGGATCAGAGATTGACGGTGTGGGGGGGGGGTTATATCTATGCGATGGAGTTGAAGCTGGGGATGAATCATTCGAATAACAAATGTGATGTTTTCTAGCGGTTTTCGGAGGTCGAAATGTGGGGAAGCGAGCCCGTTGCTTCGAACCCTGCACGATGGGTGCCAGAGACACGAGACGATTTGAGGAAGAAATGTCCGCCGAGAGGGGCGAGATATCCAGAGAATATCCAGAGATTCGAGGGCCAATCAGGCACGCGGTGAAAGCAAGGAAATCTCCTCATGCGCAGAGGGGAAAAGAAGGGCAAAGTTCCCACCAACAGAGCCCCGGGGCCGAGGTGGCAGGAGTCGTGAAAGGGAGCAAACACTCGGGGCGGACACAAAGCCACAGCAGGGGCATCGAGCATAAGTCATAAGTCATCAATCATAAATCGACGTCGGGCGGCCCGAAGAAGTATATCTTCATCTCTGCCCCTCGGACACTCCGACCCCCGATCTGGCGACGACGACAACACCATCCCATTCCCACGCCCTCTGCTTCTCCAGCTCACATGGGCCGATCCTGGCTCGGGCGGCCCTTCTCGAAGGGTAGCGGGGATGGCGGGGCAAGACGCCCTCCCCAAGAAGAAGTACCCCAATTGTCACGCGATGCGTGAAGAACGGACGCTGTCAGGGACACATAAGAATCCTTCGTGCTCCCCCTCCTTTGCTGTTGCTCTTTTGTTCTGCACTTTTGTCTGGCAAGCTCTCTGAGTCGTGTATATCCTCGTCCTTCTGCACACCTTTTGCCCCTCGCATTACCCCACCACCGAAATGGCAGCCGTCCCAGTCGCCAAGTCCCTCCAGGACATCTACACCGAGGACGCCCTCCCCGACCAGACCAAACGATGGGAGAAGCTGCAGCAGCAGTTCACGGCCAACTATGGGCACAACCCTCACTTCGTGTCTCGTTCGCCCGGCCGGGTCAACATCATCGGCGAGCACATCGACTACTCCCTCTACTCGGTCCTGCCCATGGCCATCACGGCAGATGTCCTGCTCGCCGTCTCGGTCTCCGATGCCCACGCTTCCGCCGACTCCTACAATATCAAGGTCGCCAATGTCCAGTCGGAGAAGTTCCCTCCCCATGAATTCGACGTCCCATACAATTCGGTCGAGATCGATGCGACGGTGCACGAGTGGACCAACTACTTCAAGTCGGGGCTGCGGGGCGCCCTGGAGCTGCTGCGGAAGAAGCATGGTGCAGACTTCAAGCCGAAGAGTATGGAGATTCTGATGGATGGAACTGTCCCGGCGGGCGGTGGACTGAGCAGCTCGGCGGCTTTTGTCAGTGCCTCCGCTCTAGCCGTGATGTTTGCCAATGGGGAGACCGAGGTGGATAAAACGGCATTGACCGAACTGGCCATTGTCAGTGAGCGGGCTGTGGGTGTCAACTCGGGCGGCATGGATCAATCGGCCTCGGTCTTCTCTCTGCGAGGATCAGCACTCTATGTTACCTTCGTCCCAACTCTGACGGCCCGCCCCGTCTTCTTCCCCAAGACGAAGCCCGAGTTGAGCTTTGTTATTGCCCAGAGTTTCGTGGCCGCAGATAAACAGGTCACCGGTCCTGTCTGCTACAATCTTCGTGTCACGGAGTGCAGTCTTGCAGCCGCATACCTCAATGCTCTTCTCACCAAGTCTGGCACCATCTTGCCTTCGGATTCGTCCCCGCTTAAAGCCTCTCTCCATGGTTTCCACATGAACTATTTCAAGGACTCCAAACTTCCTTGGGAGCAACAACTCGCCGAGCTCGTAGAGCTCACAAAGAAGAGTCTCACGAAAGAAGAAGGTTATACACGAGAAGAAATTGCCAAAGTTATTGGCATGACAGTTCCTGAACTCAACACACGTTTCACCTCAACTTTCCCCATCCGTGCTGAGCGCTTCATGCTCCGTCAACGAGCTCTGCACGTCTACGAGGAGGCCCTCCGCGTTCTTGAATTCCTCTCCCTCCTGGAAACACCCTCCTCCGACCTCACGGGTGCCACCACGGAGGTATTCAACCAGAAGCTTGGTGATCTCATGAACGCGACGCAAGTGAGCTGTAGAGACCAATACGATTGCTCGTGCCCAGAACTAGATGAGCTCTGTACTATCGCTCGAAAGGCCGGGAGTTACGGGAGCCGATTGACGGGTGCTGGCTGGGGTGGGTGCAGTGTGCACTTGGTCCCCGCCGATAAAGTCGACGCTGTCACCGCCGCGTGGGAGAAGGAGTATTTCTCCAAGAGAAATTTGACGGCTGAGCAAAAAGAAGCTGCGGTTGTGGTCAGTAGACCCGGGAGTGGCAGTGCTGTCTTGGTTGTAGAAGGAGGGGTTTTATAGATGGTTAGAGGTGATAAATAAAAATGAAACGGCAGGCTTCTATAGAACAGCCTTGTAGATCGTATCCACATTTTCTCCCAAGTTCTGGCCCCACGTTAGATGTTTTATGCTTGTTGTCTTTTGGCTTTCCTTTACCTAAGATTTGCATCGGATTCGGTGAGAATCATGTGTTAAGTTACCCCTCAGCTCACACGTCGCCAAGTCCAATTGCTTTGCTCTGGAGCACACACACACACACACCTTTGATAATAAGCCACCAATTCCGTGCATCTCGATCTTTATGGTTAGTTGTACGCGTAGATATCCCCTCCCAGACCCTTTGATCATCGCTTTGATCCCCTGGGTACTAAAAGATTTACTCATTCCAAATGAAACCCATAAGACCCTTTAAGAATGGCATCCTGTAAGGATTTACCACCACTCGATCTCGTTTCCGAAGAATATACAAATCTCAACTCTTCCTCTGGAGATTTAAATCGACGCTTGAACCCCCCTCCCCTCCTTTCAACATCGGCGTTTAAACAACTATTGTCTAAGTCCTTGGGATTAGGGTCGGGTAGGGTAGGGTCGGGCTAGACTCAATTGATTAATGCTGAAATGAATAAAAAGATGGAATGGAAGAAGTCGTGGGTTAAGGATTGTAATATTAAACCCTTAAGGCGAGGTAAAAGTAGGGAAGTTAGGTAGTTAGGATAGACGGACTGTATGTGTAGGTAAGGGAGGAAGGAAGTGGTATTTTCTTGGGGTTTGATGGGTGGATATGTAGATAGAGGTCTAAGTACGATATGGTATGGTGTAAGTAAGTGTCATAAGATAGATAACTATGTTTTATATCTTGACCCTTTACTCATGTGTAGAAAATTAGATTTAGGATGTGACAGGGCCATGGCTGTGATTAATGTATGCGTCTAGATCGCATCTCATCGCATCTTATTTCATTTATTTCATCTCATATCTCACGGCTCGACTCACAAACAAACAAACAAAACAAACAAACAAATAAAAAAAACCCCCTTCCCAAACCCCTCCCCAATCCACACACCACATACCTACAACCCGTTCTACCATACATACCACAAAACCCACGACCCAAGCCACCGGTCCTCAAGCACGCGTTCGCCGCAGCACGTTTGTTGCATGTCGTAGATTTAAGACCTTCCCCATTGGGACGAGAGTTCGATGCGGGGTGGTGACATGGCGAGTTGCGAGCTATCGCAAACCTTAAATTTTTTTCCTGGGCGAGGTTTTCCGATTTCCGATTTCCTTGTCCTGCATTGAGCGCTTGCTCGCACGTGAGTGAGGATGATAAACGTGTTTGGTTTCCATTTTGGGGAGAGGGGGGTTTGTTTACATGGATTGGGTCTTAATGTGGGTATCGTGCAGAGTGTATAATGTGGAAATTCAAGTTTGGTATTTTAATCTTGTGGTTATAATCGCCACACCATACTTCTAGATTCTAAACTCCTAATGTATGTATCATATTGTTCACTGCTCCAAGAAAACCGATGAGAGGTCAGTGCCACGAGACCGATCGAAGATACTCCAGATTTCAGAGCTTGAAATCTCCGTTCACCTTCTCCCATCCGTCCTTCTTCCCTTGCTTGACTTGCATCTCGGCCACCTTCTCTGCGAGACTGATTTTCATGGCGCGGGATCGCTCGGTGCAGAGCTCGTAGACGGTCGAGAGGTTGAAGGTGAGTGCGTGGAAGGAGTGGTTATCGTCAATGAGAGTTTCGAGTATGGTTCTTGCCTAGATGCCGTTAGTCGCGGGTAGGACAGATACAAATGTTGGTATACAGTGGAACCTCTCTATAAGGATACTCGATATAAGGATCACCTAGCCTTATATCCAGTATCTCTGTAGAAAGGGTTCACTGCATACTGCACGTACCTTATCCATGCATCCCAAATACAACAAACAAACCCCCAAATTCTGCTTCCACATCGCCATCTCCCCCTCCTCTCCTCCACTTTCAATAAGCTCCTCCCAGATCTTGACTGCTTCATCAAGCTCGGTATCAGCCATATATGCCAGCGCCAGGATGACTTTCTTTTCATGCCCATGTTCTCCCTCCGCGTCCCCACTCTGCGCAACACACATACGTGCTGCTTCAACGTCACCTAGGCACAGCCAAAGCAAGGCCTTCTGCATCTCCAATTTTAGACCATCAGGCTTCGGCGGCGCCCCTTCCAACGTAGCAAGAAACCTACTCGCTCCCTCCAAATCCTCCATCTCCACCAACGCACTCGCAACCCTAATCCCCAACTCCTTCAACCTGACCTCCCATATCTGAATCTCTATCTCTCTTTCCTCCCTCTCATCCCTCTCCTCCTCTAATTTTCTCCCCTTCTTTAGACTCGTAAGGTTTAATCTGGCTTCCCTCGCCAGATCAAAATACCCCATAACGCCCCTCCGTGCATCATTAAACCCCATCCCCTGTAATCTCACCGCCAACACTCTAAGTCCCCACGGCACGAGATGTCTCCCCGTCCCCTCATCCCGATAATAACTACTATTCAGATCTTCCAAGGCCTTTACCTCCTGTGCCGCGAGCGTAGTCTGGCTACATAATGTCAAACAACTCAATCTCGTATAAACTAAGTCAAAAATGGTCGTGTGATCCGAGGGAGAAATGCCAGGGGATGTGAGTAGGGATGCGGCACTGATGGCGGCGGACCGGAAGTTGCCTGTTGAGATGAGTTGTGGTAGAGGGGTGCTGGGTTCGGGTTGGGAGGAGGGGGAGCGGAAAGGGGGTGGGACGTCGAGGAGGGTGAGGGGGTGATAGATCTCAGGGCGGAGGAGGAAGGAGAAGTCCTTTTGGAGAGGGCCAAAGGTTGATTGTGAAGGGGAGAGGGAAGTCCTTGCAGTCCGGAAGGAGGCATTGGTGAGGTTAGACCCTATACGAGGGGAAGCGAGGCGAGGGGTGGCATATGCGGATGCTGTAGGGGAGAGAAGAGATGACTGTTGTGCCAGGAGAGGTGGTGAAGTAAGAGGACTGGGAGTGTGAATTGGTGATCTAGAGGCAGGTTGTTAGTTAGAGTTGAAAATTTGGGATGTATCTCCTCACTCGCTAATGTCAAGGGGCCCACGGGTTGAGCGTCGTGGTACGGCTACGTAAGAGTCAGTCATATCTATCTTGTGAGCTAACATGTATAACGCGATGTATAGAGTTTTCTCGAAAAGATCAAAGAGGAATGGAAAAGGCCGAAACTTGAGTGTTAAACATGTAGGCGCCTTAAACAGAAAACACTGGTGGCCACAAACTAGTCCACCCTCACTGAGGGTTGATTTGGACCAGGACTATCGCGGCTCTGCTCTAGAAGATAAGTCACAGAATAAGTATCCCAGCATTTTGTTGCATATCTGAGTTTAGACGCCAATAAGCGCGCACCTTGTGCCACCAAATTGCGACTCCCTTACATCTTGCCTCCAACTGGGAGTCGGGAGGGAAGCCTTAAGCACGTGATAGATGAAGCACCGATAACCTCTTAACCTCTTCCTTCCTATCGCCTAGTACATACTCAAACCAAGAGCTGTGTACTATAACCTGCTAACACAAAGAGACCTATTGATTCAAAGCAACTCTGTCCATAATCCAGGAGATAGATCCCGTGACGAAAATCGCAGATGGAGAAGGCTTCAGTACGGCAAAAGGCAGAAGAACGAGAGGGAAAACCGCAGTACTAACCTCTGCCAGGTGACCCATGACCCCTTGAGTACCTCTTTGGCGTTGTCTCTCCTGGTGATGATTCCATGTTGCTGGCTTGAACGTATGTGATTGTTGCTGCCGAAGATATTCGAGGTTTAGGGATGTTCATAATTTATGCGGCATGCATAAATCTTGGCGAGGGTTGCATAACTAACCTCATCCTCATAACCCTTAGCATTTGAGTCTTCAGAGGGTAGTTTCGAGTATGCCGAAGACCTAGAATTCGGGTTTGAGTGCATACAAAATCGCAATTATATGAAAACTCAAACATTCATCACAAAGAGTGCGGACTCGTAAGTATGGTCCTTCAGTCACTTCACTCCACCCCTAGCGCTCCTTCACTTTAAAATTGCACTCGAGTGGATGTAAAAGGTATATTCTTTCTCATGCTATCTATTTTCACACCGTCTTCAAAATCTATTCATCATCGCCGAAGAAGACCTTAACTGGCAACCAAGCATCTCCGCAAACCTTAAATCTCTCGGTCAATCCACTCAGTCTCTCCAGCTCATCATCACTAAGAAACCACCCATCCAGTTCGAAATTTGTCTCGATCCTCTCCTTATTAACGCTCTTCGGGATCACACTCCATCCTTTTTGGAGACCCCACATCAATAATACTTGTTGGGGAGTCTTATCCTTCGCCTTGGCGATAGTGGCCAAAGTAGGGTCCTTGTACAACGGCGAGTTGGTTGATCCCAGGCAGGAATAACCCGTGGTATGGATGCCTTTACTCGTGTTGTAAGCGACGAGCTTAGGGGAAGGGTTGTTGGGGTGGATTTCGATTTGGTTGACTGCGGGCACAATCTGTCGTTATGTTAGCACATGGATCTCTCTTCATCGTCGAGGGAAAAGATAATTATGGTCCCAAGACTGGATAAAAACATACCTTGCAAGATGGATCATTCAAAAGCTTCTCCAAGTTCTTAATCCCAAAGTTGGAGACACCAATATTCCGAACCTTCCCAGTCCCCACTAACTTCTGCATCTCCCGCCATGTATCTACGAAATCCCAATCTGGCAGGTGCTTGTTCAGATCCGATGGATCGGTGCTAGAGGGCCAATGCATGAGATATAGATCCACATAATCGGTCCCGAGACTCTGCAAGGAAGACTCGATTCCTTCTGGGACTCTGTGGTGCCATGTGTTATCTAGTTTTGTCGTGAGCCATATTTCGGATCTGGGGACACCGCTATTCTTGATGCCGAGACCGACTTCAGCTTCGTTGCCATAGGCGAGCTGTAGTGGGGAGTATTAGTGGGTTGTGGAACCAAATTTGGGCAGAGAGAGTGGGGGAGGTGGTAAGTGGGAGGTGGGAGGTGACGAACAGCAGTATCGATATGTCGGTAGCCTTTGCGAAGAGCAATCTCGACGGCTTTCTCAACTTCATGGGGTTTAGATTGCCATGTTCCAAGACCGAGCGCTGGGATCTTGTCGCCCGTGTTGAGGGTGTAAAACTTCCTAGAAACAGAAGGTTGTTAGAGCTGTGCTCTCGGAGCCAACTGAGGGGACCAGTAAAGCAATTGAGTTGAATTTTGCCTCATGCATCAAAGGAGTACAGTTTTAAGAGAAGTGTGAACTTACTTGGTTGCTTCAACGGTAGCCATTTTCCGGATCGTATACTTTGAATCTCTCAAAAAGTAGAAACAGGAATAAAGCAGGAATATAGCAGGACACTCTACAAAAAGTCGGATGCGGCACACGTCCTACTTATAAGACCCTCCTTTCCCAACCCCCCCCTTCACCT
Source organism: Ascocoryne sarcoides NRRL 50072 (assembly GCA_000328965.1). Taxonomy (NCBI): domain Eukaryota; kingdom Fungi; phylum Ascomycota; class Leotiomycetes; order Helotiales; family Gelatinodiscaceae; genus Ascocoryne; species Ascocoryne sarcoides. The sequence continues at coordinate 552,907 of KB205941.1, forward strand.
TCCCAAATTTTATTTTCCTTATCCACATCTGCATGAGCCAACACCGCAAATAGCCAAATTCTATCCAAGGCTATGCTTATCCGAGCAGTGGCTTGTGATATACCATTCCTCTACCACTCAGTCCGCCCCACCGGAAGCTGTTCACCCATTCGTCTCGGCGCTGGAAGATGGGAAACTTGCCCTTCCATAGAGGGTGGGGTTGAAATCCATCTTTAGGCTGAATGAATACCCAGAGCTTGAGAGTGCATGCGCGCGAATCAGCTCATAATAGCCGGAGGGGACCAGTGACGTAAAGATGCTATATGTGCGGGAGAAAGCCTTGGATAACCATTTCGGATGCGAAAACTTCGGGATTTTTGATCTTTGGGAACACATCCGATGGCTATTTGGTGGCGGACTAAGAGATCTACATGAGTGTCAAAATGTTCCATTGGATGAATGCTGGAGAGTGTGGGGTTTCTCCGGCGGGGCTGATATCTGCCTTTCCACCTGTTATATAGGGTCTCCCAACAACCAGCGAGCTAGACATCAACCGTTTCGGTCCTTTTAAGAGTTTACGACATTGATTACTACAGCGGCCTTTGGATTCCATCATCTCACCTTCAAAATTGTGTGCTGTCTAACATTTCGAGGACCAAGGTCACTGTCGATTCAAACCACCAAATTGACAATATAATCATTAATTTGATATACAGGTTGCTGAACATCAGGTTTTCACTTCGACATTAAGATACGTAGGTTGATTGGTCCTGTCCCCGAAAACCAACTTAAGGCTACAGATTTGTTTGAACGAGGACGTTAAGAAGCAAGCTTTCATACTTACGAAGAGTCAATGGGTCATTACCTGCATGGTGTTGAAACCCTCGATCGAGTACTTATGTACAGTATATACCTGTGGACGATTAACTTTCCAAGTCGACTTAATATGGTAGGAAAGGCATGAAGGTCGACAATAGTAACAAAAGCTTTTGCCCAGAAAACTATTCACTTTATAATAGATAAATTTGTTTAGCAGATCTAATTTTATCAAATCTCCTCCTCAGGCTTCAATAAGCGTTGGTCTAACTTGTTGGTTCCCAATCAACATGTCTTCCGCTAAATTATAAAATACTATAAGCATTTCCAGCAATCAGAATTACCTTTCTTCTCGTTGTCCTCCTCATGCGTTCATCTTTTCAAATCTTCCCTGCTATATCGGCAATACCATTTAAAGCATTATCTCCCCAACTTGAAAGCCGAATCACACTTTATACTCAGAATGCTACCCAGAGGAGGTAAAACTACAAGACTAGTTGCGTCCTTTTGCTCATTTTTACCCTAAAATTCAACATACCTTCGTACCTCACTTGCTTTATCAATGCAATAGTTTTTTTTAAATACCAGAGGAGTTACATCACGAAACAAATTATCCAACAAGAGAAAGAAAACTTTGAAGCCACAAGACATAAATGAGGGGAAGAAGAATGAGAATACAAGGGTGGGTGGTTGGTAGGAGAATGTGAAAGGTCGAAAGAGAGGTAGGGGTAGAAATGAAGAGAACTAACTCGAGGAGAAGTTAATCAGGAAGACAAAGACTAAGCGTAAAAGCCATATGAAAGAATTTGGAAAAGCACGAGACTAAACAGCATTATGACGACTCCTTCCATTGCTCCCCGACTCTCTATCCCTTTCTCACTTCCCTCATGAAAGAAATGAAAATCTACCCCAGGCTTTCTTAAATGTAAACGAGAAAGAAGTCCTTTGTTTATTCCTTAGAGACTCGCATACCAGTTTAGTGACAATCCGGGTGGATGTGGTTATTCACGTCCTATGAGATTCTAACTTGAACCGAACAGATGCTCTATGGATATGTAAGGTAAAGGGGTATTTACCAGAGGCGAGTCTCGCTTGTGCAAGGAGAAGATATGTTCTCTCTCTCTCTCGTAGCATATTTCAAATCCCGCCCAACAAACAGTGCTAACCTACGTCAACCTCAGCCTTGTCTCCTTTAAATAACAACAAAATCCTGTGCACGTACACAGTTCTACTCGACACATTCAAATTTCAAAGAGGCGACTACTTAGATCTCCTGAACCTAGTATAACAGCAAGCTGACTTATAAACATCCCGTGAGATATTCCCAGTTCCTTTTGAGGTTGCAGGAGCTCAAGGATTTTTGACTACTCTAGAGTTTATGAAACGCGTCAGGAGTATTGATATTTCGATGGAAATCTGCAAGGGATCTAAAGTAGATATAAATTCATCCAGAACAACCGAGATTTAATGATATCAGTAGTAACATTTTACATCTCAACATGGCGTTTAGAAGTTGACGTAGCTGTAAATCCATCCACAAGTCTAAGCCCCTCACAAACTTGATAGTCGGAATTCTCGAAAGTAGGAATATCGCTACTGGTAAGTCATCATACACCTCGTCCTCGACTGGCACCCGCCAACTACCTTATTCTCATCCCAACTCGTTTAAAAAAATCCGCATGTCTGTGCGAGAAGTCCCCATCTAGTGGAGACCTGTATTGTAACTTATAAAGGTGAGTTTGTTGAGTACTCCAAACGCCGCCCAATCCATCCATCCGCATCAAAGCCGCCGGTTTACGGAAAAGGCCTGCAATCTAAAGTCCCTCTGCCATGCCCCAATGCCATGCTAAAAAGACCAAATCGCTCATTTCTTTCTTTCCCTTTCGTTTCCTCTCGCTCATGCAAAAATGACTCCGTTCTCCTGGCAAATCCCCTGGATCTTCCGATCAAAAACCGCATCCCATTCACTCTCCGAAACGCCCTCGATACCCAAAACCCCATCCCACTTGCCATACGCGCCCCATTTCCGACCTAGGTGCTCCGGACTCTCTTTCCCGCTCACCACCCTCATCCCGTGGTCCCATACCGTCAGGCCGGGCTCCGTACCGAGCAGGAGAACGGTGAACTTGACGATCGAGGTGCGGATAGCTCTCAGGGCCTCATTGTCGGACAGTTTCTTGGTGGCGATGAAGGCGTCGATGAGGAAGTAGTAGATTTCGAGTTTGGCGAGGGAGGCGTTGAGGAGGGTGCGGAGGTAGCGGAAGAGAACGTACTGGGTGGGATCTTCGGGGTGTGCTTGGGCGTGGGTGTAACAGGTACGGACGAGGGGGATGCCGCCTCGAGGGGGGCCGAAAAGAGAAACGTGGGGGGTAGACAACTTGAGAAAGGAAAAAAAAAGATCAGCTCAATCCTAAAGTGTATTTCTTGAGAGGTCTAAAGAAAGTCGGAGGCTTACTGTGATAAAGAGAGATGCGTATATGTGTTCCATATCGTTGTGGGACAGGTCAGGAAAGAACCGCTGGCCACCCTTTACTTCACTACTATCAGCACGGGATAGAGTGGCGGTTGGGCGCCTGGAAGCCGTCATAGCGGAGGCCATTGAGTTGTGATATTTAGGTTCAGGTTTGAGTACCGTTCCAGGTGTCCAAGAAGAGTGGGCAAGCGATGTTCAATTGCCCTGAGGAGCTGGAGGGGAGGATAGTGTAGGATAGAATAATGGACTTTGGGGGGGACTAAGGATGTGATATATATGGGTGATATGATGACAAGGGAGGGGAGGCACGACGTCGTCTTGCAAGTGAGAACGAAGCAGAAACTCGGGCGACGCGACGAGACGAGACGACCACAATTAAATATGAATCCGAAGCCTGTGGGGCAATGCGATTGTTTCAATTTCTCGAGAATCTGAATTTTTTGTTCCAACAACGGATGATTTCAATTCACAGCCCATTTCGTCATCACGTGCGCGGGCCTAAGAATCAGCGGTGAGTTCGCGCCAGCATCGTCCCATCCGTGGGGTTCGACAATCGGGCCTTAGGAAAGGCTTGTAAAGGATCTACTCGCAATAGGTCTGTTGAGGTGATCAGAGGTGAGAGACCAGAAGAGAAGGGCTGGCTCCCCCACATTTACGTTTCTCATCGTGATTCCGGTTTGACCGTCTTTCTTCGCATCCCTTGAGGGCAACCATGCCCATCCCGATCGCCATCCATCGCCTTGCTCCCTTGCTCCCTTGTTCGAGCTTGTTGCTTGAGAGCTGTCTCCAAGAGGAAGCTTACTGTAGCGTCGAGCACAAGAGGCACCTCCCCGATTGGCCTTTACGACGACGACTTCATCTATACACCGCGGTCGGGAAGTGCTTATCATAGGTAATCATATATGTACCGTGTTCTTTCGGCGGTCAAGCCGTGTTCGCCTTCTCCTTACTATCAGCGATGTGGTAAGTGGGTGGGTTAGAGAGATATCAGGGGCTTTTGGTAGGTACTGGTACGTACCCCTTTTTAGCTGCTCAGCTTGAGAGAGGAGGGCTCGCTTGATCCGGTACGTATAAGACAGAGTTCTCTCCCTCGTTTGCCGTCTCTCTTCCCAAGTGCAGATCCAAGGGAGCCAGGGCTGAAGCCGCGAGCGGCTCGTCTCGATTCCACATTTTATTATGGCCGAGTTCGATATCCAAGAGAATTGAAGGCCTGCTCGTACACGGTGTTGAGACTGGATGGTAAGCAACCGAATTTGGAGGTCGTTCGGATCGTTTCGTCTCCATGCTCTCGGGGGATATATGTAGATATAGATTGATTTGGCCCCAAGTTAGGCCTGCTGCTCGACCCGGGTTGCCGTGAGTGGTTGATGAATCGTGGGGGTCGGAGACTTTATTAGCTGGGCCCTTTTACTCGTCTGAATTTCTGATGGGCGTGCAGGCGTTCATTCACTTCGAAAGCATGGCGGCATTGCTTATTAAACAGATCTTAAACCTACCGGCGCTACTCTTTTTCAACCTTAACTTTGAGACAAGCCTGGACTCTTCATGTGGAGCTTGAAATATTGAGTCTGAGCACCTTTAAATACTCGGTGCGCCTCTACTGTGCAGTAGAAGAGGAGCCGACACTTAATTATATCAAGGCTCGTCGATGTTATAACCCTTTAAAAGCTACTTCCTACTATAGTTGCCCTTCTTGTTACCATCACACTCTTCTCAAAACCTGTTTGAGAATTCGGCCGCTTCTGTGGCTCTAGTCGTGTCATGGGAATTTGAAATGCCCCGAAAGTGGCAAGATGTGTGCCCTCATTTTAAGATTCGTACAATTTGCATCGCTCCCGATACCGGTCGACCGCGAAAGGGATGCCCTCCCATCCCTGTTTGCCATGATGCACATATAAATTCCATGGCCGCCAGCAGAGGAGCGACGAGGAATGCATTTTCTCCAGGACGAACGGAGAGTTTTGCTGCATTTGCTTTTTCAAGTCCCGTGCCGCGACTCTGGCCCGTGCCTGCCCGAGCGACAGGCCAAACGCGGGGTTTAATGGTCTGATCCATCTTGGAGTGACCACAAGGAGCTTTCCGATCAACCTTCTCTTCTTCGCTGACGGAAAGGTATCATGCTCCCAATGACCTGATCTCTGTATAAGTTAAGTAATGCGTTTCTATCTCTCTGGCTGTCTTCTCTACTCTCAAATCACTTGTCTATACCTCGAAGAAATCCATAACGGCAAGACTCGAAAACCACATCTGCAAACATGTTGAGAGAAGCGTCAACTCTTCCTGCCCAGGTTTGGCCCTTTTGGCTTTTATCAGGAGCAGCTCCCAAAGCAGCAGAGCAGAACCTATTCACTATTCCCAGAGGGCGATCTCAATTGGCAACTGTCAAGCCCCAACGCCTTCCACCGATGCTCTTCTCTGCGAGTTTTCAATCCTCCATCTCTCAATCTACCTCCTCTTCATCCTCCCATCCCGCTTCCAAGATTCCCTCGAGACGGTCCCCTCTTCTTCCACACCAGCAGATCCGCGCAAGTTCTCGACTTCCCTCTCTCATTCGCCAAACCCCCCGTTCTTCCCAACTTCGTGCCTTCACAACCTCGCCCACCTCCCCACCACCACTCAAGACCGAACCCTCTCCTACCACTTCAAACCAAACTGAAACCCCCGTCCCAAAAGCGAAGTGGACACCCCCCTCTCAGATATCCATCCACACTCGACCGGTAGTCATTGTCGGTGCTGGTACACTTGGTCGTCGACTCGCCGTAATATGGGCCTCTCATGGGGGTCCTGTAACGGTTTATGATATATCAGAGCTTCAGCTGGCTGGAGCCACAGAATATGTAGCAGATCATCTCAGCTCCTACTGTGCCGAGCAAGGCACCCATCCGGGAAAAGTCCACTTCACATCCTCCCTCACAGACGCCTGCACCCCCAACCCATGGCTAGCCGTCGAAGCTGTCTCCGAAGACCTCGAACTCAAAATCTCCGTCCTGGGCCGCCTGGACCGCACCGTGCCCACCGACTGCATAATCACAACCAACAGCTCCTCTTTCAATTCCTCGGAGCTGATATCTGAAGTCCAGCACCGAGAACGAGTCATGAATTGCCATGTCCCGCTAGCCGATCAATATGTTCGATGCGTTGAGCTTTTGCCCAACAAATACACATCCCCTCTAGTCCCCCAATTCCTAAGCACACAACTAGACGTCCTAGGCTTAAACCCAATCCTTCTCCCTCCCAGCTCACCGACCTTGATGTTCCCCAGGCTCTGGGCGGCCATCAAACGCGAAACCCTCCGCATGCTTTCCGAAGGCGTGGCCAAACCTGAAGAGATAGATAAGCTGTTCCGGGACTTCTTTGGTGCGAAGAAGGGCGTGTGCGAGAAGATGGATGAGGTGGGTCTCGATGTCGTTGCGGCGGTTGAGAGGCACTTTTTGCAGATGGAGAAGGATATGGAGGATGAGGGTCTAGGTTGGAGTAGTAGACATAGGAGGGAGAAGCATCTGGAGTGGTTGGATAAACAGTATCTTGAGCAGGGGAAGCTCGGAGATAAGAGCGGTGGGGGGTTGATGGAGAAGGGATGGGTAGTAAAGGAGGACAAGCCTGACCGTAAGCCGGGAGAGGAGGTATGGGTTGAGCATTCAGTTGACCTGTCAGGGATGTAAGTGCTTGGGTTCTAGGTAGGGGAAGGTGAGTGGTGTTTGGATGATTTGCATTTTTGAGTTTTATGATGACTTGGAGTTTTCTTGGTTTTAGTTTGGCTTGGTCGCGTTGGGAAATATCGTCTGGTAGATAGTTACATCGGTTGATGAAATACATGAATGAAATCAAACGCAAGCGGCATGGCGGATAGCATAGGATAGTCTAAGGATTTACAAAACGAACTTATGGGAAAGGGGGAGAGGTTGATTAAGGAAATTTCGGATATGGTGCAGGAGTTACACACAAGATACCTTGGGCTGCAATGGGAAGGGTTATGCTATTATTTCCTCGGTTACAACTTTCTCCTGGATAATAAGCGACATGTCAAATAAAGCCAATTAGAGTGTTACAAACTCGGCTAGGTTGCTGAAGAGTGTATAAGCAAAAATATTATTAACATCACGTAGAGTGTTTGTATTGAGAAAATGACAGCCGAAGGGATATTGCATTCAGGAACGTCAGGATATCTTATAGTTTTCTTATTCAGCATCCAAAAATGATACACAATACCAATCATGATATGCATACGCAACTCCCGCTCCTCTGATTTGATTTCCACTCTTCGTCCTTCTATGGACCACCACATGCAGCACCTCAAACTCCCTCCCGTGTTGTAGTTATAGTCAGGATTCCAAGCTTGTGGTCTTATCTCTTCAGGTACGTGAACTCTGATCCAATGAAGCCACAATATAAACCTAACATCAACCAGCCCATAAACTTATACCCACCAGTCCAGACAATAACCCATATCAACACCGAACACCCAAACGCTGTCCAGATCTCAAAAGCCACCAATGTGTTTCCCACATCCTCGCCACTTCCATCCGTCCCTAGGAACACAACTCCAAGGCACAGACTCAGGAGGAAGATGTTTGCACCAGCCGTGGTTGCTACCATCACACTTCCGTGTTCTTGCTGGATCGCTACGATGGAGATGAGTTTCTCAGGAAGGGTGGTGCCGATGGAGAGGATGGTGAGGCCCATGACGGTGTCAGAGATGGCCAACATGGAGGCGAGACTAGATGCTGAGTGTGCTAGGACATAGCCACTGAAGGCTAGTAGGAGGAGGCCAATAGCAGCTTTGATGATGTAATTGGATGCATTGTACTCACCTCGATCTCGGGTTGAAACGGTAATCTGTTGCGAATTTTCTGTGCGAAACATCGGTGTTGCTTCGAAGGAGTAACTGCGTCGTCTAGGAGCTTTGATCAACTCTGCTATTGACAACTGGGGTGGGGTCGATGGGTGCGAGGGCGAAATGAGGGGGGAGTTTTCCGTAGGCTGTGTTATGGTCGAAGGGAAAATAGTGATTGAGAGTGTTGGAGGAGATTTAAATCCCGGGGGTGACTTAAGTGGCTCTTGGATACCGTTATCGACGTCTGAGACGAAGATCTCCGGCGGTATTGGCGCCAACAATTGCCGCTCTTCCAAACCAAGATCTCGTTCCTCAGGAATCTTCAACATACCTTCGAAGATTGCCCAGCCTACTGAGAAGACGTAGACTCCAAATGATACTAGGAAGAATATGCCGCCCGTGATATCGAGATGGCTCCGCATGCCCACGATGAGGAAGGCCGTTGTCATGATGAGTAGTAATCCAGCGTATAGTTTTGCAGAGAGGTCGAAAAGCATAGGCTGGCTGTGGTAGACGAGGCCTAGACCGAAGGCTCCGATGATATTCGCGATTGAAGAGCCGACGACGTTTCCAAGCCCAAGACAAGGTCTTTTCTGTACTATTGCGGCAACCACTACAGCCAGCTAGGCGTCGTCAGCTACTTGAGGTATGCTGTGAATGGAGAGCCTGGAGTCAAGGAGGGTTCGGTACTTCTTCCCATTCTGCTCCTGTGCTCACAACTCCGATCAATGTCTCATTGACCCCTATTCGGCGCATGAGGATCACCGAGTTTTCGACAAAGAGATCGCAGCCATATTGGAGAAGGAAGAGCCCGGCTGCAAAGGAGAAACTATTGAAGGTAAAATCATCCCAATCCATGGCATTTTAAGGCATATGGAAGAGCAGAGGAGAATAGCTTCGGGGTGATATTTTGGGTTTGAACCCATCATGCTCTTAGGGGAAGGAACGACAGAGTTAATGCTCCTAATATGGTTAATTCAAGACAACGCTTCATACCCTTTCTTCTTACTTCTTTTCAGATCGCATACAACTCTACATGACAGTCAGTTTTAGTAATCGAGGTTCTATATCTCAACTTCGACAAAATCTTATTATCCTCTGTATGGCTCCATCATCAATCCCCATCTACGAACGCCCTCAGACTCAGTGACGACCGTAATCTTATGATTAGTCGTAATTTTCTATCTGACTCTCAAGGATGAAGTAAGTGGCCTCTGCTAGTTTCAAGACATTAAATTGGGAAAATGTTACATGGAGAAGTGATGTTATGAAACCCCCCTTTTCTTTTAGATCAAAGCCTAACGTTAAGCGAGTGTAATTTGAGATCTTCGAATATTAAGACACACTCGTTTTCAAGCTAGTGGTAAGAGCGAGTTAGTGGTAGAATGCACCATTACTCTCTATTTTGTCCACTGACACCTATTACACCGTAGCGGCTATGGGAATAGACCAGATTTAGGTTCGCAAAAAGTATAGCTGCTGGTTTCGTCTGATGACTGTTCCCACCATACTTATAATAGCGTTATTTTTGCATCAACTATAATACCACTACAAAGAAGTATTCATATAGATAAACGTAAACATTCATGCTGCTCTACCCTTAGCTGTCCACTGGGCAGAATTGTACACCATCAGCAACACTATGCATAGGCTAAGGTGTGCTCCATCAGCATGACGATCAGTCGTAGATCAAATCTTTCAAGACCTCGAGACCGCCTCCCTCGCTACCCTTCCAATACTTCCTCCCCCGAACAGTAAACCCATCAGTAACACCCGCAATCTCATTCCTAACATAAAAGTGATCGCCCTCAGGATTTGCAAGCGCCACCCCAAATGCCCCAAGCGGTTTATCCTCAGAATCCCTTTCTCCGACCAAGAACTCCTCATCCAAGGACCCTACCGCGAGCTCAACATCTTCCGGGACAGAGCGATCATTCCACGAGAGGAAGGAGCCACAATTGTTGCAAAAGGTGCGGTAGCAACTGGGAGAGGAGTTATATTCCGCATACGTTGATTTGGAGAGCCAGGTAAGCTCGAATGCTTTCACGGTGTGGAAGCTGGGGATGAGAGACCCGCTGTTCTTGCGACATTGGGTGCATTGGCATGTGTGAGGCTAGGAATATAATAAGTAGTTATCTAAATGAGAGGGTTTCGGGAGATGCTGAGCTTGAGAATATGAAGCGCAATATTCATAATGGCGTTTTGAGGAGGTGTACTGAGGAGGTGTACTTACTCCTCGTTTCCAATTGTGGTTTGGGGCGAAGGTTTTCTGGTATCGAATTCCACCACACAAACATCCACCAGTGACGGCTAGGAATGAAGGTTGGCATTGTACTAGTGGGCACAGAATTATTTTGGTGGATTTATTATTTTCAGGGTCGATGGTGCTAAAATATTACTGCATTACCAGTTTTTATATGAGAGACTCTATCTGTTGATGTCACATGAGTTGCCCATCCGTCATACCATCAGAATGTCAAGTTACGCCCTTTAGGTGGATACGGCCACTTTACTTGCTAGCATTGAGAAAATATTGGTAATCATTGATATGTATATTGCAAATGAAATCGTTAATGTATAACCTATCTATAGACAGGAGAGCGATTGTGTCCAAGATGCTCCGGAACTCGGGCACCGCATCATCCTTCGCCCCAACTATACTAAAACCTCCAAGGTAGAAGGTACTACAGCGGCAAACCCTGACAAAAAGAAAAAAAAGGCTAGGGTGAAACCCTGCGAGAATTGTCACACTGTTCCAAGAATCGATATATACCCTCCAGACCCTCATAATCCGAGGAACTGTGGTGGTCACTTGGCTTGCCAAAATATGCCGATTCCCCTTCGCTCCCTTCCATACTCTCGTAGCCCTCTAGCCAAGGATTCTCTGGATATTCCTCCTCGACTTCCTGATAGTCGTGGCCAATTTGCGAGCGCAAAGATCCTCCAGGAGAGGAAGGGCAATACTCAGAGGTAGAGGCAAAAGGAAATAATAGAGCCATGTGAGTTCCCGCTGTACTATCGAAGTCCTCGTCTTGGTATATAATTCCTCGTTGAACCCCTACCTCATCACACAACCGTTCGACAGTGTCCGAATCGCAACCAGGAAAGTGAACTCGAAGTATAGACTTCTGTTCCAATGTGATTGGAAGATCACCGAGAGCTGATAATCGTTTTAGATCATTCATTGTGGCAGCAAGATCCTGAAGGGCTCGAGAGAAGTCTACGGATAAGACATCTAAGAAACCTTCGGTGTTCAAATGCGGGGCAGACTGCTCCATAGTTGCGCCAAATGGAAATGAAGCCCCAAGAGGAGTAAGGGCCGTGATAGTTGGGCTGACTTTGAAGTCAATGTATGAACCAGCAGCGGTTCTTGGGACAGATCGCATCTTCCGTCCAGCTTCCTCTTGAAGATTGGTTATGTTACGGTATCTCTTATTTCCCAAAGGAGTCATGCCATCAAATTGAGCTTTATTACCAGAGAGCAAGAAGGCTCGTACTGCTGCGGAAACATTATTGACAATTTCCGCAGGAGCTGCTGGGGTATGAGAAAAATAACGAGCTCCGTTTGCACGCCCTCCACCTAAGGTATACCCTCCGGCGGATCGCGGCAGAGCACCTCCTGTGAGATTTGGCCGCAATGTTGTTGCAAATGGAGCACGAGTGGTCAATCGAGATACGGCAGTAGCTGTTCTAGATTTTGGGAATGCGGCACGATCGATTTTCGGTGCCGGACCGGTGCTCATAAAACGGCGGACAGTGGCATTTATTGCGCTGTGGGTTGTATACCACCTCCCCTTGCTTTGGCGGATGAGAGCCGCTGGATGGATAGGATGACGCCGAGATGTTCGGACGAGAATAGGCTGAAGTTGGGCATCAAAAGGAATTGCGAGTCTCGCAAGTCGAACCCTAATGAGGTTCGTGGTCTTCACAAAGGCAATTCTATTTTGTTGTCAGTACTTAATGATAACTGGGTGGTGGAAGGTCGGATCAGGGCTGGACTTGAATATTTGCCGTCAATCAAAACGTATACTTACTTCATTGCCTTCATGGTTATGGGGGCGGCCCAGATTACTGGAACCGGCGCCATAATGACAGCTATTCGAGATGTTGTGAAAGAAACAAGTCCAACTAGAAGGAAATGCGGAGGTTGACGTGCGGTGTGTAGGTCATCGCCACTGTGGCTGTGCGCTGAAGCACGTGTAAGAAGTGTGGCTAGCCTGCGCGATGGGCTAGGCCGATTTGGTATGGCTCCACGCTAAGAAAACACGCTAAGCAGAACTTCTAGATTTAAAATATTCTCGAGCTGCTCTCCAACCTTCCTTTTAAACCCACATCCACCACAACCACCATCTCCGTTGCAATTTCGCAATGGCGCCTATTTGTATTCCGATTCTCCCCAGCAGAGGATAGGCTGTCGAGTCCTCATCTGTAAGCTTCCTAACCCTTTTTCCGCACTGTCCATACTCGATGACGAGACCAAACACAACATGAACAATCCAACTCTTACACCATAATGGGGATTTGCATTTATTCTTCTGAGCACTCTTCGCTTTACTCAAGAGCAGCATGCCATTTGGGAGCGTTAGCTAACCCGTTGAAGTGTTCGATGCAGGTTTCATCGATGGTGCTAAGTACTAGCAAATATTTTCAAAAAGGTTCGTACACAATTTTATTTTTCTGGGCGCGCCAAAGGGAGTGATGATCAAACGACAAATCTAGGAAATCCTCTTTCTGAAGTTATCATGTAGATTCTGTTACAATTAGTTTCAGCCTTGTCTGACCCTTCGTATCTTAATGCTATCATCTCACAGAACTTTGACTGAGCCTCTGCTAACCGCCGTCGCTATTTAGGTACATCTCAACCCATCCTCAAACTCCCCGAAGTCCCATGCACTCTATGATGAATTTTGAACGAACGGGCGGACAGACTGCCACTCCAGCTCCTGCTCTCTCAAAAGCAAGGCGTACAAACCTTGTGAGGGTAGATAGCTTGGAAGTGTGTGTTGAGAACTCGTCAGCTGACTCAATGCGCAATACTTTGGAATCACTCGATGTCGCTAGAACCTAAGTACTTGTTTACTAACATCAAATTGTTTAGGTAACATAATATTTTCTCCTTCACTGTCTCTTCTGCAGACCATTGCATTAAATGATGAAACTGTTATTCACACTGTTTGAGCGGACTTTGTCTGCACATGAACGTATTACAAAATTCTGATTTAATGAGGTATGTTTGCATAATGTCTCTGTTTACGTTCGTTGCTAATCGTATTACAGCCTGAAATTTGCTTGGTTCCTTGCAATAATTCATTCCTATACAAATTCACAGACTTGGATGAGATCATTGCTGACATCCATTGCTGCTGATAGGTTTGCTGCAGTATGAAAACATTTGTTTGTCCTAATATGAGGTAAGCTATAAATCGTAGTCTTTTTCTCTGCGACCCCCTATAGCTCTGATGAATCCAAATATTCGCTGTGTTCTTTCCGAGTCAACCTTTGACGAAACCTATATTTCACCTTGGAGAACTGAGATAGTTACTCAAGTTTATGCAGCTTTGCTACTGGAAGTTGGAATCAAAGTCCATGCTAATATTCCTCAGGTTTGTTGCACGACTTGTATATTGTGGTTATATTGTAGGAAGAGGCAGTGAGTTTCTGGTGGGAAACGTTTTAGAATTACCAATACAAACCAATTTTATTCTTGATTGTCGTGCATGTTCTCTCTGGTGATCAACTTGGGACTATAATCTTTTGTCTTGTTGTTCTGGTTTACAAGAAATGCTTCTTGTCCTGTTCACAAGTTGAAGACTTTCTCGATTCACTGCATTTCTGTCATTTTAGTATAGAACAATACAGTAATTTATACTATGTGCCCACTCACTGTGCGCTTGCTTGAAATCATGTCGTTTATCATCAGAAACAAATCATGAGACGAGTATACCTTGTAGAAAGCTCATACACCAGAAGCAAGTTCCTCTCCTAGTTACATGAGGGGTAGCTCATTGTTTGGCTGTCTTGCAAGTCTGATTGCCAATAGCGCTAAGATATATCATCTGAAATTTCATGTGCTGCTGAATCAGAGCCCAAGTCCTGTTCATCACATCCAAGTCATTGCTCCAGAAATGTCCATATTCTCCTCCAGAAAAGCAAAGCGTAAGGACGGGCGATCACATGAGAGCCACACTTCCACATGACATGTTTGCCCTGTTTGCTACCCGTGCAAACACCTTTGTGTTTGCACCTCCATGCCAAGCTACTAGCGCTCTCCTGGACATATATAAGAAATCCTCCTCCCGCCATCTCAACCTTTCCTTCCCCATACTTACCTTATGAAAATTCCAGCCGCTCAAGAATGGCCGGAATTACGGTACGACTGCTCCATTGCACATCGGGGACAGGAGAATCGTTGAGTGTCCTTCGGGGCTCTTTTTCGTGGAATTTTTGATTGCATCCGCAGGATTTCCTGTGTCTCTTTCATTGCGTAGATTGCCTGGAGCAGCTATACGAAGAAGAGCCCGTTGGGATTGAGATTCTGAGTCTTGATTTTTATTTAGATGGAATAGTGCATCCATTGAACCCTCGTGAGATGCTACCCCATGTTTTTATGGGAGATTGTGTGTTAAAGTAATCGGCGTGAGTGTATTGTATCAAGCACAAAAAGCAAACATGCTGCTCTAAGCAAATTTGCAGAGATGATTTGTTGTAAAGCTCATCTAGTCACGTTTAACGTTCATGTCCTAGATCACATAAAGTCAGCGAGATCTCTCCATAATTCTGAGAAATGTGCTTCGTTTATGGGATAATGAAACGAACGAGAAGCTGTCGACGAGCCCGATGGACTCGCAAATGAGTTTGTTTAGGTTCTCAAGTTGACTTTATTAACTTTGCTTTCTTTAGAATGAATCCATTTCCTCCAAATGTGATCATTAAATGCTTCAGAACGCTGCCGGGTCAAAACCTTCTCCGTAAAAGGAGTTGTAGGAAAATAGTTTTACTTGGACATGAGGTATGCACTCCCAAATCTACATCTGAGGCCACATTTAAAATTGGGGGACCCACGGGCTTCATTTCCTATACTTTGTCGATGAAGCAGGACGTCAAGGGCAATTGATTGACTAGAAAAGGATAAAAATTGGGGGGAAAGCTAAGTCAAACGGAAGTAATCATCTCCACATCTTCATCAAGGTGACTAAACGTCACATGGGAGAAAACTCTCGGGTTATGGCCCGTCAACTGACGAGCCACCAAATGGGGTATTGAATTAAACTAGATATCCTGTAGCCATCCATTGGATGCATCGATGCCAGCCAGAACGCTAAAATGCTCGACCAAATAAGAAAACCTCTTGTCGAATAAGAGGTGTTGTACTCCACAAACGCCGAGGGGTATTACCCAATTTCCTCGTCCTACTCATGCTTGATGAATTCTCTGGGCCGGCCTCCAGATGTTGTTATCCGGTAGGAGATATAAAAGCCCATCGCTATATATACAGCCTTATTCATGAGGATATACAAACCCTTGAACAATGTCGCCTTCCCTGAAACCTTGTTCAAGAAGAGTTTCATTCTCTTTGAGAATTTTCCCGAAGTATATGATTTTGATATGATTAGGTGGCTCGAGCTGTTGAAACAGGTTAGAAGATCGAAAAAACTCGAGGAGATTAGACTGACCTGGGAGAGTTCAAATAGCTTTCGGCTGATCGCTCGAACGGTATCCTGCTTTCCAATAGTGAGCTTGAGAGGCCTATTCTCTCGATCACTAAGCTTCGCCCTTATTGTCATCTCATCTTGTGGCCGCATTGGGGCTTTCCCTTTCTCTTCCCTTCTTCGCTGGAGTTCCTCTTCGTCGTCGACTTCACTACCCTTATCTTCATCATGTGGCCCTTCCGAGTCATCATGCACATCTTCCGCGACTGGAAGATCTGGTTGAAGATTTGTTGGGTTGCAAACAATATGTCTCGGCAATTTATAATGATTCCCAAATGTATCGTAGGCACCTCTGGCAATGTCACCCGTAGGCAATGTGACGTTAGCGGCATCTAAGATAGCCTGTGCCGTAGATAAACCTCCGTCATTGTCTTCGGGATCCCCGCCTGCCCACAGAACCTCCAAAGCTTGATGAATAGCCTGCCATATCTCTTCACGGTTCGTCACTCTCGTTTCGAAAAACTCTCTTCGCTCTCGCTCGAGTCCTCTGCGAGTATATGAACGCCCAGGAGATGCAGTCCATACGGTAGGCTTCATAGGCTGGTTAACATGTTGTGAGAGCGGCGGCTGTTGATGACTGGAATGGGTAGATGGTCTTGGTTGTAATTGTGGTTGTGACGACGTGATGGCACGAGAAGAAGCATTGGCTTGATCAGGGCTATATGGATTGCCATTGGCTTGGACAGAGACGCAGCAGCCCTAGCAAGCCAGGCGTTAGAAAAATCCCAGGACTAGGAGCGAGATGTGGTGGAGGTTCTTACCATAGCGACTCATTCGCTATCAATATTTTCTTGTGTGGATACGATATGTTGGACTTGCAATACGAAGGTAATGAGCTCTGATATCAGCCTTGTTGATTAATTCCCATTACGCCGGGCCTCTGGATATTGCTACAGAATAGCTACCGCATCAGCAAGCAAATGAATAAGATGTGCGAATACAACAACTCGTGTCTAGGAATGATGACTAGCAAGAAGGCGTTTTGCTTGGTGAGCAGATCTAGAACGCAACGTACACAGCAGGTGCAATCCGCCGCCGCAGCGCAGGGGTGGTAGTGCGGCCGGAGGCAGATAGAGAGATAAGTACTTGGTAGAGTACAGAGTGAGACACTAAGATGATGGTACCACCGAGGAGCCGCCTAATTCAATTCTAAACCGATTTTTATTACAGCATTAGGGTTTGAATAGAGATATCTAGTTGCACTTTTCAACTGTTCCAGGCAGACTTGAAAGGTTAGATGGAGGGGCGGCTATCTTGGACTACTGTGACATCGTAGCTGAAGTCCAAGTAGGTCCCAACGGCATTAAATCTTGGGTAGGCATCTTTTCTGGCCGAGATATATCCAAACATATTTATTTGAATGTGCCTACAGATCAACCCAGCATTATATCTTAGATCTCTACTTACTTGATGCTTCTGTGTGCTAGATTGGAGGACCTTGACCCCTCATGTTCTACCTATTAAACACACTTTAAAACCACAACTAAAGAAAGCATACTTCTGGGTATTAGCTACTTCCAAGTAATTGGCGACAAACTCAAAGCTCTCACTCTTGCACAAAAATTTGGAATTCACTGGCTGGCTTTTTATTGGAATTCCAACACAAAGGTTTACATTTATTGAATCCGGATGGATGAACCTCGTATAACCCAAAGAGGTTAGCCCAATCATTCTGCCACGCCACCGCCTTCTGTAAAGATTTCTCAGCCTCTTAAACTTTCTTTGAACCAGACTCTTTAGACCATACCAGTCCTTTGCGCCTACACCTCCCAACAGCACAACACCCACACAATCCACCTCCAACCATATAAGTCAAACAACTGACCGCACAAAATGTCGCGCGAAGCCTACCAAGTCCCAACGCAGACCCCCGCTCCAGGGCGGGATGTCTACCAAGTCGACGGCGTCGTCATTGAAGGCCCGGCCACCACTTATATTTGCGGAGATTGCAATTCCAAGGTTCCTCTGAGAAGGGGTGATCCTATTCGGTGCAAGGAGTGTGGACATCGTGTCTTGTATAAAGAGCGAACCAAGAGGTAGGATGAGGTGTCTGGAATATACATGACGGGTAGAACTAACGAGAATAACAGAATGGTACAGTTTGAGGCTAGATAAACGATGAGAAGATGAAGAGGCTTTGAGGAAGGATGGTGTATGAATGGGCCAGCAGCAGGGAAGGCTTTGATACCTGATGCGATACGATACGATATGATAGTGAAGATAATGAGGGGTTGGAGGGGCATTCTAGATTGGCAGGCGAACGAGCATAGCTCCGGCGTATTTGGAGCATCATTCAATTTTGTGAAGCGCACATCAGGAGGGAAAGACCATATTTCTTGGTTTCCGAGTGCAGTCTCTGAAATATACAGAAAATAACTGATCTCGTTCTGGTATATATCTAAGATGCGCCGTGCAATGTTACCCATCCAACGCCATAACCTTCTAGCTCACATATCCTACATGTCCATTTGACTAGCTTTGAGATATCTCGCGAAGCTGTAATCCTCACTCTTAGATGCAGGTCCTTCGGTTTCTTCCAGTGCTTCCTTGTACCTTGTTGTTAACCCATGTGCATCATCCTTTTCTTCATCATTTTCGTCGTCTTCATCCGCTTCTTCCTCTTCCATGTCGCTGAGAGTGTCCATATCAACTTCTTCTTTCTCTTCGGGCTTTGAGGATGACTGATCAGCCATACCCATATCCTTCATGAGTTTACCTAATTCTTTCTCCCTGTTGGCTAGCTTTTCGTCCTCTCTCTGCTTCCTTTTCCTCTCCAACTCAGGTTTATAGTCTCTCTCAAACTCGGCTGCCTTCTCCTCGACAGCCTCGAAGAATTCAGGTATGCCCTGCCCAGTCATTGAGCTGACCCCAACGACACTCAGATGGCTATAAAACTCCTCCAACATCAAGCTCATGCTATTCAACAAAGAGCCCATGTATCCACTTCCCCCATTAGAAGTCCCACCCTCCTGACCCCCGAAACTTCCAGCTTCCTCCTCATCTTTCAAAGCGGCTTGGAAAGCTTCAAAGTCCGTCATCCACTCCTTCGCAAATTCCGCATCCTTGACATCCGTTTTGTTGAAAACCAGGATCATAGGTAGTTTCGTCTTATACAAAATACTGCAAGCGTACAGCATGTTACTCATAAACGTACTGGTAGAAGCCGTTCGCGGAGTATCGATAATATATGCTAGCACTGTTGGGAAACTCGAAGCCAAAGAATCCAACAATATACTCCCACTGGCACTCCAGACAAAAACCTCAATCTGCCCCGGCGTATCTACCAAGATATGTTTGATAGGGGTCGCGTTAGGCTTCGCTGGGTCGGGAGAAGTGCGCTTTTCGAGGAGGGTGAGGATCTGGTCTATTTTTGTTGCAAATAGGTTTAGAGATGTGAGAATTCCGCCGTTGGGACCCAAGTTGTATGATTTCATTACTTCCTTGTAGTTGACAGAGTCGCGGATATCGATATTGCTGTCAAATGGGACATTGCGCACAGCAGGATCGAGGTTTATTACATAGGGTGGTTGTTTTTGGGCGTGTAGATGAGAGTTTATTCGCTGCATGAAGGTGGTTTTGCCAGAGCCTGGAGGGGTTAGTTGCGAATGTGCTTTTGGTCAAAGGGCATTCATACCGGCCATGCCAACACAGACAATAGTTGTGGGAGGAGAAGCACTGGGAGTTTGAGTGGTCGCCATGATTGGAAGAAATTGATTGTCTGCTGGTGTTGAGACCTGGCGCAAGATCTGATGTTGAAAAGATTTGGCGGGGCACCGAGGAGGATGCTGATCAAATCCAAGGGTGACTCTCTGCGGCAGGCTATTCGATACTAGTGTGTATTACGTCAGGAATAGCAGGCGGCTCTCTAACACGCACTGTACTTCGCTCGGTTTTTTCTATGAATCTGAAAATAACTTCACCTAGAGTGCTTGTAAGAATCTATTTAATACTAAATATTGAACTTAAAACCTCCCTATTATCCTTGCGTTTCTGGAGAATCCAGTGAATTATACAGGTTTAGCACAACATTAACGTATGGTCTGCCGTAGAATTTCGAGGCTGCGGCAGCTGCGCTCGCCTCAGCTAGCTTTCCCCGGAATTTCAAGGTCGGGACTTCTTCTCACACCATCTCCATCGAAATTATACAATGGACGGGCTCGACGAGTTTGAGAAAGCTTTGGCAGATGAGAAAAGGGCGAGGGAAAAGGAAGAAAACAAGAGCAGCAAGAACGGGGAGAACCGCAAACATAGGCACCATCATCACAAATCCACTCACAGGACTCGAGAGGAACGCGATGAGGACCGTGAACGAGACGAACACAAACAAAAACGATCCCGGCATCCTAGAGAAGCAGACGAAGAGGATAATTCGAGGCCGGTAAAGCATGCAAAGACTTCTGATCCCCATAAGGATCTACCAATTCCGGATGACGAGGAGGCATCTTCGACGCCAAAAGTTGAGCGAGATTCTTGGATGCAAAATCCTTCTGCAATGGATTTTGATTTTACACAGAAGGGCGCAAAGAAGGTCATAAGTGTATCACCGCCAAAACCCGACTACGATTTGAAAATCCATAAGAATGAGCTTAATTCCCATCTTCAAGATTTGGCGGACGGCAAGAAGTTGGAGGATATTGAGGCGGAACGAGATGTCGATTATGTGTTTGGAGATTCAGGAGCTCAGTGGCGCATGACAAAGCTCAAGGCTGTCTATACACAAGCAGAAGAAAACGAGAGACCGGTGGACGAAGTTGCTGTAGAGAGATTTGGAAGCCTTCGAGAGTTCGACGATGCTAGAGAAGAGCGAATCGAATTGGATCGTCGAGGGTTATACGGGGAGGGTTATGTGGGCAAGGAAAAACCAAGCGGGGAGCTGTTCCAAGAACGCAAGATAGACCTCGGCCTTCGACGAAGTATGGAAACATCACACGAAGGAAATGGACTGCCACAAGGGAAGGTTACGGAGGAAACCCCTCCGGTGACAACTACAGTTGTGATGGACTTGACAACATTGAACCGGATGAAGGCACAGCTTATGAAGGCTAAGTTGAAGAAGAGCCCAGACGCTGCAAAACTTGAAAAGGAGTATAATCAAGCCATGGCTAGCTTCTATGCCAATCCTATTGAACCTACGGTAGTGGTTCTGGGAAAGATGGATAACCGTATGTTAGCTGGAACCCGTGGGGAGGTCAAGTCAATCGATAACAAGCGAGGACGCGAAAGGGGCTTGGTAGAGGACAATGAAGATATGTCTATCGAAGATATGGTTCGAGAGGAACGGAGGACCAAAGGTCAATTTGGTGGTGAAGGGATGAGAGCCGCTGAACGTATCGCCAAGGATGCGAAATTTGAGACGGACCTCGACTATATGGACGACAACGCCAACAAGTTAGCTAAGAGGGTTCAGAAATCCGAAATCAACTTGAGGAATGCGGCTGTGGGCGAGTTCCAGAAGATGAATAAGATTTTGGATAACGTAAGTCTATTTTGCATCCAGTCCTCCGCCCCTTTCGAGCCGTATCTTCCTTGTCAACTCCCAGGTTCTCTTCTTTCATATATTATTCCGCATTTCCGAGTGTACAGAGCCTCTCACGTCAGTGTCGAAATTTAACCAGCCGGATCTTGGATAGCGTGCAGGCAACGAGGCATCAATCTTTTCAATGGGCTAACTTCCCAAATTGTAGTGTCAACTCTGTCACCACGAAGACACAAACCAACCCCCCATCGCCCCTATCGTCTCGCTGGCTACACGTGTCTATTTGACACTGCCAACAGAACCCGAACTGAGTGAAGGCGGCGCTGTCATCGTACCGATCCAGCATCGAACGAACCTCCTCGAGTGTGACGATGACGAGTGGGAAGAGATCCGAAACTTTATGAAATCACTAACGCGGATGTACCACGATCAAGGCCGAGACGTTGTGTTCTACGAGAACGCCGCAGCTCCGCAGCGGAAAATGCACGCGGCCATGCAAGTTGTCCCATTGCCATACAGCCTGGGCGAGACGGCGCCCGCCTTCTTCAAGGAAGCCATCCTGTCTTCAGACGAGGAGTGGACGCAGCATAAAAAGTTGATCGATACGGCGGCACGTGCACGCGAGGGGTTGGGAAAGTTGGCTTTTCGACGCAGCCTGGCGAAGGAAATGCCGTACTTTCACGCCTGGTTTGGAATTGACGGTGGGCTGGGCCATATCGTTGAGGATTCGAACAGATGGCCGAAAGGGGATTTGTTTGCCAGAGAGATTATTGGAGGCATGTTGGATCTCGAGCCTGATGTGATCAAGAGGCAAGGACGTTGGAACCGAGGGGATAAACGAGTGGAAGGGTTTCGCGCGCGGTGGAGGAAGTTTGACTGGACTCGAGTTTTGACTGATAGCTAGCTAGCTAGCTAGGAAGAGGGCTCTTGCTCCACCATAGGGCGTCTCCATTGCCAACATGGCAACCTCTCGTCCGTCTCCACCGCCGCGCAGAGTACCTTTCGTACACAGTATCTCCATCGTCGCTAGGAAGTGGTTCTCCGGCCCGCCTTCCGACTGGCGGACGGCGGGCATCTTGCGGGGTCGATGTCATGTGATTGGGGCGTGACCCCGATGCAGACGAACCCATATGTCTCCGGGCCGAAATGTAGGCCATCGGCGATGTTATGTTATGTTCTGTCCAGCAGGCCGAGTCCTTCCTTCATGGATATTCAAGCTTTCATCTACATTTGATGAAGATTGAGGTTGTGCGTGCGACTAGGCTCCATGGAGATAGATGCATGTGAGGGAAGGAGGGAGGGTTTGCAGTGGATCGTGTGCCCCTTGCTGGGATCTGGTGGAGATGGGTGAAGTAGAACTACATACATGATGAAAAAAAAGAAAATTTAAATAAATAAAGGATTGGAAGGATACGATGTAATGCAATGCATGTTCCCACTGCAGACTTCAACGGCAGTACGTACGGTACAGATATTTCAACGGCAGATGTGGAGAGTTTGTGTCCCTTGACTTTGCTTGACGGGGATGAGGTAGGGGAGGGAGGGAGGGAGGTAGGTAGGTAGGTAGGTAGGTAGGTAGGTGTTGGCTGCTGGCCAGCTAGGCTGGAGGGACATCGCTACGGTATAGGTCGGTACAGGTACAGACAGGTACAGGTATAAATCTGTATACGACTCCTCACCGGGCGAAAAAATAAAAAATCAAGATAAAAATTATGATTGAAGATGGCTTTGTATATACGGGAGATACATACATACGTGAGGCAGAGAAAGGTGGAATGGGATCGATTATGAGGCAGCACGCTTCGAGGGTACGGATTTGCATTTTCTCTTCTTTCTTTCTTTCTTTCTGGAGTTGGGGGAGGGATGGCGTGGATGGGGGATGAATGGATGGATGGGGGATGAATGGATGGATGGGAGATGAATGGATGGAGGGGAGATGAATGGATGGATGGGAGATAAATGGATGGATAGAATCAATCAATCAATCAATCGATTTAAAGATCAGGCTATCTATCTACCTATCTGTCTACCTATCTGTCTATCAAACCACATATCTATCACATTCATGCAAAAGGCAGAAAGAAAAAAAAATTCTACAAGTGCGTGCAAGTGCCCTCCTCTCTTATGCACGCTTGCTTGTTTTGTTTCGGAGCTCTCGACGTGGAGGATTTCTCTCCTGGGCAAGTCGGTCTGGGATGCTCTGTCCCCTCTCCCGCTGCTGCTGCTGGCCTCCTCGACGTATGGATGGATGGATGGACCTCCAGAGTTGTATTGTACGGGACGGTAATGTACAGACCGGGTGCGAGTTGGCCGTCAGCCTTGGGTGATACTTGGATATCGACAGTGGGGGATGGGATGGATACGTGCGGGTCGATCTGAAATGTGCTACGTAGATACTTGATGCATGCGTGAGTGATCATTTCTCCGCATCTGGTAAAGTGAGGCCCGAGGGGTTTTCGGCGAAGAACTTAGGGCATTCAGTGTTGTTTGAATATGAATGTGGCAGAGAAAGAAAAGAGGGATTTGTGGAGGGGTTGTGTTGGACTTTGAAATCCTCCCTCCTCTGGTGTGAGAGTTAGGTTCGCACCGACTGTTCCTGTTATGGGGAGGACATGTCGCAGAGAAGAGCACAGAGTTCGGTCTCGGGTCTGGTGGGATACGTGGAAATGCGATATAGCTGCGAGACCGATACATGCCATTTTTGGAACGGCTGGCTCATATGTATACCGAGTAGTCATCGTGCGACCAGATAGATCGAGGGTGTCGCACGTCAGCAGCACGTACGCAGCGCAGCACCAGAATAGATAGACCCAGACGTGAAAGCTGATCTGCAGGTCGTCAGCCGTATCGTGGGGGGAGGATTCGAGCGGTTGTTCCGTTCGACGGTCGCAGCTTCACCCGAGATCGATTTGATAATTAGGAGACGGAGATCTCGAAATCGGGGCATCTCGCTCCCCTGGCGAGAAGGTTACGGAGTACATGCAAGGCACAGTGGCCCCCTGAAGGTGCGCAACATCTCATCAGTCCTGGCCGGAAGGGGAGGCGAGCAAGCCGCTCGACGCTGTCACCGGTAGGGAGCCCGAGGGAGAGCCTGCGAGTCTGCGCGAGGGGGGCATCTACAAATACATCCCGGCCATGCAATACCGTCCCGTACAAGTTTCCATCTACAGCATGGTGTTGTAGTCAGAACAAGTCTGATTCTTGCTTACCATCGTGGTAGGAATGGCGGTGGCGGTCTGTCCGAAGCGTGAACCAGCCGGGGAGGGGTCAGAGAAGCTTCGACGATGGCTTCCATCGCCATCGCGTGCACGGCGGTACGGACGAGGGAACTCCTCCGTGCAAACCATTTGATCTCAGGGCTCCATGGCATCCCATCCCATGCGAGCCCTGCCAGGTCGAAGCCGAAGATGCACGAGCCGAGGATGCAAGTGCCGTCGTCTAGAGGCACCAGCACCAGCACCAGCACCAGCCCTGCTCTTCCAGCCGGGAAACGTATCGGGCCCAACGGTCGCAAGAGAAAAGAAAAAGAAAGCGATAAACCACGAACACACCCGTCTCCGGCCCTCGCCCTGCCAGCTGCTTTGTTCTCGCGCGTCTTTCATCGTCGTTCGAAATGAAACGGCGCTAGGCCCGAACCAATTTTTCCTTCTTTTTTCCTCAGGCCCTCAGGCGCCCACCCTCCAGCTGCTCCCAGTCCCAGCTCCCAGCCTTCCACGCTCCCCGTCACCACCGACCACTCCACCCTCCACCCTCCACCCAGCCCAAACCCAACCCTTCCCTTCCCGTCCTCGCTTTCCCAAGTCTCTCGGTAACCCTCGCTTCGTTCTATCAAGGCTTCAAAACGCCCCTCGACATCTTATATTCCCATCGTCCCTCCGGCCCTCGAAGCCCTCGTCCCTTTCCCTTCTTGTGTCGTCGCGCCAGTCCGCCGGTGGGCGCGCAGGAGAGGAGGTTTGCAGATTGGCACAGGTGAATTGCCAGTGAGTGTCCGCGTCGGTCCTCGAGTGATGGCGCAGCAGTCGAACAATAGAAACAGTCCACATCTTTCGAACGCTCTGAACGACGCTTCGCTGCCCGCGTCCCCTTCGATGTCGAGTGCCCCAGCTCGTCGATCCAGCTATCCCGATCCAACTTCGTATCCGTCCCCATCTTTGTCGTCGGCCGCACAGCACAACTACCCTCCGCCAGGCCAGCCAGGCCCCGAACAGTACCGCGCCAGCCCAACCGGCAGCAATAGTTCCCTCTCTCTGCCGAGTCTGCGTTCCCTCGATCCTCTGCAGCAGCAACAGCACAACATGTCCAATATTCCTCCGCCCGTCGCTCAAATGGGTGGTCCCTACTATCACAATCAAGGTCAGACGCTACCGCATCCACCGAACCAGTATCCCAACAACGTCACGTCGGATCCCTCGGGCCAGATGCGCTTCGCGCTCCCGGTGACCGATAATCGCATCATGAGCGGCGGTCGACACAAGAAGGTAGGAGTCTGTATTTCCGACGGCTCCGTCGCGATTCGTGCTGACATGCGGCCTCGTGTAGGAGATCAAGCGTCGCACCAAGACGGGATGTTTGACTTGCAGAAAGCGGAGAATCAAGGTGAGTTGATCGCGTTTCGGCTTTTTTCAGTGGTGATGGGTTTGACGGGTGCGAGGAGAGGTTGAGCACTTTCGCGATAGAATCTTTTCGTTAAAGCAAGCGAATCTACCTAAGTAGGCGAAGGCACATGAGCTTGCTCATGCCGAAGTGCAAAGCGAGACGAGCATTTTCTTTCTCCATTTGCATTCCTCCTCCATCGATGTTTGCCCGCGAGAAATCAAGCTGACCTGATCCCAGTGTGACGAACAACACCCTGCGTGCCGCAACTGCCAAAAGTCGAAGCGTGAGTGCCTCGGATACGATCCCATCTTCAAACAACAGCCAGGCCCCGCAGCCATCCAGCCAGCACCGAGCTCTGCTCCCCAGGCCGGTGGCCTCGTCGCGACGTCGAATCCATACGGTAACCAACCCCAGATGATGCCCGGTGGTTACGGTGCCCCATCAAACATGAACTACGACCCAGCCCTCACCGGGAGCGTCAGCTCTCCTGGCTCGGCTCAGCCATATGATTTTGCTTCAGCAATTGATCCGAGCCTGGAGATGGTCACGGTTCCCGGCGTCACCGTCGGGGTTTCGTATACAGCTGCACCAGGTATGTCAACTCTCGGTCCAACTCCCACCAGGATGCTCCGTGCCAGGCCAGGCCGGGCCAGCTCGAAACCCCTTGCCTTGGGCGAGATATGATACTCCGCATATGAGCGGCCATCCTGGCTTCTGTTTGGCAGCTACGTCTTCTCTAGAGTTTATGGCTGACTAGATATCTATAGCAAAACGAACTATCGGTGAACTCCTGTCTCAAGGTGGCGCACCTCCACCGCGAATCACAACGGAAATCTCCAACTCGTTAATGGAAGAGATGAAGCACCTTTATTATAGTATCTACGCTCCCGGCCTCGAAAACTTCCTCGAATCGAAGTGGTTCGCCGTCAAGGGCATTTCAAAGTTGATTGAAGCCAAGCCGATCCTGGAGCAATTCGCTTCTCTGATGCACCAATTCTCCCAAACCCAATCAAACGACCCCAAGGAGATTGCGTATACGTCGAGCGTAGAAGCTCGCGTTGTATGGTCCCTTGCGGGCATGGTCCGAACCAGCGCTGCTGAGTCGAATGGGATGAAGAAGGAGTACAAGACCGTCCCACCCAATGACGATGCCTTCGAGGCGGGCAACCGCTTGTCCATTTTCGAGGCTCTGTTGACCGGCAGAATCCTTGCCGCCAACCCCCTCACTGCTCCTATCCCCAATAGCACCGACCACCACCGACTCCGCGAACTCGAGTTCTGGTATAACCTCGCCCAATTTGCCTGCCTTCAATATGAGAATGCTAGTGAGGCCAAGGATGTTGACGCTCGTCTTGCAAACCTACGCAATCTACTTGACGGCCGTGAAAACCGAGATGTCCTTTACTCGATCGCCGTGGTTCGGGGTCTCCGCTCGAGAGTCACCGAATATCCTGAGGCTGACCAGCCCCTTCATCTTGATGAGACTGATAATCGGAGTAAGCTTATGGTCGCAAAGAAGTTTGTTGCAGATGAGGCCAAGGGCCATGGCACCACTAACGTCATCCGACGACTATGTGACCTTGCAGTTCGTTCTATGCAATCGGACGCGGTACCAGTTGCCGTTCCTGCGGCTCCTTCAACCTCAACTTAATAACGATAACAAACTATATCTTCAGAGCATGTCTGACGATCTCTTTTCATTCACAAGGCGTCGTGTTGCATTCTACTCTCCCCTTTCTCGGTAGCATTGAAAGGGGCAATCTGGGGTCTTTCTTTTATTTTCTTGTTTATCTGGCTGGCGGGTAAACGTGAGTCTCCAAAAAAGAAGTCAGCATAAACTTGGGATGGGAAGGAAAGAATTTTAGCAAGCGTTCGTTTCTCTCGGCAAATGTACTCCTAAAATGGACGGTCGGTAATCACCTGGTCCCGTTGTTTCTCTTTTTTTTCCTTTCACAGGCGCAGCTTTTCCTTCTCTGCTTGCGTTCGGCGGCGAATCAAGAATGAATGACGACAAGCGGACGGATGGGTGGACGGACGGACGAAGACCGCATGGAGGGAACCTTTTTTTTTTTCGCTGCGTACCTTAGAATGGGCTTCATTGCATGGAGAGAGCATGGATGGTAGTGAACTGATCACTGGCCCGATTATGATTGCGATTGCAATAGGGATGGGATGGGATGGTTCACATCTTGCCTGCTTTTTCCGAACTGTAGTCATAGTTTCTTTGCAAAATGCTAAGATAATCGAGAAAGACTTTACCATATCATGATGCACTTCTGCTTGGGAGTTCTCGAGTGGGGTTTGGTGTCCGCATT
The DNA here is from genome assembly GCA_000328965.1 of Ascocoryne sarcoides NRRL 50072. Taxonomy (NCBI): domain Eukaryota; kingdom Fungi; phylum Ascomycota; class Leotiomycetes; order Helotiales; family Gelatinodiscaceae; genus Ascocoryne; species Ascocoryne sarcoides. The sequence continues at coordinate 581,105 of KB205941.1, forward strand.
TTCTTCTAAAGTTCATAGTGTAATCGTCTCATGGGGCATAGACATAGAAACGAAAGCGAGCAAATATTCCTCTCGTTTACGGATACAACAACTTGCAACATTACTCATTATCCAACTTTCAACCTGCATCTTCTTAAGTGGACCACCTCTCTATATCTCTGGTATATACCTCCAGCAAGCCAGTTCACAGAACCTGCCTATTAACTGCCAATAACCTCCCACCAAACTCAATTCACATACCCCCACTTACAAATCCTTCTGCTCATTAACAGGACTAACCAACTTCCCCTCCAGCACCGCCCTCCTCAAATTCCCAATACACCACCCCTCCATCTTGGTCTGCGTCTCCACCGTCCACGTACCCATATGCGGCACGAGCATCACATTCGGATTCCTCACCAGCCCCGGATGCACCTCGGGCTCCCGCTCATACACATCGAGGCCGCAGCTCCATACCCGTCCCGCATCGAGGGCTTGCACCAGCGCGTCTTCGTCCATGACGGCCCCGCGCGCCGTGTTGATTATCACGATGCCGGATTTCATGAGGTTGAATTCTCGGGTGGAGATTATGTGATGGGTTTGTTTCTGATTTGCTACCGTATCAGCTTGTTGATGTCTAGGTGTTCTTTGGGGGGGAGGGGGTGTATACGTTTAATGGTAGATTCAAACTCAGCACATCACTGGTTTTTAAGAGCTCTTCGAAACTCACGTACTTGGCTCCTCCGCTTAGCTCTTCGGAGAGCGGCGTGCGGTTGTGGTATTGAGTGGTCATGCCAAAGGCGCTTGCTTTCTTCATGAGGTTGCGGCCGATGCCGCCCATGCCTAGGATGCCGAGGACTTTGCCTTGGGGATCGTGGCCGAGGGGCGGGGGGGTCTTTCCTTTGAAGTGGCCTTCGCGGAGGGCGAACATTGCTGTTTGAGTTTGTTAGTTGGTTTTTTAGTAGGGGAGGGATTTGGGGTGGGGGAGGAGGGGGAGGATGTACAAGTATTAAATCCTCTTAAAGCACCCAATATCAAGAACATATTCGTGTCTGCTGTTGCATCGTCCGGTGCCGTAGGGACATTAGAGACTCGAATATCGCGTGCGGTACATGCGTGCACATCTATCTGATTATATCCAGCGCCTGCTTGCTCGTCAGCACTTCCGCTCCCGCTCCCGAATCAAACCCTTAAAATCCGACTCCGAACCTAATTATGAAGCCCAGCTTCCGTCTAGGGATAGTATAACGAACCATTGTGTGCAATGAACTTGAACCCCTTGGGCAATTCCTTGATCAACTCCTCGTCGATCAACCCGGTTATGGAGGCGCTGCTAAAGGTCCTATATGCGGCTATCACTTTATCGTAGACGCCCTCCCGGCACTCTTTGATGAATTCCTCTCGGTTTTGGGATTTGGGCTCGATTACTTCGGCGATTTCGGAGATGGCAGACCATTCTTTATGGGCGCTGAGGGTAGGCTGTTAGTATGAATAATTGTAGATATGGAACTTGGGACGAAAGAGAAGTGGGATGGGGAAATTGGTTCTGGGGGATAGAACACAAGGGGACCTACTGATCGATTTTACCAAGGAGGAGAACCTGTGGCTTGGACATTGTGAGATTGTGTATCTGGCGTCGAGGGGAAACCTGTGGTGGTTGTTTTTTCCAAGTATTATGTAGTCCTATGGTGGGGTTGCCAATGCCCCGCACCTGAGAGCTAAAAACTTTGGCACTAGGAAGGGAATTCCTCCGCGTATCTTTGAGGAGTATTATAGATGGAGAAGTGGAAAGAAAATGGAGGCGGTTGCTTGATCCAGCGCTATGGAAGCTGGTAGAGGCAAGAACTTTAGGCCGGGATAGAGTTTTGATAACTGAGCTCGGCTTTCCTGTATAACGGTACATTGGTTCATTGGTCACACTAAGCTGGCTTTGACGCACTCTGATGGGAAGCGCACGGTGAATTTTACCAGTATATCAAGTAGAAGGTTTCGATACCATTTATGGTAAAGTCTGTGGTTTGGCTCAGGAACAAGTGAGCTCGGGATGCGCATCGGCCCGTCAAACCCCGCAGTCAAGTTCGAAGGTGTAGTTGGGGACCGCTGCAGCTATTTGGCTATTCTTGTGAAGGAGAAGTGTGCTTGTATTGTAATAATCATATAAGAGCGAACTATATACAGTGTGTTCGTGCTTCAGTCACCAGCTCCCACAAATACAAAGTACATAGGAGAGGGTACCCAGTAGCATACAGTTAGTTATATACATCGTTTAGTCCTCAGACTAGTTCCTTCGTACTAAAACGAAATTTCAAAAGCTTTAGAAGCTTTTGTCAGCTTTAAAATGTACCTAGAAATATATACTCTTTCAGCACGGGTATATTTGAGTTAAGCCTTATAAGAACAACGCTCTTCTACCAAAACTGGAATCTGGTAACCTCAGAAGCTATTGCTGGCCTCCACAAACATCCTCCATTGTCTCCAAGCTTCACCACTCTCCACAGCCCACCTCGCTCTTCTGACACCCTCCTTCCATCTTCCCCCTCCAGGACCTCGCTCTATAATGACTTTTCCATCATCACCATGTCCCATGTCACTTGTATCAGCTTCACATACCCCGGCCACAACAAACAGTGCCGCCGTATTCATGAGCACAAAATGGAAGATTGGATCATCTCTCGGTAGCTGGTTCTGAAGCAGCTTCACCAAGATCTGGGCATTTTCTTCGGGTTCCTTGCCTGGTGAGACATCTTTAAGCTCGTGTGGTGGAAGACCAAAGTCCGTAGGTGAAATAGTGAAAGCTTCTACATTAACATCGGTTTGGTCATCTTCGTTAGTTGATCCAGCAACCAATCTCCAACAGTAAGTTTTGCCTGCACAACTGATCTCATCAAGATCTTCTGCGCCACAAACAACCATTGCCTTTTTTGCGCCACTCATCTTTAAAGCTTCCGCAAAGACAGGACCGACGTCTCGTCTCGCGACACCTAGAACGCGGGCTTCGATGCTCCCTTCGACAGGACTAGCAAGAGGGCCAAGTAGATTGAAAATGGTTCTCCATCCAAGTTGTTTTCTGATAGGGGCCACATGTTTCATTCCGGGGTGAAAGACAGGTGCGTATAAGAATGCATAATTGGTCTTTTCATAAATCTTGGCGAGGGTTTCAGGGGTAACTGCCATGAGATTTGGTGGGTTGGGCTTGGTCGAGTTGAGGAGATCAGCCGAACCTGACTTCGAAGTTGAGGCTTTGTTTCCATGTTTGGCTAATAAGAGGAGCGATGAGGCTAGAATAGATGATGTAGTAGAGATGTTGAATGTAGAGTGGGAGTCTCCTCCTGTGCCTACAATATCGCACTACAATAATGAGCACAGAAAAATCCACGTGGTAGGTCCTACAAGACTCACAAGGCCTCCGCCATACTCTCCTTCCTTTCTCCCTCTAGTCTTTACCACCTTCGCCAAGTCATTCCGATCGATTTTTGAGGCAGCTGCTCTCATTGACTCGGCACATTTTGCAATCACATCGGCTCTCCGATCCCAACCGGTGAAATGCAGGCAAGTGAGTAAAGCACCAGCCTGAACTGGAGACAATTGATCCGTGAAAATATATGAAATGGCCAGAGCTATCTCCTCGGCAGTGACATTGGCATCACCTGGTGAAGGCCATAGTCTCTTCAAGAGCGGAGTAATCGACACATTTTGAGAAGCGCTTGGTTCATAGTCAGAGACCATCTTGCTTATGATCAACCCAAGCAATCAATCTTTGAAAAAGGTCTGGATTCGATGGTTATGTGAGCTCTTGAAAATATGACTGATGTGAATTCAGGCTCTAAGGCGCAAACAAAAACTGCCACGCTAGACCGCCCGCTTGGCCAGAACTTTGGTAAGAGTACGCTACCTCAACCTTCAACCACCAAGTTGCTTTAGCAGAGGGACTTATGCTAGGTACGCAAAGTCAATTGACCTCTCACTTGTATTCCTAGCTTCCACAATACTAACTAGAAACTATAGAATGCCTCCACGAATACACCCACCTTCCAGGGCACTACCCTTGACATTCCACTGCAAAACACCTCTTCCTCGCAGCCGTCACCATACTACGCAAGCAGCAGTAGCAGCCGCAGGAGCTAAACTACATGATTCCTCACCTATAGTTCTTCATTATCCTCCAACTCAACCCCCCTCCTTCAAACCGCCCGAGTTCCGAAAATCTCAACTCCTGCGTCAATACACCTCCCTCCTGCGCTCGACCCCTCTCCTCCTCATCTTTCAACACAACAACATAAAATCCGCCGAATGGCTCTCTCTCCGCCGCGAACTCTTCAATGCCCTCCAAAAAGTTGACGAATCTCTCACTACCGGCGGCCACGCACCCACACACCTCGCCTCTAGCATCAAACTCCAAATTGTCCAAACCGGAATACTAGCTGCTGCTCTGCGAGTCGTTGAATTCTATAAACCAGATCCGAGCCACACGATATCAAATGGAAGTGGAGTTCATGGTCAAGGGCATGCAATTGAAGGATTAGATGAAAACAAATTAACACACACATTGGGACGAGCCGCCCACTCAGCCGCCATCGCAAAAACGCACCATCACCCCCTCTCCCCCCTCCTCAGCGGACCTCTCGTTCTCCTCACCTTCCCCACCGTCTCCCCCCCACATCTCAAATCCGCTCTCAGCATCCTTTCCCCCACCCCCGGGCCCTTCGCCGCCCCCACCCGTCGCGCGAACCCCGGCTGGCATGACCCTACAGTCCAAAGCGGATTGCAAAAGTTAATTCTGCTCGGTGCGAGGATTGAAGGGAGAGTGCTTGATATGGAAGGCACGAAGTGGGTTGGCGGGTTACAGGATATTGATGGGTTGAGAGCACAACTAGTAGGTCTGTTGCAAGGGGTTGGGGGACAGGTTACGAGCGTATTGGAGAGTGCGGGCAGGAGTCTGTATTATACTGTAGAGGGAAGAAGGGCAATGTTAGAGGATGAGGCAAAGGGGGTCGAAGGAGGGGAGAAGAAGGAGTAGGGAAATATAAATAAGATGGTGAGATATGATGTCAATATAAATGTCATGGGCGAGAGGAAAAGGGCATCTGGATGTCGGGATAAGCATGAACAACGTTAGCATAAGTGTCTTGTACTCTATGTATAAGTACGATAGAATCTACAAATGAACCCACAGATTCTGTCTCACAAGACGCTCTTTTTAACTTCCAAACCTAAGAGAATGTCTATACTTGTAGCACGATGTTAAAACATCCGTATCAGGATAACCTGACCAGTTAATGATAAATACTCAGTTACTTTTTAAGCATATTTCGCGTAGAGCATTATGTAGTTTCCCTCTTTAGCTCAAAAGTATACAGCTCGAAATAAACCATAGCTCTTCCACAAGCGTAGAGGTATCCACTCTAGCAGAGTAGTCTAGGCAAACTGCGACCAGAGGTGTTGGATATTACCGTTAGAAGGCTGCGTAGAAAGCTGAGTTGCGAGGGGCACGGCTAAGGTCCAGGTGTCTAAAGCTCCCCATGGGAATACCTGCCTATTAATATCCTTATATTTTCTGGTTTCAAAGAGTATCCGTATGAAGAGGTTTTACTATACATTATATACACCGCTATCAGGTTACATCTCTATTCTCATCTTTCAGGGTCTTCCTTTAGTTTCGTCTATCTAAGTCTCCCTTTTCACTGAATATATCATCCGTTCAAGTTCTGTCTAAAACACATCTATCTCATCTCAAGTTTCGAATTCATCCCCACGATACATCTAACCAAATCCCAATCCCCTCCATGTCCTACCCAATCACAAACTACAATCCCCGTACTTCCGTCCCCTACCTCATGTGCAACAGCTTCATTATGCCTCCTGCACAGATAATCAACAATACTTGGATTGACCTTGGCAGCAATCCTATCTGGCCAACAATTCGACCTCCAGAAATTCGAGGCACTGAGGAAATTCATGAAGAAAGGCGGCTGTTTTAGGGCTTCCTTTTCCGAGATATCCATATTTTCAAGTATATTGCATTTCGCTGATGCAGCTCTCTTCAATTGGTCAGTTGAAAAAGTGATTTTCTTTTCGATGTTGGTGTGTTCAGCTACTTCATAAAAATCTTGGACGCGGATTTCCCCACTGGAGCAGACCCCATCTGCGCAATTATCTGGCCAGCTCTCGGCATCGATGGCCCATCCCGCCCCGTTATTCTCGCTCTTCAAGGAGTCATGGAGAGCAAATCGACGGATGAGGACAATTTTGCTACGTGCTTCGCCGAGAAGTGGAATTCGGTTTTCGGTGAACCATCGATCGTTTGCGTAATGTGCTTTGAGGATTCTGCTTAGATGCTGGTCTGTTGCTCTTCCTATGCCTTCTCTCTTCAACGATATAATGACGGTTTCGGTGGGGTTGGAGTCAAGGAAAGAGTAGAGGGTGTTGACAAGGTCTCGGAAATATTTGGCGCCTGTGAGGGCGACAGGAAAAGCGCTATGTACGAGGATGAGATCATCTTTTGAGGCATCATGTGCATCAACGGGTTGCACTCTAATGTCGAGGAAACGTACGCCGTTGTTCAGCTGCTCCAGTATACTGACAGACTGACATCGCACTGATGGCAGGGCAGTACGATAGGTCGGAGAGTTGTGCGTGCCTGGTATACTAAGCGCAGAGAGTGGTGTTTCGTTGCTCAGATTTCCCATCCACGAGTGGAGTTTGGTAGAGGAATACAGGGCCAAGAATGCCCACTGGGGGAGAAAGACGGCCATGAACTCGAATCCCGGATTAGGAGAGAGGGGCGTAAGGTATGTCGACCGCTGTGATGGAACCGGTGTGTCCAGCCTGTATCTTTGCCCTTCTACTTCAAACGTCAGGCGCAGAACCTCTTTTCCGTCGGGTTGTATGTCCGTGAGCTTGGTCTCGAAAGGACGGATAGCAATCGAAACATCGTGGCTACTGAAGCTTTCCGCCTTCAGAGCGAGTTGGGGTGATGAGGGGCTTGTGATGTTGCTCACCAGCCCGCTCAGTTTCCTAGTAATTCCCAAGATTCCGCCATTGCTATGTTCGCTGCACTGCGCCGGCTGGAAACGCTCGAGGAGCTTCAATTCGAGAGGGTTGTTGGTGAGGTTACGGATCGTCAAGGGTGGGGAAGCCATGTTGCATGCCGACATCTAGGCAGAAGCAGAGATAGGGGAGAAGCTGACAACGTTTCTCCTGTAAGTGAAGCCATTCCCATTTTTTGGGGGTGTTGTCGTGTCGAGGAGAGACAGGCTTCCAGGCACAGGGGCACGGTTGACGTTGGCGCCCGTCCCTGCGTCAGAATACGGCAAACCATTTACTGGTATTGTGAAGGTAGGGTAGGCTTTCAACAGTGGAAATCCTATAAATCCAAATAAAAGCAACATTTAGAGCACTTTGAGAGCTTGAAACATTGCTCAAAGTATAGGCAATAGTAACATTTTTTTGATCTTCAACTTTGATATTAGCTGAGTAAGTAGTGCTATAGTGACGCCGAGCTAAGGTCTGAACGCTACCTACCCTACCACGCTCCAATCCAAAACTTTATTTTGAATGACAAAGACGTTTAACAAGTAAGCCTCTCGTCTATACAACAGATGTTTCGTATAGATAAGGACTGGTATGAGATTGCTTCAGCTCTCCACTATTACACCGGAACACACAATATGGATTTATAGGACTATGATTTTGACACAACAACGGTAAATGGTCTGCCGTATAGTACCTATCCTACTGCCTGCCTGCTTGCACTAAAAGTCCTATTCGCCCTTCACTGAAATCACCGCCTACTGTCGATTGTATTCGAGTGTACATGTATATACTTCGCTCCCTTCACTCAGCCGAGAATTTAGGCCTACCTCTATTAAAATGCGCGCAGATATAAACCCCAAGGAGACTAAGAGGATAGCCCAAATGGGAGAGTCGATGAACTTGGGGAAAAAAAGAGATCTCTAGAGCCTCATCGGTGCTCGCGCTATACTTTATTAGGAAGGTGCTTACGCGATAGGTTCGAATCGATGACCCCCACTTTGCAGCAGCACGCCTAACTTAACTTTCTTTGTCCTTACAAGTTCCTGAAGCATTCTGTATTTTTTAATGTTGATGCCTTGACTACGCGTCGTGAGTTTTCTCCTCGGCGTCATCGCTGTATTTCGCTTTTTCCCATCTTTTAAGTATCTTCTCATGTCCTACTATGACTTGATGATTGAAGCACCGATTTGCGTTCTACTTGATTAACATTTCCGCACTGGCAAGCATGGCTTCCAATCGGACCTCCATCATCTACTCGCAGGACTCATTTGGCCCTGCACTTCCAAATGGATTTGATTTCACTCTATTGTTCGAAAACACAATTCTTTCCATTTTGCCCTCCGCACTGCTCCTGGCTGCATTGCCTTTTCGAGTGGCGGCTCTATATCGAAGGCCAAGGAAAGTGACGAGGAGTGTTCTCTATGAGAATAAATTAGTATACCAATCCAATTGCATTTGTCGTTGTTCCTTGAATCCTAACACCTAGACAGATATTTCTATCATTGTTTACGTGCATGCAGACGGGACTTCTGGTTCTTTTTGCTACCAATTCGACTCTGAGAACCAGGGCGTCCCTCGCCGCTGCTGCGCTAAGTGCAATTGATGCTATTGGACTCTGTCTACTGTCCCATCTGGAGCATATGCACTCTATCCGGCCCTCATTCCTCATCAATGGTTATCTAATACTTACGCTACCCTTTGATATTGCTCGCTCCAGAACGCTATGGCTTGAAGGAGCAACAAGAGCAATAGCTGCTGTGTTTAGTAGCACGTTGGCGGTCAAGGTCATGATTCTCATCACGGAAGCTATCGGAAAACGGCATATCCTCCTCAGTCGCTATCAAGACGCGTCCCCGGAAGCCACCAGTGGCCTTTATAGTCGAGGTTTCTTTTGGTGGCTACAGAGTTTGATGACTACGGGATTCAGTCGAATTCTCACGAATGAGGATTTATACCCCATTGATAGCGATATGGCTTCAACTACTCTCAATCTCAAGGCACAGCAAGCATGGGAAGCAGCAAACAAAGAAAACCCCAGGGCCTTAGTATGGGCCACGCTTAAAGCATCCCGTGCCGCTTGTGCATATTGCATCTTTCCACGAATATGTCTCATTGGTTTCAAATATGCCCAGCCTTTTTTGCTAAATAGAACTGTCACTTTTGCACAGAATCCTGATGAGCCGGATAGCATTGGCTGGGGTCTCACTGGAGCATTTGTCCTTACCTTCCTCGGCCTGGGTATTGCGAACGGTGCGTATTACCATATGGTTTATCGTTTTATCACTACAGTGCGCGGGGTTCTCATAACCTTAGTATACTCCAAAACCATGAACTTAAGTATAACTGCTATGGATGAAAGTGCAGCTATTACTTTGATGGCGAATGACTCCGGTAAGTATTGTCACGATCCTCTGGGAGAGATTCAGAGCTGATTGCCATCATTTCCAGAGGCTATTTGTACTGGATTTATCCGTCTTCATGAAACCTGGGCTGTCCCGATCGAGTTGGGGATTGCATTATATCTTCTATATCGACAGCTAAATCTTGCTTTTCTAGCGCCTGCAGCTATAGCTATCTTTGCCACATGCGGAATCGCCATGATAGCGAAGTATATGGGCAATGCACAAAAGGCCTGGATAGAAGGCATTCAAACCCGGGTAGATGTCACAGCGTCAATGCTTTCGTCTATGAAAGTTAGTTAAATTTCTAAACTTTGTTTGCGTGTGACTGCTAACTTGAAAGTCTGTCAAAATGCTTGGCCTTACAAGTATTCTGACCGATATTGTACAAGGTCTTCGAATTCAGGAGTTGAACTTGTCTCGCAGATTTCGAAAACTTCTTGTTGGGAGGGTTTTTTTTGGTGAGTAATTTGCTGTCCACTCACTCCACCGGGTTTTCGGAGAATGTGCACACATCATCAGCTCCTTTTTTGTGGGTTAGAGGATTTTACGACATTGCTCATGAAAGCTCCCGTTAGACTCGATCTTTAAACTTCGTCACAGGGCATAATAGGTAAACTAGTTAGCCCTAGCTTCGAGTGTCAAGGCCGAGAGCGAAACTCACTTTCGAATGTCAAAGTTCAAAAGCAATAGCCCAAGGATCTATCGGCTGAGTAATGCGTAATGTCCTCTAACTTTACATCAAAAAGTGTTGATGTGTGTACGCTTTTCGAAAGTCCTAATCGAGTCTGTTCACCATACAAAAGGTTAACGATCAACAGGAAATAGCACATCTGCCCTTGCTCCATTAGCAACATTTATACTGTTCGTTATTATCGAAAAGTCAACTGGGCAAACATTAAACTCGGCATCAGCCTATACCGCGCTTAATCTCATTTCTTTACTCTCAAGCCCGATGAACGTGTTCATACAGACGATTCCCGCACTGAATATTGCCATGGCCTGTTTCACTCGGATTCAATCATTCCTCAACTCAGATGCTCTCCAAGACCATCGTCTTCCATTGGCCCCACCAAATAGGCACGTTGGCTCTTCAACGCAAGCATCCCTCTCCGACATTGAGTTGGAAATATTGGACACCGATAACTCCCAACCGGAGCTCGAGCTGAACATGATTTCTGTTCGAAATGCGAGCTTTTCTTGGGACACAAGTGTGGAGCCTGTTGTGAGAGATTTGAGCTTCAACCTCGAGCGTCATAAGCTGGCTTTTCTCATTGGCCCCGTTGGATCAGGCAAGAGTACATTGCTGAAGGGTTTGCTTGGCGAAACACCCTCCTGTCAAGGTTTTGTTTACAGTAGCTCTAACGAAGTAGCATTTGTGGATCAAACACCTTGGATAAGAAGCGGAACCATCAGAGAGAACATATTAGGAATATCTAATTTCGATGAGCACTGGTATACCCAGGTCGTACATGTTTGTGCATTGGAAGCCGACATCGCAATGTTACCTAAGAGTCACAGTCAGTTCAAATATTCTAAAACTTCCGTGTTGCCATCATACTAATTTTAAGTAGACACCCCAGTAGGGAGTGCAGGGATATCTTTAAGTGGCGGTCAAAAGCAACGATTGGCTTTAGCTAGAGCTGTTTACGCTAAGAAAAAATTTGTTGTTCTTGATGATGTTTTCTCCGGCCTCGATGCAGAAACAGAAGAGCACATCTTCAACAATCTACTAGGTACCAAAGGACTCTTCCGAGAACTCGGCACCACCGTCCTTCTAGCCACACATGCTGTGCAGCGACTTTCTTATGCCGACCAAGTGATAGTCTTGGGCACAAACGGTCGAATCGCCCAACATGGAACATTTGAGCAGTTGAATACTGTACCCGGCTATGTTCAAGGTCTTGCAGCTAAAGTGAAGAGCGAAGAAGAATCGTCTGAAACGGAACAAAAATCTTATCCCGCAAAAGCTGCCCCAACCCTTACCCCAGATACCGAAGACGTCGAAACCATTAATGCGGAGCTCAATCGACAAAGTGGTGATCTATCAGTCTATCGGTACTACTTTGCTGCTGCTGGATGGATTCCAACCATGATTTTCTTTGCTACCACGACGTTCCATGGAGTTACTTCCAAGTTAACCGAATTACTATTAACATTCTGGACAAGTGCAACCGAGGAGAATGGAAACTCAGTTAATGGATTCTATCTCGGACTTTATGCAATGTTAGCTATTGTAGCTACTTTCGGGTTAGTATTGAGTGTGACACAATTAACTCTAGTTCTCGTTCCGCGCACAGCAAACCATCTTCATTCTAAGCTACTGTCAACAGTGATGAATGCAAAACTTTCGTTCTTCACCAAAACCGATACAGGAGAAACTACCAACAGGTTGGTCAAATTGAATTACATGCTACTTAGAAGGACGGTGCATGATGCACCATCACTGACCTTCTCAGATTCAGTCAAGATATGTCAGTTCTCGATACCCAGCTTCCGTATGCTCTGGTTGATCTGTCCCTTTCGGTCTCGACGGCATTTATGGGAGCGATTTTGATTTGCATATCAGCAGGCTGGTTTGCTTTGACCCTCCCACCAGTTGTGCTGCTAGTCTGGGGTAGGTGTTCTTTATTTGAATATATTACTATGATGCTAACGATATCAGCCCTTCAGAAAGCCTATTTACGCACCTCACGGCAAATGCGTCTGCTAGACCTCGAAGCTAAAGCTCCTCTGTATTCTCACTTCATCGAGTCTCTATCTGGGCTTGTCACCATCAGAGCATTTGGCTGGGGGCCAAAGTTCCTGGTAAGCTTCGTGCTTTCTTGCCGTTTTGCTGTCTCAGAAATTATCGACATCTTGGGTATATCACAGTTATATGACTAGTTTTTCCAATCCTTGCATTTCTTCGCTTATTTCAAATCGTGGATTGAAGCCTAACTTGCTACTAGGAAAAAAACTTAACTTTGCTCGATGAATCGCAGAAACCATATTATCTTCTCTTTTGCATTCAACGTTGGCTGGGATTAATTCTAGATCTTCTAGTAACGCTCCTCGCTTTCGTCCTAATGGTTCTCGTGGTCAAACTCGTTAGTCATACCCTTAGAAAATCAGCCCAACAATACTGACATTACTTCAGCGCACAGCAATCTCTCCAGGCTTTGTCGGTCTTGCCATCCTGAACATTATGTCCTTCAACGAACAACTAACCGAAATTATCAAAGAATGGACCAATCTTGAAACCTCTATCGGTGCAGTGGCCCGCCTCATGTCCTTCTCTTCCACCACTGCCTCCGAAAACCTCCCCTCGGAAAATCAAGCGGTTCCTGAAAATTGGCCCTCTCAAGGACGTATTGAATTCAAAAACGTGTCTGCCAGATATGCTGTGGACGACACGTTGGTTATCAAAAATCTCAGTATGTCGATTCAACCGGGGGAAAAGATTGGAATTTGTGGTAGAAGTGGAAGTGGGAAGAGTTCGCTAATCACGACACTTTTTCGAATGCTGGAGATCACAGAAAATAGCAAGATCGAGATTGATGGAATTGACATCACAACCATACCAAGGGAGGTAATGCGCTCGAGACTGAATGCTATTCCACAAGAGCCATTCTTCATTCGAGGATCGATTCGGTATAATGCTGATCCATTCTGCACACAATCCGATGAATCCATCATCAAAGCTCTTTCCTCCGTTCACCTCTGGGACTTAATACAAAGCAAAGGTGGCTTGGACACAAAACTAGATGTAGAGTTCTTCTCCCACGGTCAGAGACAACTTTTTTGTCTAGCGAGGGCGATACTAAAGAAGGGGAAAATCGTGGTACTGGATGAGGCGACGAGTAGTGTTGATAAGGAGAGTGAGGAGTTGATGCAGAGGGTGATTAGGGAGGAGTTTAAGGGGTGTACGGTGTTGGCGGTAGCGCATCGGTTGGAGGGGATATTGGATTTTGATCGGATTGCGTTGTTGGGGGAGGGAGAGTTGAGAGAGCTTGAGAGTCCCGGTAGTTTATTGGTAAGGAAGAGTGAGTTTAGAGCGTTGTATGAGAGTTGAGAGGAATGTGTTTTTTTATCTAAGAGGGGGATAGTTAGTGTGAGGGTGGCAAGTGTAGACTGGGGTGTTGGAGAAGAGAAATAAATTATAGATAATCTAAACATAGTAATAGAAACCAATTATCTTGATGAGGCTGGGATGCTTGCTCTTATAATTTACAAAGATATTGCTCCGGAATGAATGAATACAGTCAAAGTGAACATGACTTCGTCGCCATTGTTCGGTCACCGCTATACCACACTGGAAATCCGCTGAGTTGTACGTGCTCATGCAGGATCAAAGTAGTAAATAAAGAGATTTCTTGGCTATCGATGGTGGGGAATCATTGTGGGAGAATAAAGCCAGAATGTTTCGTTTGACAGACAAACCCGAGTGCGAATCTGTGTGCAGATAATATTCTCAGAAAGGTGACAAAGTTAGATCTCGGGTAACGGATAGCGAGATCATGACCGGGATTGGAAGCGGAACGACAATCGGGAGAGACTCGGAGCTCAGGATGTAATCGGGTCCCGGATCGGGTATTTGAGCCGTGTTGAGCGAGCGAATAGAGAAGAGAACTCTGTTGGGTGGAGGTAATATTGTGTCTTCGGGTTATTAAATCGATTGGTGCGAAGTATTGAAAGAGAGGAGAAGGCTATTTGCCTTGAGGTGGTTAGATATGAAAGAGAGTTAGTTGGCTGTTAGCTGCTAGTATCACCGCACAATGAATTGATCATCACCTATGGTTAAAAAATAGGGTAGACCTTGCATTTCACAAAATGTCATATAGAAGGATGTAACATTGCATTCTAAACTAGTTCACTCATATGAAAGTGTAACGTTGATTTCTCCGGCTGCAAGTTATTATAGAATAATAGTTGTACTTTTGAAAGTGGCTGACTTTACACTTTACACTTTACTCTGTGCATTGTCTCTTCACACCTCGAAAGATAATGTCGAGGCCATCCTTCATTTTCAGATCAACTCTTGGTCGTGGGGATAGTGATTCAGCTCGAGATAAAAAAACGGTTTAGAGGAGATATAGGTTGGTGTGATTTCAAGAGGTAATGACTTGAATAGACATGCCTTCCTGACCTTTCTCGCTGTTTTTTCCGGTTTGTTAAAGAGGAAACCAGAGGATAACTTTGTCTTAGAAAGCCACTCCTAGACTTCAAGATTCATTCTTCTCAACCCTTCGAAGTACCCCTTGAAAAGCCACCTAAAATGACTTTTCATCTTAAGAAAATGGGTTTGAGATGGAAAGATTCGTCAGTAAGAGGCAGCTTGCTCTATTGGCTTCCCATTCCCGTTTGAGCTTCGAGAAGGATTGCTTCCCGAAACACCAGTAAGGGGCTTGTACTTAAAGTCACATGCCGACAAGGCAACCTGTATATCTTGCCTCGCGTTGTTTCCCATGTGTTAAAGGCGGCCTCGCCTACTGAGGTACCGGGTAACTCTACCCGACGAATTGCGACAACTCACAACCCATAAATTATAGAAGTAAAACAATAATATAAGCAAGACAGACGACCCATGATCAAACTTCCGATGACCAAGAGGCACAAAGCACAAAGTCAATCATCCCATCCCTTGGGAGTTAGAAACATCCACTCACGGTCTATCTTCCCGAAATGGCAATGCCCTTTACCAAGTATTCATGCCTTAGACGCAATGCAGCCATGCCTCAGAAACAATCCGGTCGACGTTCTCACTCCAGACGGAAAATCCGGAAATCATCATGAGATTCCGGTTTTAAGTTCCCCCTCAGATAGACGGCTCAGATGGACCTCAAAATGCGATCGTCGTGATGCGGTTTCGCGGGAAAAAGGCTCACGATAGACGCTATGTCGCGGTCATGATAGTCAGCCACGCGTTGATCCCACACGGCAGATCGCGATCCCAAAAAGTCGAGATGGAATCTATTCGCGCACAAGCCGGGAAGAGATCAACTCTCGTGGACGGCACGGCAGTGAAGGATGAAGCTATTTGCAGGCGGAAGTGTCAGCCATCGAAGCAGCAGAGTGGCGTGGTGCTGGCTCCCGCTGTATGTATGGACGAAGTCTCGATAGAACCTTTTCGCTAGTGATAATGCGCTGAGGTCATCATTGTGCCAGTCGGGATTGAAGCCTCAACACCATCACGATCATCACACTCTGACAGGCAGACTGGTTCGTTCCGGGGAGCTTGAGCCCGACCCATCTAGCCCGTGGCTGATCCCCCCGCTTGGACACCACACAAACACCAATCATCGCGAACATTCATGCGTTGGAAGTAGTGGTTTATAGTTTACACTAATGGACGGTACGCACAGATTCTCCTCCTCTCCCTTCTACTGTATCATAGCATGGGCCGGCTTCAGCGCCATGCTGCTGCGCCAGAATCGAAGCGGTGTAAACTCTTTATCACTTTTAGGAACGAATGAGACGGAGGGGTTATATTAGACTTTGGCGATATGGCAAAGTCAAATGTGCTTTTATGGTTTGCTAAAATAAGGCTGAGAGACTTGAAACAGGACATTATGAGACTATCTATGCTTAGCTTGCCTCTGGAAGAATTAACGTCATGGCAAAGAGGCTAATGGTCTCCCCGTCAATCAATAGCACTAGGTTAGCGGGAATTTAGGTTCAGCAGACGACTCTCCTTTGTCAAACATGGTTTTAGTGGTGCCTTCCTCTTTATATCTGTAATAGTGTTTAAGAATTGTTTAGGCTACTAAGCAATAGCTTGTGGGATCATTTATGCAAGTGAAAGAGAGAGCCAAGTATACTATTGAATAAACATTTTCAATACCTTTTCCAGATTGAACCATATATTAGAGTTTGAAGCTCTTGACAAAGGGAGAAAGTAGAAAAGGATCACAACTCTTTATCTTAGATCCAAACCCAGCGTCCCCGCTCAAACCTTACCTATTCAATAGTCTATTCAACCCCCTCCTTATCACTCACGCAACAACAACAATACCAAACTCTAAAAAAGAGCGCCACATCACCTTCCTTACCCCTCTCCCACAATCCATCCATCCAATATCCTCATTTCACACGGGACAGCCCACCACATCCCAAAGCCAAAAGCCACCAAAGTGCTAAAATCCCCGAAGCCCACCCACCTATGCACCACCAACGGCACCAACGGCATCGACGGCGTCAACAAGGTCTCCTCCCGTCTAGCACCACAGCACGAAGGGTCCAATCTACCGTCGTCGAGTCAAGTTCAGCTTATGCCCTCTCGTTCAACTCAACCTCGCGCCGCACGGCATTCCTTCCCTCGACCACGGAGAGAAACACAATATTACACCAAAAACTAACTCCTCTATCGCATCTATCCAATCATGCCTCTCAGTCGAGACGCATACATACGTTCATGATACATCCATCTCACCTACTTCACCTACTCGGCCTGGTAGGCAAACAGGTAGACATCGCTTCGCTCACTCACTCAAAGACACCCATCCCGTCTCCTCACATCGCATTCATGAATCCGCCCGCCTATCATATGCTTATCACCTCTCACCTCGTCTCGTCCTCGCCTCGCCCCGCCCATGCCCCCCCCCCCTTCACCCTCCACAACATACACACACATCCACCCCCTCAAAAAGACTGGTGATTCCCCCTCCCCATCATCATGCTATCTACGTATCATAAAACCCCTCATTCTCTCGACCAATCTGCCAATCCCAACATGCACCCCCCATATTGACCCCCGGTTTATTTACCCTCCGAATCATCTAGCCAGCGAGCGGACAAGCGTACAAACAAACTGATAGATGGATAGACAAACAAAGGGACAGAAAACCTAGCTAGCTAGCCTCCTCTTGTTTATTTATCAATCAATAAATCAATCAATCAATACTCCTCCCTGCACGTCAGAAACTCCAACCACCCATCCATCCCCATCTCTCCCACCTTTCATTGGTTATGCTTAGAATATAAGGCGGACGGTGGCGTCCGTGTTCAACCCAATCCAATCCAATCCAATGCCATCTCATTCTCTCCCATCCTCCCACTATGCCATACTACTCGTAATCGTACTCTCCTCTCCATCCCCATAACCTCCAATCAAACCAACTCCCTCCAACCCCCTCCAACATCCCCCCCCAGCCCACACACACCATCAAACAAGGCTGTGAAACAAACAAGCCAAACAGGCCAACCAACCACCAGCAGACCACCAAACCAATAACCCAGCATGCCATCAAGCTAACAAGCCAAACAACCTTCAACCAACCAACCAACAAACAAACAACCCAACAACCCAGCAGAAACCCCCCCCCCCC
>KB205941.1:599085-735949 GCA_000328965.1 Ascocoryne sarcoides NRRL 50072
CCCCCCGTCCGAGTTACGAAAGAGATAACCCCTTCGAGCGGCGTGCATACATATCTACATACCTACATACATACATCCATTCATTTATATGGTATATACATACATATCTACACTCCATCCATCTATACGGACCATACATACACACACACATCCAACGGCAGTGCAACCGGGCGGTGTGCGTGCGTGCATGTATGTACTCGTATGTGAGCTAGTGCGCGAGCATACGAGTATCTGTGAGCGAGTAGGTAAGTGAGCGAGTAAGTGAGCGAGTAAGTGAGCCAGTAAGTGAGCGAATAAGTACCAGTAAAAGCAAGCAAGCAAGCGAGTATCCATCATTAGAAGAGGGAGGTAAAAAGATAGGTAAAGTAAAGTAAAGAAGAGAGGGAAATAGGTGGAGAGGTAAGGTGACCTCGATCTGGTGTGGTGTTGGAAACGTCATTCACTCACTCATACATACCATGCCATGCCATGCCAATCCCGCAATCCATCACCCTACCTATCTACCTACCGACCGTGAATTATCCTTCTTTTTTGCTCTCCCCACCTCGTTCGTTCTATCTCCTCCCCACCCACAGACCGGGGAGGTGGGTATGTTTCGGAGGGATATCCTCGTGATGATGATTTGATTTGATTTCATAGTAGTGCTGGTGGTGGTGATAGATGGATAAGGACGAACGGATAAATGCAAAGGGCCAGATGCTCAGCCGGTTCGAGTACGTTAGGACGATGGAGGAGATAGATATCTTGACACAACACTTCAGGAACGTGATGTGAAAAATCATACCCACCTTTATTCAAACACAGTTCACTTCAAACTCGCAAGCATATTCAGACTTCAATGTGTGTGTTCTCGAATCCAACATTCATTTGTATTCGTGCCAGTCCCTCTTTCTTTCATTCGAAGGAAGGCCCCGTAATCACATCAAAAATGCCGGGAATTATGATATACATCTTCAGCTGTCTTGATCCGCCCCAATCCAAACCCAGCGTCAGGTAGAAACGTAGACGATAAGTCTACAACGTATAATATGTTTGGCTTCCTTCCAAGCAGGCAGGGAAGAAAAAAATGTTCCCACATCCTGCCAAGGTCTGAGTCTGGTCTCAAGGTTGGAAAACCTGACCTGACCCCCGGTGTTCTATCAACCATTTTTCATCCATCAGCCCCGTTTTCTTCTTCCGAGGCCCCGTAAAACAACTCCCAAAAATGGTATCTTTGTAAGAAGCGAAAAAACATCTAAAGCCCCCCAGCCCCAAGATAAAATAAGACGCCGTGTGCAAGCTTTCTGCTGCATGCTTCGAGCCGAATCGTCAACGCGTGAGCAAGCCTGCTCTCCAAAAAAGAAACACCCAACACCAAACATTAAATTAAGTAAAACAATCCCCACTCAGATCATTCGATAAACCCCTCCCCATTTTCTGCTGCACCAGTGCGCCCTTTTAAACAAATAAACATAAGAAAACATGCTGTGTAAGATCTGTACAGGTAGACTATAATAACAAAAATCCGAACGAAATCCACACTTTTCGCTTGTGTTTTTGGTGCCCTCGGGAAAAGTTTCCACGGGAGTTCATCCTGAAAATCCTATCCTCGGGCGGCGAGTGGAATAAATGTACTGAGAATATGTTCAAGTGGAGTCCTGATTATCTTGACGGCTAAGTTGCCCTCGGCGGTCCCAATGAGGTTGGCCCTCAAGCGGTTTGCATCCGAGTCCAACGATCATGTCCTTCCGGGCTCATCTAAGCGGAAGCAGATGGAACAGACAAGTCAGAAATCTAACATGTTCAGAACCAGACAAGCTCGGAAGAAGAAGAAAAGGCAGTGGTCTACCAAAAGTAGCCGCTGCCATTTAGTAACGGAAAGGGTAGGAAGGGGAAGCACAACCACGGACCGCCGGCTGGTAGTACGGCACAGCGGGGAGCTGCCCATAAGGTGCCCATTGGTACGGAGTCCACTGGGTCGGCTTGTTTTGGGTCCAATAGTCTTGTTGGAGGGCATATTGCGGTGCCTGGTTCTGAAAGGGCTCCGGAGCTATGAGGCGTTTTGCCGAGATGTGCTCTGGGTGATCCTGTTCGGGCGAGGAGAAGTAGCCCTCGTCACTGCAATCCTGCTCCGGTTCCACGGAAGGGACGAAGACCTCATCGGTGGTGTCTAGCAAGTCGTCATCGGAAAGATTGCTGTCAGACAATGTCGAGCATGACCCGGTCAGGGATCCCTCGTCAGAGACAACAGATCCATCGTGCGAGGTGAAAGATCTGCGGAGGCTGTCCGAAGTGCGAGTCCGCGGCGACGGTGGTGTTGGGAGGGCGGCCACGGCCTGCTGGATGGGCCCCGAGAATCTGGAGCACCTGGCGATGCATTCCTTCAGCTCCCCAATGGTGATCCTTGTCTCCGGGGTGGGGTCAAATATCCTACCAAGAATGTCGTTCAATTCTTCCGACAACGGCAAGATGGTCTTCAAGAAATCACGGTTCCTGGTGAAGGCACGGTATGTGGAGTCCTCCAGGGAGGCCGCCTTCCACGGGTTACGGCCGCACGTGAGATTGACCAGAATGACGCCCAGGGACCAGATGTCGTTGGGAGCACATAGGTATGCCGCACCCCGTGACGATTGATCCAGACATTCTAGAGAGGGAGAAGAATGATTAGTGGGTGAAGAAGGGAGAGCAAAGGAGCAGAGCAAGAAGGCCTACCTGGACTCATGTAGAAGGTCGACCCGCATCCGTGGTCCTCCGACCGAGGTTCCGTGGTTGCGAGGCCGAAATCCGCCAGGAATACATTGTTTCCAAAGGAGGAAACCAAAATGTTCTCGGGCTTGAGGTCCCTGTGGTATATCCCCAAACGGTGGCAATGTTCCACGGCATCCAAGATCTGGAGGAAGACGCGGCGGACAGACTCGTCTCTTCCAATGTACCTACCCTTCTCGGTGATGTTGGAGAAGAGGTCCCCCTCGGGACAGTAGTCCAGCACCACATAGGTGCAGTCCGGATCATCCACGATCTTGAGCATCGAGACTATATTAGGGTGTGCCGAGGCAGCATAGTGCAGTTGGATCTCCCGGGCTTGGAATTCTCGCTGTCTCCTGTCCAAAGGCTCTCCGTTGGCATTGAACTGGTTCAGGGCCTTGACGGCATAGGACATGCCCGTCTGGCGGTCGTAGGCTTTGTAGACCACTCCATATGCACCGGTCCCAATAATGTCCACCAGTTCCAAGGACCTTCCGAGGATGTTACCTATCCGTGATTGCGGTGCGGGCAGGCACCAAGGTTGCTGCTGCTGTTGCTGTTGCGTGTGAGGGGGCGATGGTGGCGGTGTCAATAACCCATTTCTGATCTCCGGCATGGCAACAATAAAATGAAAGCCGAGTATGAAATCCGCGGATTGGGAAAAGGGTCCTTAATGCTCCTCTGGTCCAAATTTAACAGAAATGAAATGGGATTCCGTTCCTGTGGGATGAATCCTGATGACGGGCTGGTAAACGGGTCCGGGACGACAAGAAGCTTCGAGAGGGTGGGCGACGGAAGATGGAATATTGCGACGGTGAGGAGAGAGAGAGGCGGTGGAAAGAGGAGGAGGAGGAGGGAGGAGGTTCTGTTTCTCGCTGGTGATGGTGATGATGCTTCTCTTCAGGTGGTTCGAGACAGATGGAGTTGTCAGTTAGTGGGGGATTCACGGGCCATATGAATGCGAGAAGGGGGACAGGGATCCCGGCAACGGTTCCCTCAGCGAGAAGTGAGGCTTCCAGAGGAAAAGCGGGTTCGGGGGGCGTCGAGTGTCGAGTGTGCAGACCACCTTCGTAACAGGCTAAGCCGTGTGTGGCAACTGGGAAAAGTCAAAGTCGGTATGGACCAGCAGCGCTAACATGGGAGGCGAGTGGCTGGAGAGAGCTGGGGGAGGGCAGGACCAGACTGGACCCGTCTCACCAGTCAGAGCTCAGGAGAGGCCAGGAAGAAAAGTGCCGCTGCCATCGGAGTGGGTGGGACTCGAATTGCTGAATCACCAGTATCGGGGCCACAGCCCGATGAGAAGCGGTAGTCCGTGGGACGTCAAGGGAGTATCGTACAACGAGAGGACGACGGCCGAAAAGGGACTAGGCGCGTACCAGTGGTGCCAAAGGCAAAACCGATCCCAGTCGTACGCCGGACAGACCAGCAGGCAGTGTCGGTCACAGAGAGAAGGAAAAAGGCAAAAAAAAAAGATGAGAAGATGAGAAGACGAGAAGACGAAGCCCTGTCTCGCGCTAAGCTGCGTCACACGCTCTACTCGGTTAGCCAGCCCACCTCGGACATGGGTTCCATTGGCTGCCAGCGGGGGGGCCCCACACATGCCACCGGTAAAAATAGCTGCAAGCTCCGACCTCATGCCTCTCGATCCCTGCCCCTATCCTTACGAGGGGGATCCATGTTCTTCGTCCGTCCATGACTCCATCGTCCATCCACGCCTCATGCCTTTTCTCGCACTTGCATATCGATGCTTTTTTGTGGTCCGTGTGGATGGCGTAGGGGGGAGGCAAGGCTAGGTAGGGAAGGAGCGAGGGAAGAAAAAAAGACTGCGACACTTGGGCGCGGGCTAGCTTTGGCCCAACATGGCTCCTCTTCTCGACACTCGGTCTCGGTTGGTGTGGTTGGCGAGGTTCTGGTGGTTCTTGTGTATCCCCCCTCCCTTTCTCTCCCTCTCTCCCTCTCTCCTCTCTCTGCCTCTGCACCACGACGGTTGATAGCCCTGCTCCCGAGCTGGACCTGATCCAGGCGAGCAGGGCGAATAACATGGAGCCAAGGAGAGTCCGAGAGGGAAGATCGGTGGTCGAGCGAGGCTGTCGTTTCCCCCGGGCTGTCTGTTTGCGCATCGATGCCATGGACAAAATGTGAGACTGCTCGGGAGTTCCAAGGCGAGCTCTGAGACCTGGGCCAGTGACCACGGCCACGACCACGACCCCTTCGCCATCCATGGTGATCCATCTCCATCATCATCCACCGTCCACGGTCCCCCGAGTGAAAAAGTGACGCCGAATAGACCAGAGCTTCTTCGAAAGGGACTGGCTGGCCTGGATCGACTTGGGGAGTGGAGAGGGGTGGAGTGGGATCGAGAGGCAGTGGAGTGGGTGGAGTGGAGTGGAGCGAACCGTTACGGGGACCTCATGGCGGACCCTGCTCTCGCGCCCTCTCTTCTCGTCACCCACCTCGTGGCTCCGAACCGTCGATGCGAAAAATCGAGATTGTCGGTTCGTTGTCCTTCTATCGGACCAATCAGGGGCGCCCGTCGGGATACAGTGGGGGCGGTGACTGGACAGCGCTCCTTCCTTTCGCTTCCTCGATCCTTCCTCACGTCGATCGTCGAAATCGCAAATAACAGGCACGCCGGGGTGGGAAGGGGCGAGGCACGGAAAAAGCGCAGAACGGGCAGGGACCGGGCTGCGGGCTCGGTCTGCATCGTGATGTGTCAAGACGCTGGTGGTGTCAGCCAAAGGAGGATCGCCCTCGAAACCTCGACCAATCTCCGGCCCCGAACGGGGACCACGAGCCAATCACCGTCGGCCGCCCGACGTGAGGCTGTCGGAAGCTTTCGTGCGACGTGATGCCTCCCAGCATGGCTCTCGCGCGTGATGGTGGCGCTCGACGCGCATCGAAAAGAGGAGCAGGGAACAACGGTGCTCGCCTTGCGAACTGAACGTGCGGGAAAGGTGGTGGGGCGGGAGGAGCCAAGACGACATGACGCGACGGAATACATGACGGAAAAGCAGATTACAGTCAGGTTTTATCCGTTATTACGAAAGTCTATCGGCCGAAATGGGTTGGGCGCGAGAGGGCTCCACACCACAACCGACACGACCGATGTTTAGAGTTCGGCCAATCATCGAGAGGCGAGAGGGGCGCCGACCCACGGTTTCTTGGTCGACAGGACAGGACGGTAACAGTTCGTTCATGTCAAGTAAATTTCCCTCCTATGTCAGCCAGGTGGTAGGTTGACCCAAGCCTTTCCCTCGCCCGATCATGACCATCTGAAAGCCTCGATTGGCCACTTGATTTTGGCCAAAACACCCACCTGCGACACCCAGCCTCGCTGCACAACCTGCTTCGACCTCTCATTACCGCGCTTGCATCATTCGTCGGCCGACAGGAGGCTACGGTGCGAAGCACAATCGACAGTCCCAAGCCCCGAAAGGACGACGATACGTACGAGCCCGGACAGACTCGGCTCGAACTCCGTGCCTGTCTTTGCCTGTCTCAACGCCTGGAAGATCATCTGCCCGTCTGGCGTCGAAACTCGTGAGAATGGCCTGCCTCATCGTGCTCATCACCCTCTCGTGAAATCATCTCCTCTCTCGTTGGTGACGTGCATCGTTGGCGTGCGGTCCCCATCCGCAGATCCCATCTCCAATCTTCAGCCTTCCCCTCCTCCTTCTCCAGACCGGTACGATACGATACTGTACGATAGTACGATACGTCCTGTAAGTAATACGGAGTCGCCCCCCCGGCAATCTACTCGTGACTGGTTCGGACTTCGGAAACACCTGATCCAGCAGATACCCGGGCCTGCCCCGTTAGCCGTGCGGAGCCGTTATTTGCTGGTGTTGTATTGTTGTTGGCCGAACATGGCAATCAGACGTATCTGTTCATAACATAACTCCATCCAGCACATGCCAACCCCTGAAACTCACCGCCAGATGAGAAGAGTATTGAAATTTCAGATCCGGCTCGTTATGGGTCTGGAAATATTGATGGGCACGAATCGAGAAGCGCGCGACCCCGGACCATCTTTTGCGTCGTTGAAATTTTAATCTCGGTGCTGGGTGTTGGGTTGGGTTGGAAAGGAGGCTTTCCCTTCCCTCGCATCCTGCCCAAGAGAGATGAAGAGGACGGAAAAAGAATATGGGCGCTAGTGACACCCTCGATATCACTCCCCTCACTCGTGTCGTCTTGATCACGTGGACATCCTCGATACAGCCAACATCATGCCCTCTCGTCTCACCTCACTATACTCCAGATCCTCACTTGACGGCTACGACCTCCTCCCTCCTGCAAAAGGGCGCCGCCGTCTCACGGCAGCACGGTATGATTACACCAACCAAGATTCGAATCCTTTCGACCTGCATCATCCCATCCGTGCCCCTCTATTTCATGTTATTTCATGTCCCCAAGTCGCGCGGCTGGACACCTGCATCCCTCCCTCCCTCCCACCCACACACTTTCCATACAGAAACGCAGGTTTTAGGTACGCTTTACGCCTTCATCGCACCGCATTTATTCATTCATTCATGCCATTCACAAAACCTGCCGCCTGGAGGAGGCAATGGGCATGAGATCTGACAGACGGGTTATTCCTTCGGGAAAATCTCGCATCAGAGATGACGATCCTGTCGTCGAGCTGTGCTGTTACCCCCGGTACTACTCGAGTACCACGACCGACCTGCCTCCATGACTTACCTACCTGCCTCTATTGTTTCTCGACGGTTTGTTTCCCACCCAGCCTCGTCTGTACCACCAGGTTACGGCTATGGTTACGGCTCCGCGCGGCGTTTGCAAATACATATTTCGTAAAACCAACCTCACTCATTATTTTGCCTTGCTCTCTGCCTTGCCTTGCCTCACCTCACAAATCGAATTGCCTACGTCGCCTACCTATCTTTGTCGAGCTGAATCCACGAGTCCCGAGACGTTTGTACCTCATAGTGTTCATGCACGTATGCAACCTGAATCTTTTCGTTTCCCACGTGCCCGTCCGCGTCGTTGATGCTGTTTTTATCCGCCGTTGGACTCAGCCACCTCTTTCCGTGTCTTTCCCACTCCTCTGCATTATTGGAATCCTCCTCCTCCTCCTCCTCTCATATTATCTGATGTCACATCTAAATAAACGCAATCCATCCCATCATTCCTGTCGTCCTCACACACACGATGCGGGGAAGGGGGCCCGTCGCACACACCAGCAACCCTCCCTCGAGTGATTTCGCTCTCGGAATAGAACACCGAGTCGAAGATGGTAGATAGGTCAACGGACAGAAGGCCAAACAGACCGCTGGTCGGGAACTCGTACCGGGGTGGTCTAAGAATAGACAGGAAATGAAAATGAGACGAGACGAGATGGATGGAATGATGGGATTATCAGCCAGCGGCTCGGTTGGGTTTGTTTCTTCCTAGCGCTTCGTAGGGCCAGCGTGGGTTGATTCGTAGGGTTTGTGTTGATTGCGAGATGGGGTTTGAGAACTTGTCGTTGTTGTTTGGTTGTTTGGTGGTTGGTTTGTTTATCCATTTATCTATGCTACCTTTTATTCATCCTGAAGAAAGAAGGATCTGTTCTCGTCTTTCATTTATTCTTTTTCTTTTTCTTTTTCTTTTTCTAGGTAGAGGGATGGATGGATGGAGGGATGGAGGGATGGAGGGATGGATTGGTAGGTAGGTAAGTAGGTAAGTAGGTGTATGGTCTCAAATTCTTAAATAAGACGAGATGAGTATGATATAAAATAAAATAGAATTAAGATACAACCAAGGAGATTAAATCAACTAGATCAAATCAAATCAAATCAAATCAAATCAAAAATAAAAACTGTTCATTTCTTGTGATATCCCTCGACTCTTGTCTCGGATATGGGGTTCATGTGCATATATACCTTTTTCTTGTTAATTTCGATTTGGTTTGATTCAGTTCAATTTAATTTAGTTCAATTCAATTTAGTTCAATTCAATTTAGTTCAATTCAATTTAGTCCAAGAAAGAGAGCAGATATCAAAGTTGAGTTTTGAAGATTTGAAACTTCAGATGGGAGCAGTTGGGTTGATAAACAGAGGAATACTAAGATACTGTAGTTATCCATCCATTTAATTCTATATATATAACCTTATAAATCAATCCTATAAATCCATCTTATAAATCTATTCTATAAATCTATCCTATAAATCCAACACTATAAACCCAACCCATAAATCCATCTCATAAATCCAACCGTATTAACCCCACACCACCTCCTTCTCCTTCCCAATCCCAGTTACAACTACCAACTAATACGTCATACAGCAGCGATGGTTGTGGTGGTTGTGGTAGTTGTAGTGGTGGTAATGGTTCTGGTGGTTGCTTAGATTTAACGTGGGTTATTTTGGGGGGATCGGATTTGTTTATAAAATGGGTTTGTATGGGTTTATATGGGTCTGTATTAGATTTGTTTATATAGCGGGATTAGATAGATATATAATAAAACTAAAAGTCTATAAGACGGGTTTATTTGGTTTTTAGTGGGGTTTATGGGTAGGTTTTTATTAGTGTGTTTTTAATTATATATTTAGTTCATTAGTTCGTTAGTTGAGTTGTGAGTGAATGGGCGAATAAGTGAATAAGTGAATAAACGAGAGAGTTTAAGTGAATAAATAAGAGAGTGTTAGTGAATAAATAACAAAGTAAAAATCCTACATACAAATATTTAAAAGCTCTACAAACCACTCAACCATCTCCATCTAATAATCTTACCTACCTTTACAATATAAACCCCATCTCCCTTCTCCCCCATCCAAGCATTCATCCATCCCGCAAACCCCCTTGATACATACAACCCCAAAAATCCCAATTACTAAATCAATTAAAACTTAGGATATCCATCCATTCATTCCATCTCACCTATTAAATATATATATATTTTTTCCTTCTATTTTTTTCTATATTTAAGCTATGAAGTTTGGCTTGGGTGTGGGTGGGGGGAGGGGGAAATAGTGGTGGGTTATGGTGGTAGGCTATGGGTGAAGTGGGTTTTGTTTTGGAAGCTTGATGAGATGGTGGATGGAAGGGTGAGAGAGGGTGGGTTATTGGGGTTTGGGATTGGGGTTCGCTTGGTGTGGTTACCTCCCCAGTTGTTTGAGGTTTAGAGGGTCGATGTTGGTTATAAATGGTTGGAGGATGGTTTGGTTGTGTAATGGCTTGTTCTTGTGATGATAAGATGGTGTCTTGGATTGAGGTAATAGTATAAGTAATACTATTCTAAGAGACCGATATTCACGAGTCTCGGTTCTTCAAAAGGATTTTATACTGCGTTTGAAATGGGGTTCTTTGCTATATTTTGGGGTCAAGAGGGTGATTTCGTGTGTACAAGGGGTTCTTTTACACCTTGAATTTCCTTGAGGAAGGCTTTATTCCCTATCTACGATTTTAATTAAGCCTTATGGCCTTAAGAGGGAGAGTTCATATATGAAGGGCTGGTATCACTTACTCTCTTAAGCGTTGTGTTTGTTCAAGGTACGTAATATGTCCTCTATCTCTACCAGGCTTATTCTTATCGAGGATGCGTTGTTGTAAATAACTTCTACTGGAATGAAGGATGACATTTTGTTTTTCAAATCAATCATTAGTATCTAGCTAAATAGCATAGACGAAGAGTAAAAGTCGCAGGGCGAGAAAAAGGTCTATTATATATATGCATGAGATGTAAATCATGTTTGTCTTAGCACCAGTCAGTGCCGATGTTAATTATACAAGTAATAATAACTCACAGCCCCGTCCGATTTATCAATTAAAGCATTAATAATCAAATTAAGAAATCCGGCTTTTGTTTGTCTCTTAGAGAATTCTTATAATGCCATGCCTGTCCTTCCCTTCTCCATCGAGCCCTATCGCTTCTCCCGCTCCCCCTTGGAAACTCTTCGCTTAAACATTACAAAGTCAAAAACATTGTCCACTTTTCTAATCATCTCTCTCCTACCCAACAACTCATCACTCCTCCTACGGGAAAACTACCTTCTTTGACACCCACGGAACAGCAACCCCTTCCTGTACCAACTGCTGAAAAAATGTCATTTGAGCTTGGCCTGAGTTAATTAGTTATTCCCTCACAGATAGAGATTCGCATGCTGTCTTACTTGGCATTTCCTGGTAGCTATTTTTGGCTTTGATGGTGATAATATCGCTATTTATAGTCCAACCGCGGAAATTAAACTTGGGAACATGGGGGTTGGTGTCTGTTAGAGTTATCTCCATCTGATAACCCCCAGGATCCGCATCGATGTAGAGGTCGGGCAGGTAGAAAAAGGCTTTATCGTCGGCGTCGAAGAGGGGCCCAGGATTGGCAGGGAGGAGGTTGGGTCCAATCTCGTTTGTATCGCCCGGCCCGTTTCCATTCGGCCACGAAAATGCGAATTTGTTTTGGCCGTTTTGAAGAGTAGTTACTCTGACTCGGTAGTCCGATAATCTCTCCTCGGTCATTTCGGAATCAGATCTGAGCGTGACGATAACTGCGGGACAGAAATAATAGCCTTTCTTTGCTTCTCGGGGAGGCGGGATGACAAATTTAATCCAAATCATCTTGGGGGCTTGGGTTGTTATGTTGTTCTATTGCTGTATTGTGTTATAAGGAAAAGAGATACAGAAATGGAAAAAGGCAAGTATTGTGTTGAAGATGTATAAGGGTATTAGTTAATAATGAGAGTGAGTTAGCGTTGAGAAGTTATTTACATCTTTTATATATAAGTGTTGCATGAATAAGTGAATCAGAGGTTATCTCTAAGTGAGTGCGAATAGTCAATACCTGAATCCCACCAACTATTCGAAATGCCAGCCGAGTAGACATCGTGGACAAAGCTCAAAATACATATATAGTTTCCCAGCACTTCATCTCTCGCAAGTCGATCCTCCTTGATTTAGATATTCCTAACATATACCATCCGTCCCTTCCTAATGTATCCATCCCCCAACCAACCCATCAGAAATAAATACAATGTCAACATCTTTTCCAATACAACATATTTGCAACCACACATCTATTCATCTTTCTTTATCGTTTCTTCAATCCGAGAATATCCAGAAACATCATACCTACTCTACTATGGAACTCATGATGTACTCATCCATAGCGCCCGTTTCAGCCCCATCACAGGAGCAGCTCACAAAGCAACCCATAGAGCAAGCTACAGAGCAACCCACAGAGCAACCCATAGAGCAACCTGCAGACAATGCGCAGACCATCCTCCCACCACCTCCTGGCTGGCTTCTCCCCGTTAGCCAACCCAGACCAAATATCGCTAACGACAGACCAGTCACGGAAGAGGAGAGAGTAAAAGTCGAGGGATTAGCCATCACCGTCATAGCAATGGAACGCAACATCATCTCCTGCAACCAGTATAGAAGCTACCTGAGCATCCTAACCAGAACCGACAGACACGTACCCGGCGTCCCAAACGCCCACAAGAGGCTTGACAAAGTGGAGAAATTCCCGAGAGACGTACGACTAGCCCAGGCTCTTAAGACCAATGAGGAAGGTCTCCACGACAAGGTATGGGCGGTCATCGACACTATGGTACCACAAGGCTCGCTTCAGGCGGATCCGTTTGATGGGGTAGATATCGACAACACTGTGAGGAAAACGATTTTGAAGAACACTGTGAAGCTCGAGAAATTCTTACGGCATACATTCGGCTGGAGGTCGACAGTACACAGGAAGCAGGAGACTTATTGGCCTGGGTTGTGGGGTAGAAACATGCTGCCCATAATCAGGGGACCTCGGATAGCACCAGGGAGCGAAAAAACAAGCGCCAGTAGAATCGCATTTGTTATTGGTGAGTAAGAGCGCAGAGTTTTGAGTTGGATATGAGCGAATTGGAGTTGGAATGGATTAGGGAAACCTCATTTGGGCTTTAGGATCACAGCATACCCAATTACAGAAATGCATCAGCGTACTAAAACTCATAAATATCATAGGTGCCTATGAGTGAAAGTGTTTATGACATTGACTGATATGCAAATCTTCAGACTCTATCTTTTAAGCTTCGACGTTGGGATGAGTACGATGATTAACCCCGGTCTTAAGAACTGAGACCACACTCGCTTTTGCATATCAGAACGAGTAAGAGGGAGTTGAAGGTTCACAAATGTTGTAAAGCCTTCCAACTTAATAAGAATTAATACTTATAACGACTAACTTCCTGGTCGCTCTTCCGAATCAGCTCGATCAGGGAAGCTGAAGCTTATAATGAATATTTGAAACTCGAGCAGTTTAGGAGCAAGAAGAGAATATCAAACAAGTAACAAGTCTATACTTTGGCTTGCCATCCAGAGAGAGAATACTTTTAAAGCTCCTTAAGGCATGATGAAGATGAGATGGGTAAGGAAAACAACATGTACACGAATTTTAATGCATAGCCATTATACGATTAAACACAAGAGGGTTTGATGGTTGATTCTTGCTTACTATCATACCTACCTTATGTACAAAGATCGCCTTTTCATGGCGATTGACCAGTATGGAATGTCCAAGTATGGTAATGCCTACCCCGAGTGGCAGATTTCTCGGTCACCTGCTAGTTCCAAATCTTATGCTTGATTTGTAACTCGTCCTCACTCGCAGTCCAAGACTAAGCGGTCCTGTCTTTGTAGTGTCCCAGCTGACGCTCCAAATACGAAGAGATAGATGCTTTATTTGACAGCTGACTTTCTTTTTGTTTCTCTGGTGTGGGCATGCTGTGATTTATTTGTGGCGTGGGGGAAGCAACGGGACAGCGTAGATAGATCGATTAAGCATCCGATCGTAAGATAAGTGAAGTCGGCATTGCCATTATAGTGGTGCACTGCTTAAACCCTCTGGTCATGAAGATCAGTGTACGAGACCTGGAGATTGACATGGAAGATGCTGAACTAACCGTAAGTTGTATGTGGCATTTCATCCCACTAAGTTCGATATTTCGAGATCTAGGCGATTAGACCTCAGCGTGTTTTGGCCTTTCTAATGATAACTTGTTTGCCATCAAGTTGCCAGCCAACATTGTGATCCTTGGTCAGAGAAGCCCAAGATGTATTTGTATATTGCTCCAGCGAAGGAAGATCCAGAGTCATATAGGTTCTTCCGAGACATTTGAGAGTCTGCTTTCTTATCTCATCTTCTGCGAATTCCATAATTTTAGCCTTGTACCCGTCTACAACTCGCTTGACCCTCCAAAACAAGAAGTAATTGTCGTGAGCAAGAGCTCGTAAGGTCGAGTCGATCTTACTATCGTGTAGCCCATATTTACGTCGGACAAGGTATGCCTGGGCTAGGTCATTCTGCCGACATGCAAGGTCGAGAACCAGGTATCCAGCAAATTCTTGGAGCTCAGTTACAGCAAGAGGTTGTATAGGGTGCATCCGCTTGAGGAGATGCAAAATGGCTGGGTGGTAGGATTCCATATGTTTCATTTGAATCGATAGCCGTATGCAGAATATGTACGCCTGGATCGAGAAGTCATCTACTCTGTTCGAGGCCACAATCCCTTCGCGCAATTTTCGCATGGCCATAAGCAGGATGGAAAGGTCTTTCTGTCCAACGGGGTTAAGGTTCAAATCGACAGCAACGCCGCTGGAATTCGGAACGGCTTTAGATGCTGACTGCCTTGGTTGGTGTTTAATGTCCCCGTCTGACAATTCTAGGCGGGCAAATCTTTCTAGTAGTCTATCCCCCCTTCCCGCCTCGGAGCAGAAGGCCATGTAACGGTCGACAAGTTTGGTGTAATATCTCTCTTGCGTCTTGTGATCAAGAAGTCTACTCAGAGTCAGCTAGTCCGAATGATCGCTCTAGCATGTATCTACCTGTTGTCGCCTTTCGAAGGTAGGCCTATGACCTCTAGAGGGTCGATGTTGAGGGGTTTCAATCGGTTCCATGGCGTTGAAGTGGAACGAGGTCCGCGCGCCGTCATTGTCAATTTAAAGCTCTTTCAGCTTGTTGTATTGCTAGTACGCACAGATCGAGAATCGGAGATGCTGGCCCAGGACCGAGAGGTGATTGTCTTGTCGCTGGAATAACTTGGAAGAGATCGATAATGAACAAGACAAGACTCGAGGTAGTTTGCCCGAGCATGTGCCAGCGGCCGCATTGCCATATCAAGAGCCTCCCCTCCCGAGTCCCGAGCAGCTAAGGATTAACCGCTAGGATGGTTAGCGCCGCCTTCGGAGGTAGAACTTGAAAGTCACCCATGAAATCCCAACAATTTCAAGTGAAATAAATACAGATACGAAATATATCCACTTTCAACTCAAAACAGGTGATTGCTCTTTCCTCTGCTTGTGCTTTCACATGTGAATTATCTCGTCGTTTAGTTGCTCTGTTGCACTTGATTTTTTGGTATTTTAACCTCTTCTATGCCCACATAACATTCACTTCAGAGCAGTGATCGTTACCTTTCCTTCACATGTCAACCCTCAAGAGAAGGTCCTCGACGACCGAGAAGATCGCAGATGTGGCAAAGAGCTTTGAGAAGCGCATAGAAAATGTGCTCACCGTCTTCTGGGATGACTTGCCGTCCTGGCAGCAAGACAACCATTTTATCCATTCCGGATACCGACCAGCTTCGGCATCCTTCAAGAGATCTTTTGCCAGCTTAGGATACCTTCACAACGAGTCGGTAAATATCTACTCTCATCTGCTAGGAGCTTTACTATTCTCTGTCATCGGGCTTGTGCTCTATACTGTCATCGAACCAAGATACGAGTCGGCTACCACCTCAGATGTCGTGGCATTTGGATGCTTCTTTGTTGGTGCAGCCATATGCATGGGCATGTCGGCTACTTTCCATTGCATCTTAAACCACTCTCTACCGGTTGCTAGATTTGGTAACAAGCTTGATTACATTGGAATTGTGTTTCTAATCGCCGGGAGTTTTATCCCAAGCATTTACTATGGGTTTTATTGCTATCCCTATCTGCAAAAGATTTACTGGACAATGGTTTGCAAAGGCTTCCCAGCTCGTTACGATCATTCTAGCTAATGATACTTATAGATATGTACTATTGGAGCTGGGTGCATGTCAGTGTCCATTTTGGACCGCTTCCGAACCCCAGCCTGGAGGCCTTATCGAGCTGGGATGTTTGTCTTGATGGGTCTCTCTGCTGTATTCCCGATTCTTCACGGAGTGCGAATGTATGGACATGAGGACATGAGAAATCGCATTGGCCTGTTTTGGCTCGTCTTGCAAGGATTCTTGTATATCCTGGGTGCTGGTCTTTATGCCGTGAGTAATCCTTCATCAGATAGATTTTACAAGTCTAATTTTGACAGGCTCGCTGGCCCGAACGCTCTTGGCCTGGTTCATTTGACATTTGGGGCAGCTCACATCAAATCTTCCATGTCCTCGTTGTGTTGGCTGCTGCATCACATTTATATGGATTGGTTATAGCGTTTGATTTTCACCATGGAGACCAAGGCTTCAGCTGCTAGTCCTGGGGTGACTTTCTTTGGCGACTTAGAGCAATCCTAAGACAGGAGAATAGAATATATGTCTTCTTTAAAACTTTAGGCGCACTGCCAAAATTCAATAGTAGTAAGCCGAATTTCAAAACAGACGCTAAGCGCACTTCTAGTGATTCACAAAGACTTGAACATAATGTGCAGCCTTGCTCACTAACTTTAGTCCTTCAAACCCGTTGTTCTTTAACCGAAGGCTGTGTTGAACCGTCAACCTCGGCTCGGTTCATCCCCGAAACAAATCCGGGGAATCTACCCCACTATCATCTCGTTATATGCACTTCATGTCTGCTTAGTTGAATCCATTTATACTCTCTTCTCTCCATCACTTGCTCTGTGCTGTACTTCAATCTAAGACCAAAATGGCACACCGCGCTGCTCAAATTGCTTCTCACCTCAATTACCCCCAGGGGCTACTCTATGGCCAAGTAGCTATCATAACCGGGTCAGGACAAGGCATCGGTGCTGAAACCGCACGGCTCTTTGCAAATGAGGGAGCTAAAGTTGTTATCTCTGATATTGATGCTGGTCTGAGTTACTCCCCTTTACCTTAATTAAGTTGAACGGAAAAGCTGATGTTTGCATTTCTTCCTGTAGTGAAAGCCAAACAAGTAGCTTCTGATATTATAAAGTCTGGTGGAAAAGCCATAGCTATTCCAGGGGACATGCTAGACGCAGACTATCTCAAAGAACTCGTTAAGAAAACTGCGGAATTTGGAGAGGGGAAGATACATATCATAGTCAACAATGCTGGGTTGGTCTTCTTCTTGCCACTAAATACAGCTATATAAAACTACTAACAATGATGCAGCTATACCTGGGATGGAGTTATCCATAAGGTGTTCCCCCCCAAAAGTCTATCCACTAATTCCAAAAATCTAACCATAAATCTCGAGCAGATGACAGACAAGCAATGGGAAAACATAATAGCCCTCCACACCACCGCCCCATTCAAACTCGTCCGTGCCGCCGCTCCCTATTTCCGTGTCACTGATAACGAACCCCGCTGCATAATTAACATCTCTAGCACGTCTGGCGTCCACGGCAACGCCGGGCAAGCCAACTACGGCGCCGCCAAATCAGGCATTAACGGCCTTACCAAGGTCATCGCTAAAGAATGGGGACCTCAGTTCGGCGTCAGGGCGAATTCTATTGCGTTCGGGTATATTCTGACAAGGCTGACGGCGGCGAAGGAGGAGGGGACATTTATAACGACGTCTGATGGGGAGAAGATTGTGCTGGGGATTCCAGGGCAAAGGAAGGATTTACCGGCGAAGGCTTATGCGGATATTCCTTTAGGTAGGCCAGGGACGGCAACCGAGGCGGCGAGGAGTATATTGGCGGTTGCGAGTCCGTTGTTTGGATATGTGACTGGACAGGTTATTATGGTTACGGGTGGACGAAATATGTAATGGTGCATTGTGATAGCGAGAGAGGGAGGATAGGAGAAAATATGGACGAGCTGAGTTCCGCTTTTGTTTACTTCCTTCAACATGTTCAACAGCGAGAATATTTACTGAGGTAATATCATCATTCATCCAATATTTACCGAACCAAGAAGCGTGTATCATATATCATAGTTCGTACTGTATCGACTCGCTTAAACGCCATCCAAATACAACCCAAGCCGCACCTATATCCACAAGTTTTGTACTAAACACATTCTGATACTCAGTTATTAACCTCTCAACGCCAAAACATCACGCAGACGGATCGCTCTCGACCACAACTTCTTCTTCAGTCACCAGCCCCTCGACTGGTAACTCAACCTCCTTGACAGGATGTATCAACATAGGCGGTAAGCACATCCTCCCTTCCCCTCCTTTCATGCCATTAACGCCCTTCCCATCTCGGCCTTCATCAGCTGTTAGCTCGAATTGTTCCCCGCCTTCGTTATTAACCTTGAGTCCCAGCCACCTCTTCCACAAGTTCGGCGCAAACCCAGCATTATAATACCAAGTCATCCCCAGCAAATTATGTTCTCTCTCCCCAAAAACACTAGTCCTCGCACCACCAGTCGCTCCATTCCTCCCCGCGTTCATGATGCCAGCCAGATACGCAGTCGGCCACTCACGATCCACATATATGGGATGAGGAACGAATACCGCCTTGTAGCCGTGATGCAACGCCGTGGTCGCCGGCCACATCTCTGTGAAAGCATGGTGTTTCTTGAATACAGTTTCGCGGTGCATGGTTGTGAGGAGGCGGCGCGACATTCTAGATGCCGAGACAATAGCTGCACGACGAGGGGGGACCCCGTCAGATGTATTATAGCCCGTGATATCTTTTGCCAGGAGCCAGGTTGTTCCTTCGGGATCGAATAAGGGGTTGAAGGTAATGAGGTCGGCTTTTTCGCCTACTCCCCAAGTATACTTATCTTTTTCGTAGGTAGTAGGAGGCCTAGGGTCGTTCTCAAATTCAAACCAGTCTTCGGAGTTGTGCGGTCTTTCGGGGCCCCAGATCGGTTTATCTGTTTTTGGTTCCGCTTGTTTGGATCCTTTAATGCCAGCCCATACTTTATCTGGACTGTCGACACCCATTTCGGTCTGCACTCTGACCATTTGCTTGAAATCTTCCCAGGAACCGTGAACGGAGGGGATGTAGAAGCGGCCATTTCGTTCCCAGAGACCTTTCCGAGGTTGCTTTTGAGTCCAGGAGTCGACCTGGGAAAGAAAGTTGTAGTAATGGCCTGTGTACCGCACGTCGATTTCCCAGTGCCAGAAAAAGTCATATTCCGTATGAACTTGAGCAAACCATTGCATGGCCATTTGTAATCCTCGGTATGGACCGTGAATCGGTAGGTTCCTCTCAAAGTTGTCGAACATCCCTTGATAAATATTAAGCATTTGGGTTTCACTCCAGAATGTTGTGATCCCACGAAATTCGGCAGGGACAGATTCGTTGAGA
Organism: Ascocoryne sarcoides NRRL 50072; assembly: GCA_000328965.1. Taxonomy (NCBI): domain Eukaryota; kingdom Fungi; phylum Ascomycota; class Leotiomycetes; order Helotiales; family Gelatinodiscaceae; genus Ascocoryne; species Ascocoryne sarcoides. Next base: position 618,170 of record KB205941.1, read on the forward strand.
TGAGCTTGGTATGTTTCTTCGTCTGCCCAAACAGGATGTTTGGCTTCGTCTTTGACCTGCACGAGGAGATGGACATCATATTCACCGCCAGACCCAAGTGAAAGCTCGGAGATCATAGCCCGAAGATGAAGGATGTCCTCTTCTCGATAGATTAAATCATCCCATGCCCGGATTACAACAGCAGTTCGTGGTAGAAACTTTGTGGTAATGTTAGACTCCAAATTAGAGTCATCACTTGCCAAAGATTGATCATTTCTTTCTTGTTCAATGACTGAAAAGGTGGTGGGAGCCTTGACCTCGGGGACTCTAGGTTCAAACCTGGCCGAGTTTGTTTGATAGCATCTTTTCTGTGCCTCTGCCCAATTGACCTGCCGATAGTCGACTTGCTTGAGTCCCGATTCGTCTTCCCACACAGCCTCCGAACCTGCTGAGTCTCCAATTTGTCCAGTTCCAGTACCTCCATATTTCAATGCGTATCCAAATCCATACGGGCCCAGTCTACCATATCGTTCGAAGCATAGGTCCTCTGGTAACCCAAGTAATTCGTAAGAGCCCATAACATTATCCGGAAAGCCACTGGGTCTGCCAGGATAAAATTGCAGTGAGGGGACTCGAACAGTCGATTCGGCATCGAGGAAACATTCATGGACTGGTGCGTATTCGCTCAAATACGCCTCGGAAGTCTGGTTACTATATGCTTGAAAAGGTTTGCTTGCTGGGGTATCTCGAGCAACTGTAGTCTCATTCGAAATTGGAGGCTCATCCTCAGGCCTAGGATATTCCGGTTTGTTCTCCTCAAATGGTACCAAGGTCCGAATGCCACCATAATATCTCGTCAAGAATTCGAAAGAATTCCAAAATGCTGGAGGAGGTGGTGGCCGATCCCCAATATCCCCAACTTCTACCCTCCTTGACGAGACAATGCTCATCCGCACCAAGCTTATCATAAATATAACGAGAGTTGATATTAACGCTAGACATAAGTACCGCATAACTTTCTGGGGTAGCCTGTATCTAGGTACTGGTCTTTGTGAACCCGCCGAGGACTTCCTTCGCAGCATTGGTTTATTCGAGGAGTATGAACCCGACGTCTCACGGGACGAACCCGCCGAGGAAGTGTCGGAGGACTCATCGGAATCATAGTCAGAGTCTTCTGATGCTTCGTATTTTTCTAGGTCTTGTTCTCGTCTTTTGGCGTGAAGAGGAAGGAGGGGCTTCGAAGGAGTAGTTCGTTTCGTGACACGCAAATGGTCGAGACCATTGAAACCAGCCATTCCTTTGGCGGTCCGAGGAATGCTCTCACTAATAAGGGTCCTATTATGGTTAGAGACCTGAATAGATGGATAGGGATGGTGACCAAATTACTTTATTTACGATATCATGCAGCAGATGCGTATTAGGTTCGCAGTGGTTCGACGTGAAACAATTCCAAGATGTTCTGTAGTGGTTTATGTATGCTTTGAGGATGAAAGAGGATTATGGTTATCAAATGATACCTGGGACTTGATTTACTTTCGGCTTGTTTGGATTTGTGTTGTCTCGGCAACACTAGCTTCCCCTGGTGTTGCAACTCTGCCATTTTGACACGACAAAACGCGGCCATTAGCACCAATGATTAACCAAACAAAGTTAATTGAAGTGCGCCAATTCGACTAGCTTCTATCCACCAACTCGTCTTGACCACTCGAACTGAGAAGCTGTAGCTTATCGAACATTTCAATTTCAGTCAAGGCCAGCTTCTGACGGCGATTGTGGGGAAACTCCTGCGAACGTGGAGGACTACAACCATGGGGAGAAATTTCCACCCAGTCCTAAGGACAGTACATTGGACCGGATTGCACAACACTATGAGAGTCGTGCCGGAACGCTCGGCCGGGATTGTCAAATACTCGCGATTTTCGTCCTTGCAATGCAGATTCAACTGGATCTGAACCGGAAGTAAGACGCCTGAAGATACTGCATTAGTGTCTTATCCGAAAATTTCAGTAACGCTCTGTTGGCTATTTGGGAGGCAATGCTGTGTTGTCGAAATGTGACAATACTGGGGGTTCAGTTACTTTGCAGCAAAACTCGAGGGTTCCCTGGGAGAGCGGAGGTATTGGGTGTACGCAGGAATGCAACTAGCGACAGTAAAGAGGTAAAGACCAAAACGGGATCATGCAAGCCTCAGGACCTAGCAAATGATACTCCTGTTCCTGCCTAGCAGCCGCAAGTGCTGATGCGCTGCGAGGACCTCCGATTGGGTACAGCAGTTATATCTTGACAGCACAGCATTGTCTAGTTTCCTTTCCCCGCCTGCGTAGTCGCAGAAGGCGGTTTCTTCAAGTATTGAAAGCACCTGCACTTGAACAGCTTGCAGAAGCCAGCACACAAGAGAGATGCACCAATTTAGATTTGGATTTGGCTATCCCGAGTTCTATAGAGCTTTTGTCTCGACTGGACTTTCAATTGGACTTTTGCTCGGCGAACTCGCTGCTTGGTTGGTCTTACTCGTTACCCCTATTTTCAACTCTAAGTTCGCCCTCGCCAATGCTGATCCCATGTGATCAACCTCATCATGCTTAATCCAATGTCTCGACCCCTCACTCTTTGCTCTCGCCCTTCAATACGAAAGTACAATATCCGATAGATCCTGGAGAATTGCCTTTTCCCAAGCCAAATTGGTTTCTAGACAGCTGCTATGATCACACAGCGTTATTCGGCTACTGACAAGAGATCTTTAGCTACGGGATGTGATTGATCTTATACCTTTGTCAAGGAGATTCGGGACCTTAGTTAGAGCAGTGCAACCCACACGGGCGGGCGGCACACTGCCGGGTTTGGCTTTGCTATAGCCAGTAAGCTGCCAAGTAGCTAGTGCTTAGCTTCCTATCTTCACTCACCCTGTAAACTGGGATTTGCTAGGGAAAATGTTGTATGGTCAACTACATCATACGATACATCCTAATTAAATGTTGTCATAGGACTTCCAGAAATCCTACGGGCTATTAGCTGTATGATGCGGCTGGCCAATAATTCGCGAGCACACCGTCAAGTGATGGTTTCTTTCTCTCTTTGTCGTTCCTTTTTTGGCCTGTGTAACGTGTGACACCAGAGGTTCCGGTCACGGCCCATGGCAGCTCCAGAGCTCTTTCCTGGCAGAATTGTGTCAAGAGGGAGCTGCCACCAAGGTACCTGGATGAGACGCAAAGTGGGCCCGTTGAGGGAAGGGAAGCATCGGATGTGTTACAATTCATGACCTCAGCTTATTTAATGCGACGTCCCCCTCACCTTTCAATTTATATCTTCGCCCCACCCACCTAAAGATTATCTTCAGCTTTCTCACTTCAGGTTGTCAATTGGGCAGTCTCTTGTGTTAATAATCAACGTTGCTAGTATCTCACTCACTCCCTGATGGGAGAAGCGGCGTGGTAGTACCTCAATTCATCCTGGTTAAGATTGTGTTTTGATCTTCCAGTCGTTCTCACCTTAAAACCCACAACAGACCCCTAAGACCAGCCCAGTCTGTTAAGCTCCAAGTTTCTATGCTCTCTTGTGACTGCTTTTGTATCCTTTCTTTCGAAAAGCTCTTGCCGTTCTCTCTGAGCATTGAAGCTACTGAATGTGATAGGCATCACAACAATTCGCTTGCATTATCCATATCTACCAAAGTGTACCCTTCACTTCCAAGTTTTTGCTTGCATCGCTAACAATGGTTAGATGAGAAGGGGGTCGACAACTATGACCATCACCACCACTACTGGGATCACAGGCCATGAACATAGCCATTATTGCGAACCTCCAATGTCTCTGACACAACATTCGATCCTCCAAGTTACTCTCAATGGGCCGTCCCTGCTTTTCGCTATTCTTGCCTTAATCATCAGCATTCATGTCCTCCAGCCATCTCTCACCTGCATCCTTTTGACTCTGGCACCATTACCATTCATCATCTACAATGACTACGACAACTTCATCAACCTCGGGCCTGGTGGAACCCCAGCCACTTTCCGAGGATACCTCAAGATCACATTTCTCCGACTCTTCGCCCTTTCTGATCCATATACGCCAGAAACTTTTTTGGACCCTATTTTCCCTTTAATTGGATACTACACCGAAGCCTACTCTTGGCTCCCAGAGCGTAACGGACCCCGCCCCAAGATAGCGGGCATCGCACCCCAACGCCAGTTAAACCAGCCAGGCTGCTCACACATGTACCAAATCCTCCGTGCCTCCCTTGAAAACCTCGCTATTAAACACCCCAACTCATTCCGTATCGGTACCTCTTGCTTCGAGAAGCAGGGTCTCGCACTCTTTTCACAGAGCTCCATCAACGCTACTTGCAGAGGCGAAATCTGCCATGTACATCATAGTGATAGGAGTATGCACATGAATCTACATCCGGATGATGCCAAAGTGGTGCTGGAAAAGGGGTGGGGGGAGCGGCATCCGCTGGCCAGGGGAGGGTGGATGAGGGCGTATGTACCGAAAGAATTTATTATGGTGTATGCTCCGAGAGATCGAGCGGAGTTGGATGTGGTGTGTAGGATTGTGGAGGCGGCGGCGTACTGGGTGTCTGGTGAGCGGTTTGAGATTATGGCAGAGAAGGATCGTTTATTAGAGAATGAACCTGCGAGGCAAGGCGATGGAACTGCGGCTGGGGAGTAATAGACGGAATGGGGGATAAGGTGTGCTGTCAGAACTTTAGACTTGATGCTGAGTATAGCTATGACTAAAAGTGTGCTACGACAGGTGACCATTAGCGATACATTGATTTGGCGATTGTTTTTCAGCGGATGGGAAAATCATGGAACTAAATTGCTTCACCGGAAAATGATAGATTTTAGCCTGCCTAGCATATCCATAGCGTAGGATTCGTAATTTGTTTTTTATTTTCATCCTGTCAAGTCATTGCACTCCAGGTGCGTTGACATACTTTAGATACCTTCTATCCTATAGTCTCTATCATATCTTATACATCATCTATTTCTCACAACTCAACTCTCAGTCGGCCTCCGAATTTCATTATCCAAATCGATGCCTCTGGAAAGCAACTCTCTTAGTGCCAAAATCTCTTTCGCTCCCTCTTTCTCTATGATTCCTTCCATAACCTTCCTACATCTCTCTAACACATGTACATTGTCTAGTATAGCTGTCTACGACGAAGGTAATTTCGTAACCCGAGTGATTAATCAACGATCATATACCGAGTTGAGAAAAAGATGATATCCGGTCCCGACGTCGAAGAGAAAATTCTCAATATGCTCTAGCTAGTACTAAGTTCTCTGGCTGTAGTTACAGGTATTGCCTATCCTTTTACCTCTTCGAAGCACCACATGCAATCTTGAGCCTTACTACTCAGCCCAAAAGATACTTGACCACGGCCCCCGGACTCGGCAACAGCGCATACTTCTTCTTCTTATACTGATTCGGAAATTCAGCCCTCAAGGCCTTCTCCTTCTTCCACGCCCATGCATTCATCTGCCACCATGCCGCCACATTGAAAATCAACGTCGACCAACTCTTGGTCACCAACGCAATTCCGGTCCATGCAACAAGTTCAAACATGTAATTAGGGCATGTTACCAACCCAAATCCATAGCCCTTTGGTATTCCTCTTTCAGTTCCCCCCCGTGTACGCAGATTTGAGAGGATCACATGGGTGTACAAATTCGAGAGTTCACCGAAGACGTAGAGGAAAAGGCCAACGTAGTTGATGAGGTCGATGGTAGGGGAAGAGAGGGCGGTGTAGGATCTTGGGGAGTATATCCAGTATGCGATATTTAACCCTGATTGGAGCCAGTAGTGTCCGCAGTTTTTGAAAAGGTTGCGGAAAGGCATAGTGGCGAGGGAGAATTTGTGGACAAACAAGGTTTCGTATTCACGTTTGAGGAAATGGAGGATAATCATTATCATGGATAGCTTTTGGGACAAAGAGAGAGGTGGGGCGGAGGAATAGATGTATGGTCGTGCGACGAGAGGGATGAAGAGGTGAAAGAGGATAGGGCCGAGATATTCGATTACGAAAACTGTTGTCCAGGATAATTGGAGACCTATAATGTTTTATAATTAGTATATTATGTCTTTCGCAATAGTGAAATGTGGTGAATTACCCAAGTCCTTTACGAATATTTCCTTTGCTGCCATAACTTCCGTGTGTTGAGAGACCAATGCTTTCCGGTCCTTCAAGATTTTCTTCTTCTCCGGGTCAAAGATCCCAAAACGTTCAGGGTCCCGGCCGTTGCAGGCTTTGGAGAGTATATTCTTGACATCTTGAACAGTGGTTGTGTTGGTGATTTCGATACTAGAAGGGAGCTTCTTGATAGGTTTCTTCAGGGCTGTGAGATGTTAGTGGGGTTGAAAGAAGGAATTTGGGAGAGAGGAAAAGTGGGGGAGTGTCATACAGCGATTGGTGACTTTGAGGGTGATGGGAGAAGACATGGTGAAGCCAAACTGCAATTGCAGATTGTAGAACGGTCTGCGAGAGGTAGCCTGTGAACGCTGTCTACTTGCACCTCTGCCTCGACATGAGCTACCTGGCCTGGATCGATATCTATGTTAAACTCTGCGAATGTTTGTAGATCTCCACAGTAATAGGGTCAATGGGAAATAGGCAGTGTGATCTAGCCGGAAGACCTTAGAAGAAGGGAGCTGGAAGAGAAATGCGTAGGTACACAGCTCAGCGCTTTAGATTACCTCGAGCTCGATGCTTCTGGCAGTGCTTGTGCTGTGTCTCAACACGGGATCCGATCCGGATGACTAAGCTCAACAAAATACTTGGTGTACGGCTAATCCTACAAGCCGTGCCGTTTCGGCCCGTTTTTACCCAGTAGGGAGTGGTACTTGCACCCCGCCATGTGTAGGAGACTATTCCTCCTGTGATGATCGTTCCGCAGCTTCACCTGAGGTTTACAAATGAAAAAAAAGGAAGTGAATTAAGGGGAATGCCATACCACTGGCCTAGCCAAAACCGAAATTACTTATGTGCTCGGTTTTTATCTCATAAAGATATTCAAATGTTTGTTTTCTATTCAGCTTCTTATGGACAACAGTTAATAGACATACGCTGAAGCAAAAGTCCGCTTGCCGTCACAAAAGGTTTATGTATATCGAGAAGACGCATTTATCAGCTTCGAATGTCGAAACTGCCACAAGAGCGCCTTTAAAGTGTGAAGTGAGTGTAGAAGTGGTAGGTGCATCGATACCACCTAATGCATATTTTAATACCCTAGAGGGCCGGTAACATGAGCTGAAATGTAATTCATTATTTAACCTAGATAGGGCGCGGGAAAAATGCGTTGTTTTCATCCCTTCTCATAATAAAATAGTAAGCTAGAGTTCGGGTAGTGAAATTCGGCTCGGTACCGTGCTTCCATTCCGCAAAATCCTATTTGTAGCAAAACTTCTTATTGTTTCCATCTATCGTTTACAAAAACATATGTATTTATGTAGTTTTAAGCGCGTTAGATGATCGGTTGAAAGAAAGAGAGCTTTTGGTCTTTAAATTTTGTTTTGAATGCTTCCGCCGTTGTTCCGACCTGTAGTTGTATAGTAGCTAAGAGCCTGCTCAGGAGAACTGGAATAATGCTTCTTGTTCCTAAATTGGCTTTAGCCTGTAATCCAATAAGTACAGCCCTCTTCCCATTCTTTCAAAGTTACAACTAAATCTGCTAATAACAACCTCGTTTGATGTTTTTTTCCGATGAAGAGTAAGTTACCAAGGTAGTTTCAACGGAGGTCGAGATTAGAGACTGTGAACAATCTCATTAAATTGTGATGCACTATGTTCAAAGTCTTTTGCAAGAAACAGACGAATGAATTAGATCATTCTACCAAGCTTGCGGTTATTTATACCAGCCCAACTCCTCAAATGCTACGCCGCGCATCTCTAAAAAGTGATAAAGCAGTGATTGTTTTGGACCACGCTCTGAACCGTCTCAATATAGCACCGACATGTTGAAGCCTTCGGAGTTGGTCGACACCAACTATAGATCCAAGCTGACCCTCACTGCCCAGGCCCAGGAAGAGGAAGGCATAGCAACATCCCTCGCTCAACTTACAACGAAAGTTCGCTACTCCATCCTCCGCTAAAGTCCAGTTCACAAATATCAGAAAACCCCTTTTCGTCAATCTTCCATAAGTCCCGATCATTCCTCATCCCTCACATCCTCCACACCCTGAATCCTTCCCAGCTCTTGCTTATACGCACCACTTCCCACCTGCTTCCCGCTTTCCAGCACCTGCCTCCCCTCCCGATCGAAATACTTCGTCTCCTGTACCGGCATCTCTCCCAGACTATGACTTGTAGTTTGCACCTTCGTCCCCTGAGGGGTCGATTGTGTTGTTTTGCGGTACGCTTTGCCTGTTGCTTGGGCGTCCGAGGCGCTCGAACTAGAATAAGAGAAGGAGAAGGATGTAGAGCTGTGGTATCGGGATGACATTTTGGATTATGAGAAACGGAGGACGGCAACAATAGATTTCGGTTTTGTAGATTATAAGAGAGTCTGTCAGGGGAAAGTTATAACTCCTTGAAATACAAAGTACTCGCGGGAGTGCATGGAGCAGGAAGAGGGGATATGACGTACGTCATGTGAATTGCCACCTCCTCCGTTCCAAGTTTTTTGGCAGGGGCCTCAAATGCGGGGACAACTTGATACTGTACAGTATAATTGCTGGGACTTAAGCTAGATTTGAATTCAGGTGCCATGCCACTCGATTTCATAGCATAGCAGAGGGTGTTTTAAATCTTCGTCGCTCACATGAGAATCCCTAAGCCCCCTCCTAAACAGATGTTAGCTCGATAATTTGAAACCGACGATTCGTCACAAACAAAATCCTATGTACTTTCGTATTTCACGGTCGTAAAAGGCGTATGAAAACGGTCGTATATCTGTTTGCTTTGTAGGGGGGTGGCGGGTAGTACTTGGGTACTTACTCGGCATATGAATTCCGCCAAGACTTCTACCGTACAGAGTCATGTATGAGAAGGGAAGACTTTTCAATAAGATCTATAGTTTGTACGGTAGATTACTGTACCTTTTTAGGTCAAAGAACTTTCTGGTATGTTTAGAACTCCTGTATCACGTCAACGAGGAATATACGAAGTATTTCGAAACATACCCCCAAGGACTGATGCAACACTTCGAATTTACTAACCAACTACCAAAGTATACAATATTCGCAATCAGCAAAACAGTTTATTCCATTTACCTAGACATAGACTAGGAGTAACAGTCCCTTCGCGAAACCGCTGACAATACTGTTAGTCGTGACATATATCATATTTACTCTTTAAGCAAAAGTGGACTAAACGGGTTTTCTCCCCTTGTCCTCCTCCACTTATTCGTAGCTTCCAACAAGTCATCACAACCTCTAATACTCCATCCCCACTTCCGGTAAAAACCCTCAGAGAGTTCCCATCCGCTACAATGCCACGGGGGTGACCAAACAATCACACCCCGGTGCTCGATCTCTGAGGCGGGAAAGCCTTCAAACAGTCCGCCGATGGTGTCAGACCAAAGGTCGTCCTCGTCGAAGGTTCCGGCTGCGAGGATGAGGTTGTCGCGCCAGCCAGGATGGGGGATGACGTCGATCCACTGTTCATGTGGGATGGTGCGTTGGATTAGGGTTGGATGGAAAGCTGGGGGGATGGAAATGGGGGCTGGATCGGGTGGGAAGATACGAATGGCGGAGGAAGTGCATTCGGCTGTTGGTGGCGAGAGCTGGAGGTAGTCTGAGACGAGGAGGCGGTTGACAATACCGGCGCGGAGGGCGTTAAACTGAACAAGAGTGATGAGGTGGTCTGAAGAGAGAGGGAAGATGATTCTCCCTATGGCTTGTGGGCCAGGAGTAACAGGGTGTGATGGTATCAACGGCTTTCTAGTGCTATGGAACGTACGGGCTACTGAAGCTGGGAAGGTGGATATTGATTGTTGGTCTTCAACCCAGCAAGGTATCTCTGTTTCAACTTTGGAGAGCTCCGTTTCAGACGTGGAGACTGATACAGGGGATGATTTTGACTTTAGGGCTTTGCGCCGTCCTGTAGTACAAGTTAACTTCCTTCAATTACATTCAAACGCATAGGTTATGTCTAGTATTTTGGGCCACTTCAACCAATAGACAGTTGATACAAACTAGTGTATGGCGATGTGACTTACGATACGCTCGTGTGTTCAGTCTAGTCTGTCTTCTTCTACGAGATGCAGCGTCTGTTAGTCCCGTCCAGTCGTCTTCCTTCTCTCGAGCCTACATTAAGTAAGAAAACAGGTGCGATCATTAATGCCAATTTCAATTTGACCTACCTCTGCTAGTTGGAGCATCGGCGTGATCGGAATCGAAGCTGTAGGCCGAGATAGAGACATCATTGCCTACGATCGCGATGCAGGTTACAGAGAGGCTAAACCTGGTAGGCAGAATGTGGCCTGTTGAAGTAGAATGGGTGTAGAAAGAGGTTGACGGGAGGAAAGGTTGCCTCAACTTGTACGCAATATATGCAGTATGCTCACAAGATAGGGGATTACACGTAAGCTTGCTACCTTTGTCGGATGCACCAGGTTATATTCAATGAAGATTGCCATCTCGACCGTCTAGCAAGTAGGTAGAGGCAAGTGGCTCTGTAGTCGGGGGATCTTAAGTCCGGACGGTAAAGGGCTCGGGTACAGTGGGTAAGGCTGGAACCGGTTGACTCTGAGTGGCTAGATTACCTCAAGCTAACTGTATTGTATCTAGCTTCATGCAGCTGGCTCACAAGCACGCTTGACCGGATTCGGATCTGGCAATAGCCTCAAACATACTTTTCGGGCAGATGATTTCCATGGCTTGCCTATGCTTGTTTTGGCCCGCGCAGACAAGCCTACGTGGGCTCTCAAAACCCATAAAATGTATGGTCTTTAAACCCGGCATTGGTAAAGCGAAGAGTATATAAGAAGCCTCGTGTGGCCTCGCCAAACTTGAATGCACATTCCTCTTCTCTCTCAGCTGCAACCCCTCCTCATTTCCCATCCATCCCTTCTCAAACTCCCTCTCAGCGTTATTTCAGTATTCATTATTCATACCTCAAGATGACTTTCCATCCAGACTCACTCCCGGACCTCACCGGTAAAGTGTACATCGTCACCGGTGGGACTTCTGGCATGTCAGCTACATTTCTTCCCTTTCAGCTTTACTTGAACTCACTGAACAATAGAGGCTATTACACCGTTGCCCGCCTCGCTCAGCATGGCGCCCATGTTTACTTGTGTGCACGTTCCTCTGCCAAGGGTGCCACAGCTATCGCTAGCATCAAATCGCTTTATCCACAAGCCAATGTTTCCCTCCTAGAAATGGATCACTTATCACTCTCTACCGTGGTCTCCGCAGCTGAGCGCTTCCTCGCTCAAGAAACAGTTCTCCACGGACTGATAAACAATGCTGGGATCATGGCCACACCCTTCAAAATGTCCAAGGACGGACATGAAGAACAATGGCAAACAAACTACCTCGCTCACTGGGTCTTCACGTCTCATCTCTTACCCCTCATGCTCAATACTTCCAAGAAGCTTCCATCGGGGAGTGTTCGTATCGTGAACGTATCATCATACGGCCACAACCTTACGCCGAAGGGAGGAATAAACTTTACTGATACAAACCTTCCAAACGAAGCTGTCCTCGCCCGCTACGGCCAATCTAAACTCGCTAACATTCTGCACGCGAGAACCCTCAACAAACTCTACGGACCTGGTTCTCCCAGTGCAAAGGCTGGAAATGGCGAAATCTGGACAGCATCCATACATCCCGGTTTAGTAAAGAGCCAGTTGGGTGTGCGAGCCGAGCTACCGAAATGGGTTAGAATTCTTGTGGTGGTGTTGCCAACGGCGTTGGGAGGGACGATCGATGGTGATAGGGGGTCGTGGACGAGTGTTTTCTGTGTGGCGAGTCCACAGATGAGTAAGGAACAGAGTGGGATTTATTTTGAGAGAATTGCGGTAGTGGGACGGCCTAGTAGCGTAGCAAAAGATGAGCAACTTGCTGTGAGGCTGGAGGAGTGGACGAAAGAAGAGATGAAGAAGGAAGGCTGGGTGAAATGAAAGAGCGAGAGAACTAGGCAAGGTTTGCTGATGACTTGATGTCGAGGATCAAAGCCAGAAGTAGTTCAGAAGTATGTTTAAGATCAATTTTGTATCGGCAATTTCTCTCGTTCTTTAGAGGGCTCTTCTTTGGTAGGAGAGATCATTTTCCCGAGTTCTGGGATGTTTGTATCTTATAGCAAGTTATTCTATCGACTTCAACCATCCTTATGCTTCAGTGGTGGTCATAACGAGTTCGGTAGGTTTCTGGCCTTTTGCACCCAACTTCTCAAAGGTTGCCAAAAAGGAAGTTAATATGAGCGGTATTTCGAATTCGCGTTGAATTTGAAGGATTATACTCTGATCTAATTTCTTCCCTAAGCGAACAAAGAATATCTTGCTACAGATCCAACAGACTGCTTTGTAATCACTAGTCGCACGTGATGGTATTTAATACAAGTATTGCTAGGAGAGGCACCGGCCACCGGAGCCAGTCCATGAGTCCTTTCAAGTGAGAGTCTATGTAGTTTAATATCGCCTTCCAGTTGTTCTTGATGTAACTGATCCATAGCCCAGGCCGATTCGCAAGACCCAACCAACCCGCCACCAAACCCAGCATCTATACTAGTCAATACTTAATCGGAGCTCTTTCTTCTTTTTTTATAGCAGTATTACGCACCATTGGCCCATAGCCATATACTTCCGCAGCCCCACCTAGAGTAAGATTTAAGTAGGATTACTCCATTCCGATATATAAGAAGCGAGCCCGACATCTTTCCCTTGCCAACACAGAGATTCCCTTTCAGCCGTTCATCGGATTTCTAAAAATGAGTTCTGTAAAGAGCATGGAGACAAGAGAGGTCATGAGACCTAAGGAGGGAATTTATGTTTTCAAACGCGACGAGGAAGAACGTGCAAGGTACAAATTTTCACATCCATTTGAAACATTGATGAATGCTAACCCATGGTCATGGGTAGGCTAAACAGTCAACATCAAGCCTTGGTCGGCATGATTGATGGTCGCATCCTTCATGCTCCCCTGGATCCAAAATCAATCATTAGAGTAGCAGATGTTGGCACCGGAACCGGGTAATTGCCGAACTCCACACCTTATTTTCATACCCGGGTGCACTACTAAAACGAATCAGTATCTGGCTTGAAGCCTTGGCCGAGTATCTTAAGTCTTTCCCTACCGAGTCTGGTCAGAAGAGACAATATGATGGTTTCGATCTTGCCGAGACACACTTCCCTTTAAAACATCCAGAGGAGTTTACGTATCGTGTTCAGAATATGCTAGAGCCATTTCCGGCGGAGGTGAGAGGAACGTATGACTTGGTGCATGTGAGATTGATGGTTGCGGCTTTACCAGTTGGTGCTGTCGAAAAAGCCGTGAAAATTTTGGCGGAGCTTCTGAGTAGGTATCCATCTTTTGGGGTTGGGAGGAATATGGGGGAGTGTTGATGGCATAACTAATCTTTCTATATAGAACCTGGTGGATGGATACAGTGGGATGAATTGGATGGCGAGACTTGGGGTGGCAGGATTCAAACCCCATGTGTTAGGGAGATGTATGAACTGATCAAAGAGCATATGGCCAAAAGGGGGATGGAACGACAGTAAGTCCCTTCAAGTCCAACACAACTATTTTTTCAGCTTTACTGATAAACTATCAGTATTCCTGCTTCGTTTGTTGAAGCTGCCGAGAAGAAAGACTCACAGCTTGAGAATGCTCAGGCGATAGCGTTCAACACAACCAAGTGGGGGTCTACAATAAGGGAAGACATTAACCGGGCTTTCTTGTGGTCGTATGAGAGAGCAGCAAGAATGGTGCTTCAAGCCAGTGCCAAAGAAGGGATGGAGCAGGACGGGAATAGACTTTCGCAGGGCGGGGAGAAGGAGATTAAGCAGGAGGGATTTTATTGGGATTCTGATTTTTATGTTTTGCTTGCTCAGAAGAAGGGGATATAGTTAACAACCAATCTTTGGTGACGTTGAATGAAGTCCTGTAAGCTGCTCAAACAGACGTCTGGCTTAAGAACCCAGGGCAAACCATTTACCAACCATTTCAATTCTCTCGATGTTGCCATCCAGAAGCAGAGTTGCAATTGAAGCCTTAATATTTCTCGCTTAGCCGTAGACCACCAGAGTGATCTAGTAGAGTTAAGACCATTACATGCCCAAGTGATCTCTAAGAGTGCGGGAAAACCCAGGAACACCATAATTGAATCCCGTACCAGCATATAAAACCACAACCCCTCCCTTCATCCTCTTCATGACCGCGTCTCAAGACACAGCGCACAATGAGAAAGGGAGATCAACCAACCAAGAACACGACGTGACCAGCACGACGCCTCGCCCTACCAGCCCCGAGCATCAAGCCCAGAAACCAGTAAGATCTCGGTCAACCAGTCAAGCTCCGACCACCGCCGAGACCTTCCACATTTGCATGCGTGAGGTAGGCGGTACCGAGGCTATTATTGCAGTTTTTTGCTCGCAATGCAAGTTCCTAAAAGTAAAAGGGGCGCTAGTCAGCATTCTTAAAACGCCAATCTGGCAAGGACGAACTGGTCATAGTCAAAGCCATGCCCGAAGGCTCAAAAGTCATTGCGTGTCCAAAAGAAGCATCGAGTAATGGAAGTTTTCTTTGATTCTTTCGTGATCGGGTACGTATCTCGTCTGCAAGAACAGGGACTCGATCACTATATCTCATGTCAGTCACTAAAATCCTCTCAACCGAGAAGAAAAGAGCAAATATCTGTGTTGTGTGTTAAGCCATCTGGCTCACGGTGTAAGAAAATCTCGTTATTGTACAACTGTATAGGTTCCTGCAGCACCTTAACGCCATGGGTATCGTTCCATCTTTATCCGTACGCCACGAGGATGCAAATATCAGCTCAGAAACCTCTAGGTTGAATCTTCATCGATCGAACGTATCCTTGAGTAATATGCGTAATGTTCTACTAATAGATGCAAAGTTGAAGAGAAAAGCAAGGGACTCGCTAAATAATTAGTCGTGTATGACGCGCTCAGTGGAGTCTCCCTCAGTCTCTCTGAGCGGAGCGATATTTAGTCTCGTAAATATGAGCCAGATGGTTGCGCTGCCACTCAAATGACGAGTAGTCGCCACCAACAATGCAGCCGAGGATGCTTTGGTGTCGGCGATCGTTCTTGTCTGCATATAACAAATCACTCATCCGCTTCTGAAGGCTACGGAAGGCATCAGAAAAGGTCTGGCAAATCGTTTCTGTGTTCTTTGAACCGCCAGCAATGTCATTTTGATCATTATTCGGGTCAATAATGCAAAACTTCTCTTGTACGGTGCCTTTATATATATTGAGACGATTCTAAAATAAGTTAGTTAAATTTGCGTCGGTACTCAGAATGCAACATACCTTGGAGACATAACCAGGTGGATTGAGTTGAATAGCGGTTGTTCTGACGTTGAACTGGTTGCCATAGAGATCGAGAAACTCCATCAGGATTTCACCAAGATGATGCTCTGGGATCATAGTCCCACTTTGAACCTGTGGCATGTTCTGGAGAAGACTTACAACAAGACAAGTTACAGAAAACCCACCAATACCACCATTGACAGGCTCATTAAGTCCTCTCATGGCAAGGAGATGTTTGATCAGAGTCACAATAATGGGCATAGCCGGGAATTTAGTTTTCCAATCCTGGAACGTCTTGTTTGCGATCAAGCCTGTGTCGTTTTCGAATGAGATATCAATCTTGAGACCGGTGCTTCTATCCACATATTTGACAAGGGGGACTTTTGCACCCTTAATGACTTCGATACTACCTTTCATTTGGAGTCCTTGTTTGACCAAGAAATCCCGAAATCGAAGCAAGTCTCTCCCACCGTATCGGGGGTATCCGCCTTGCATGTATTCCCGAGACACACAGACCATATCCATGTCAGCGGTTGGTAGATACAATTCAGCTGGGAATGAACCGAAGGGTCTCATCTCAGCAGTAGCCGCCCAAGAGTCTCGGACTCTGGCGTTGAGGTCTTGCACTAGCTTCTCGCGAACAACTTGTTCGAAATCTCGAGGCTTAACATGATGATACCAGTCCATGATTTCCTTATGGAGCCTAGAAGCAGAGTCAGCATGCAAGCGTTAAATAGTGAAAGAAGAGTTTACCAAACCCCCATATTCGTAGTATCAGAATGGTCAATGGATATCCAAGGAGTAGCCTGAACACCAGCTTTAACTGTCCAGGCCGATGTGATATCACCTGACGACTTCTGTAGAAGTGCCTTCTTTCCTCTTGGGGGTTGATGAAGCTGTGGAGGCGGAGGCTTCAGCTCATCGCTATGGTTACGCTTCCGGCTACCTAGGGCTGGATCTGAAGTGAGATCAGTTACATGCTGCGTCTTGGCTGCGTATTTGCCAGCTGGGCCGGTTGGAAGAGGCAGCTGATCAAGCGCAGCAAAGCTATTATGAAGGTCTGCCGCTGGGCCAGTTGGAATTGAAGGAGTATCGTGCATGGCAAGATCAACTTGGCTGGCTTCAGATGATTTTACGGTATGTCCGTGGTCATTTGATGAATATTGAGAGTTCTGAATAGTTGATGAAGTGCGATGGTTGATAAGTGCTGGGGCGTTAACAGAATGGAAGCCATTTTCATGTCTAGATGGGGAAGGACCAGATCTAGGACCGGTAGGAGCGCCTCGCATCCCGGCCCCCGTCTCCTCCGGCATATCAACAGTCAAATCATCATTGCCAAAATCAAATGAAATGAAATCATCAGTCGTTGCTTCGGTCTTGGTGGTGTGCTCGGAACTGCTGGTAACACGAGCCTTTCTGATCAACTTGACCATATCCTTCTTCTTCTTGAGAGACTCGTCCACAGGGGGAAGGACGGTATAGGGATCTGGATTGGACCAGCGAGGAGCACTATCACTATCAGTAGTAGTAGTCTTGCGCTTCTTGTGAGGTGGTCCGGCTTTCCCATCGTGGTCCTCCTCATCAGATTCATCCATAGAAGCGTCCTCGCTGTCGGATACATCTTCAACTGGAATATATTTAACAGCGTGGGCTGCATCTTCTTCCATGCACGCCATTAGCTCAGGAGTAGGTGCACGATTTGTCTTCAAGAAATCGCGGTCAGAGGCCAGCCTTGGTCCCGCTCGGCCACGGTAGCCACCACGCCCACCGCCCCGATGGGCACCTGCATGATTATTCTGTCTATGATTATAAGTATTCTCTTGACCATATTCTCGTTGACGTGGTGGAGGAGATCGGGGACGATAGGCATTCGCGCGAGACGGATCAACGCCAGGAGGCGCATCATAGCGGAAGTCGAAACTGCGACCCTGTGGAGGCCGATCTTGACCGTATGAAGGCCGGTATGAGCTACTGCCAGGTGGCGAACCGCCAGCTCCATAACTACCGCGAGGAGGGGAGCGCAGACGCTGAGGAGATCTGGAACGTTCACGTCGTCGCGAAGCACCCGAAGCACCTCGAAATTGATACATTTGTTCGCGAGGGGGACGAAGGGAATAGCGATCAGAGTAGTCGTCATAGTGTTCGTCAAAGCGACTGGAACGGTCCGGCTGCTGAGGACGGTAGGAATCTGCAGGACCTGAGGGTCGGGGAGGGAGGCCTGCCGGGAGGGGGGGTTGTCGCGACATTTTGTTATTGCGTTGTTTGGCGCGTCTGGTCATGGTTGGAGAAGAAGTCGGGGATTGGGAAACTTCGATAACGAATTTTGACCTGAAGGGCACTTAACCTTATTCGATACTAGCGTCAGATCCACGTGATCCAAGCTGGAAGGCCGCGAACTGTAGAGGGGTAACTGATGCTTTTGCAATGGGGTTTGAATGGTGTTTTGAAGTGGAAAAATGTAGATTTGGCCGGAGAGGAGGGAAAGATGTACTTTGGTGTACAATATCTGCGGTGGATCCGAGAATCAATTCACTCTCTGGTTCCATGTCAGCACTTTACATCTTCATACGGAGATATTTGCAACAGTTTGGAGTGCTACGTCATGACTAATCCTGTGCTGCAAGGCTGATCTTCGATATGCAGGGCATGTGATTCACCCGGGCCGAGGGTAGCCTTCGCCTCTAGTCAGTACTCTCACTTGTTAACATCTCAGGTGTCTTCGATACTGGGTGTTTGAGATCGACTCTTCCCTATCTTCTTTCTATACAAAATGCGCCGAGCCCCCATCGGTTTCCATGAAAGTACACATACATCTCCAGTTCGTGGTGGCTGGAAGCCTTTTTGTCTTGGCTGGCGCGCATGAATGACGCAGTGAATGTCAGATAAATATACGAAGTAGATGGCTGCGTTTGTATGGTTTTCCCAAGCTGCCCTAACTTAACACTTAATGTCTAATGGTATAATTAGGACACCCCGTGGATGATGTCGTCTTCTTCCCCTATCACTTCCCAAAAAATCTACGATGGAGCTGCAGCCAGCGATGACCCTAACCCTCCTACCGTGGCTGCATTTTCCCCGGCAACACTCTCTCATGGAACCTCAGTCAACAAGCAGCGGTCTACCATTCTCGTGCATCAGAAATCACCATTGCTAATAGCGACTCCACCGCAGATTACAAGAGCATTAGCATATTCCCACCCCTTCCTACTTCCTCTCAACACATTTGTTGGCCTGTTGACATGGACGAGTGGGGATCCTTGGGAGAGCTTCTTACTCGTTGCTAGTTTCTGGGGTGTGGTGCTCTACGGAGATGCAATAATGAGATATGCCGGCCCAGTGGTAGTTGTCATGGGCTTAATACTGGGGATGTATTCGAGAAGATACTCTCCGTTATCATCTCAAGGTTGGACCGGCGAGAAGCAAAAAGGACATGCAAGGTTAAACTCCGAAGCCACCAAGATCAAACACCAAAAGACATTAGACGAAATTGTTGAGACTTTGAAGATATTCACTTCCCGTTGTAACATCCTACTCGACCCCCTCCTAGAACTCACCGACTTCCTCTCTACTCAACGTACAGCAACATCAGCTACTACTCGGCCAGCTCTCACAACTCTTTTAATTCGAATCCTCCTCATCACACCCCTCTGGATCCTTCTGACCTTCCGCCCAATTCAAATCATTACCACTAAGCGTATCGCTCTGGTCTCTGGGACAATCTTTTTGACCTGGCATTCTCGCCCAAACAAAATCGCCCGCACTATTCTCTGGCGCTCCGCCCTTGTTCGTAAAATTTGTACCGCAGTCACAGGCTTACAGTTCACCTCCCCTATCCCAGCCCCCTCCCCCGTAGAAAAGGACAAGCCAGATCTTCCACCGCGCAGGCCTGAGTTTCCTAGTACGGCAGCATTGGATGCTTCTTCAGCTGCAAAGCGACGCCCGGATACCCCGGGAGTGAGATTCACATTCATACTCTATGAAAATCAACGACGCTGGGTGGGATTAGGATGGACAACATCTCTGTTTGTTTACGAAAGAGCTCCATGGACAGACGAGCACTTGAACCCCGCCCCCGCCAAAGAAGAATTTGAGCTCCCAGACGTGGAAGGGGGCCAGGCGAGATGGAGATGGGTGGAAGGGAGCCGGTGGCTTGTTGAAGGGGCAGCGGAAACAGAAGAGGGAGGTATAAGGCAAAAAGAAGGTGCAGATGGTGGGCAGGGGTGGATTTATTATGATAACAAGGTATGCGATCTAAATTTCCTCTCTTCCTTCTAGCAAATTTCATGAATTAACAGGATGAAGTGGCAAACCGGCCGGAGAGGTGTAGATGGCTGGGGTCGCTACACTCGTCGTCGAAAATGGTACCGTGATGCCGAACTTGTCGAGGTTACGGGTAGTACGCAAACCACGCCCTCTCCAACCCCATCTGTGACTCCGGATCTTACCCCGGAGACTATACATACGTCCAGCAGCACCCCCACAGTGCCACCTTCCGAAGCGCCACCCGACTATGTGGAAACTGCAAGTTTCAGACGCGGTGCCAGAAGTGGGGACAGAGATGGGGATAGTTTGGTGGGTGGGATAGGGAGGACGGTGAGAAGAAGGGGGATAACGGGGGCGGGCGGGAGTAAAAGGAGTAGTAGGAGCAGTATTGGGGGTGACAGTTTGATTGTGGATGAGGATGAGGATGCGGCGATTGAGGCATTGAGGGCGAGGCAGGCTGATTGGGGGATTGGGGATGATGCCAGGATGGGTTTGGAGTAATTTAAATTTACCCTGGCGTTTTGGAAAGTGCTGGCTAGATGGATATATCTAAATGGGCGTAGGCGTCTTGGATTGAAATGGGATAGGTGCAGAGAATGCTTGTAAGATGAGAATGGAACTTGATAACTAGGAAATAGGGAGGCATAGGAGTCTGGGTGCTTAGGGAAGGATTAACGCCTGCGTAGCAATAGGCGTTATATCAACATGTATGATACGAAGCTATCACAATGAGACACCTGACTAGGTACTTATATGCACCTTGTATGCACATGCTCCGTGTTTCTCCTTCCCATCAACCATGTCGCTTATAATCTAGAAAATAACTCGAACTAGGCATAGCCTTAAGAATTTCTCTTTCAGTAGAAGTAAAGACATGGTATACTGACTCATTACCAATTACCAAGCAACCTAAACTTAGTTCTAAGAGAACAATGCAACGTAAAGGCTCCATGTATAATTCAATAGTTTATAGAATTCACTTTACCCTGAATGTTTGACTTATATCTTAAAACGTTAGGGCGTACATCTTGAGATCAAAATAATACCAAAGTGAATAGGGCTGCGAATTTTTAGTTATATTGATGAACTTGCGAAAATGACAAGAAATCGTCATAATCATGTATTCTTCCCCATTAAGGGTTGATTCTTGATTTCCGCTATGAAAAAAGCTCGGAATAATCTTTCATCCTTTTGGCATTATCTATTCATCACCCAAGAGCCTATGCCATGCCGGGACTATCAATACATTTTCACCCCTGCCCTTGCCATTTCCAACCCTACCCCAGAGCAAAAAAAAATCACACTCTCCCATCAACTCATAACCTAGGGATCTTCTCGATCGCAAGGCCCTTCGCACCTCTACTGGAAAAAATGCCCATGATCCCGAAGCCAACGTAGAACAAAGCAAGCGGATATGCTACTAGAAACCTCATCCCCCGCATTCTGCCTACGGCGCAGAACATCCCGCTGCTGCTGTATGTACACCACATGATAGCTAAGCTGGTTAAGATCCAACCCAGTGGTCCATCCATCGGGACCAATACCCCCACCAAACTCGTGAGCACTAATGGCAACAAACAGTAACCCAAAACGCTTGCGGAGCGTGGGAATGTGAGCGTGGGAGATAAATGCGAAGGAGCCATTCCTGGGTTTGGAGAGGGGTCCGAAGGATCGGTGGGTGGAGACATGAGGGAGAGTATTGTGTGTAATGAGACGGAGCCTAGGAGCGCCAAACCATAAATGTACCCGAAGTGTACTTTTCCACTAAATAGAAGGAAGGTCCCGAAGAGGAGGAAGAATATTATTGGGCCGGCGAGATCGGAGTCGTCCATTATATGTTGGTCAATGCGGGCGAGGGGGTTAAGTACTGTTAATGTCTGCGGTTTGTGTTAGCTGTCTATTTTGAGTTTCTATCTTCATATGTGATATGCGATGTCCATAGTAGTCTATCTGGAGAAGGAGAAGTACCTTCATCCTTATATGCTCAAAATTGACGCCGAGTTCTTCTAATAGAGGTGGTTCCCCATCATATCCTTCTGTTCCAAACGCAGCTAGCCATCCAGTCCTTAAACCGCCCTGCTCTCCCATTCTTCCGCTCACGCCTTGTGGTGCCCCAAAGCCGCTATTGAAACCCTGCGCTCCGTAGCCGGGGCTCGAGCCCGGTGCGCCATAATATGCTGCTTGCGATGGTGTGGCATGTCCAGATACTGGGTTCGGTGTGTATGAAGAAGGATAAAATTGGAGGTTTTGGGCAGATGCGCCGTAGGCTTGCTGCTGGGGAGGTTGAAAGTATTGCGACATTTTGTGAAGCTGTAGCAAAGATGGAATATCGAGGAAGAGACTGTGTTAGAAGAAAGAGAAGGGGCGAAGCATTAATGGTGGAGTAGAAAGGTGTTCTAAACTCCAGTTTCCTCGACGTGTTGCTTTGAGGTCGCTGCATTTCAGGCTGCTGTCGGTTGCTGGAATGGTTTTCGGCGCGGAATTCTCCGAGATTCAAAAAAGTTGAGGTGGAGATGGGGATGATCATGCATCACGACAGACTTCATCTTGAGGGAAATCAAACAACTTTGATCTGAGGGATTGTTTTGTGATCTTACGTGACTACAATATGGTATGCGATCATCATCTTGGTCTGCTCTATGAAGGGATCTCTTGTACAAGATCTCAATGGCCACCAGCTAACATGAATCAAAGGCGCATCGGATAATAACACAAGTAGTCCTGACTGGAACACGAGTAGTCGGTCGAGCCTTTGCAGAAGCATACAAGCAAGCCTCAGCATCAGCCAAATATGCCAAAGCCCAGGCCCAAAACCACCCAACCCAAGCCAATACATTCGCCTCCCACGGCCTGGGTCTCGAAGAAGCATGCAAAATCCTCAATGTCAAGCCACCACAAAATGGACAAGCGAACTTGGAGGATGTAATGGAGAGGTTTAAGAAGCTGTTTGATGCCAATGATCCAAAGAAGGGAGGAAGCTTTTATCTACAGAGCAAAGTGCTGAGGGCTAGGGAAAGGATAGAGGCGGAGGTTAGGATGAAGCAGGAGTTAGCGCAGCAGGAGGCGGAGTTGAAGGAAGGGTGGAAGCCGAAGGTTTTCAAGGATAGGTAGCCTGGCGGTATAAGGAGAAGTTGGAATTGTGCTACGCTTGGGAATGCTACGAGACGGATGGGTGGGGAAAGAAGATAAATGGCTATCTTGGTGGCGACATCCCAGCGGCTGCACAGGCGATAAATCTTCCCTCTGTTTTTTTTCGACACATAGCCTGGCGTTTGGGGATGTAATGTATATTTGGGTTATGGTTAGCATTGCATGGACTGGCGAGTCTACTTGTATGTGTATCATAGAGAGGTTCCGCATTGATAAAAATTCAAGACATATTATATGAGTCAAGAGCGGCGGTTTCTTTGGGAAGTTAAAGGACGGTTGTGATTGAATATACTACAGTAGTGGTCGGTGAACCGAACGGATGAAGGTGGAGTACGTTTCGATATCTTGGACAGCCAAAGGGTAGCTAATTATGCAACCAACAGACCCCGCGCTTTACTCACGCCTTAAATAAGCAGACCACCCGCCGTTTACTTCAACTTAAGAACCAGTGACAAATGAGGCCTTATCAATCAGCAGAAAAGTGTTCAAATAATCTACCTCTTCTGGCTGTCCATTAGCATCACCGCTACCAGCGTATCCCTCTTTGCCACCTCAGCAATATTTCCTAGGGGCAAATATATCTCGGCCCCCGACTACAGGAGTATATGAACCTGTTTCGTGAGAGTATGAGTCCACCCAGGAGAGATGCAATCCATTCGTATGTCTTTCTTTGCACAGTCGGCATCTCCCTCTTGAATCGATCCCAAGGTACCATGGAGACATGATACCTGGCGTTGTGTTGGAAATTAAGTTAGCTAACGATGAAGGCAACACTTACGATGCTTCCTCTAGCCTTTATTGACATGATAGTCCGGTTCTATCAAACCCTCTTGGTATTCTTTGGAGCCGCAGTTGGTAGAAATGGCTAGAACTTAGGTACTGGGCGAAAGAGTAGTGAGCTTGATAGAGATTCGTCAGAGTCGTAGTTTGACTAATAACCGCACTCTGATTTATAGTATTCTTAATAAACATTGGATTTTTCGCAGTCTTAACTTATATATCTTCCATTATGAGCTAAACAACGGCTACGAGGTAAGCGAGATCCCCTGGCATAATTCGGATGTATCAACAGACTAAACATCCTTGTGTATGCATTCATCAAAGATCTCCAACCCTGTCCAACCAGAGCCTGAAATATCATTCCCAAACCGTCCTCCATCTCACTCTTTACCAAGCGTAGAAGTCGTGTCAACCCTATACCAATTCTCCTTCGGATCACCCAGACAAGTCCCCACCGTCACAGGATTATACCCATTACTCGTGAGACCCTGCAACATGTACTCCACCAAAACCTGCGATGTCTGGTTATGGATATCGTGGCTGATGACCAGGAAATCATCCGTTGTGGGTGACCTCCCCGCCAGAGCGTTATCGAAAATGGTTTTGAAGTTTTGGATCAGGGTAGGCGAATCGTTCAGATAGTCCTGTGTATCGAGATCCTGGATTATCTGTTAGTAAGATGAATAGAAATGCGAGGGAGAGAAATACGAAATATGTAATGTGGTAGCCAAGCTCTGCCAAGTCTGCTTCGCAGCCGCATGCTAGTGTACGTCAGCATGAATAGAGACAGAGAAGGGAGTGGGAGTGAGGTTACCTGCGGTGCAAGACGAGTAAGGGGGTCGCATATATGTAGGGATAACACCAATTATATTTCGTATAGCCATCTCGTTCTTGTACATTTCGTTCTTGCGCTGTGCGGAAGTGATAGCGCATAGATCAGGATGTGACCAAGTGTGGGAAGCCACTTGATGACCTTCGGTATACATTCGGCTATCTCTATGTTAACAGTTATGATCAATTTGTTGAAGAGTAAACTTACTTGATTAGAGCTGGCCACGCTAGACTAGCATTATCAATTTCGCCCTTTCCTGTCCAAATGTCAGTCATCAAGTTTAAGCCGGATAAGCAAAAATGCATACCATTATTGTTTCCAGTGATAAAAAAAGTAGCGGAAGCATTATACTGTTGCAGTAAGTCTAGAATATGGCTCGTGTAAATGAAAGGTCCATCGTCGAAGGTCAAGGCCATATCTCCGACATTCGCACAATCATAGATTCCGTCTGATCCATATAGCACACCCCCGACCTTGGTTCTCTGGATAGAAGATGTGTTGGTCCCAGAGGGTATTTTATTCGCATCACAAGCGGGCCCGTAGTTAGATTGGCAGTCGGGAGCGGTACAATATGCTAAATGCAGTTAATACAAGGATTTGTTGAATAATCGCATAGCCTACCTTCGGTGACGCCGCACCATCCCGCTAAAGAACAGCATTCGTTCGAGGCACATGTTCCTTGCCCAGGTCCACATTGCCCATTTGTGCTAGTCCCTCCCGTAACAGTTCCACCTCCCGACGAACTATTTGCCGCTGAATCACAAGTTCCAAAGGTTGATTGACAGCCTAGGTCTACAGAACAATAATCACTCGTAGTGCCGCAGAATCCGCTATTGCCATTATGAGTATTTCTGGATATAAAAGGTTGTGTTTCGGGAAAGCCATACCTTCCAGAGCAGCACGGGGTGCTAGACGCACACGTATAACCATCTGTTCCTCCTCCAGTGACACCACAAGTCATATCAGGGGATACTGTACCCGACGAAGGGGCCGTACAATTCCCAAAAGCAGATTGACATCCATTGTCGATCGAGCAGTAATCGCTCGTCGAGCCACAAAATCCATTGACCGAGCAGCAGGGCAAGCCAGATGGACAAGTATAGCCATCAGCCCCCCCTCCGGCCCCATTTGTTCCACAAGTGTTACCTGGAGAAACGGCTCTTGCCAAAAGCTTGTTGAATGGCCCGGCAGATACAACGCCAACACAGTAGAAGAACAGAAGTGTTTTTGCTGCGGGAAACCTCATTTTGCCGAGCAAAATGTTTAGAAAAAGTTTCTAAAAGTGTTGGCCGTGTCACTTGAGACGAGCTGAGGAGGGAACTCCAATAAATGACTGAGCCAAGCTTCTTGTAAAACAAGTGTAGCACAAAACGAAGGTGCAGTAGCTCCAAAGAATGAAAGACACGTTGAAAATCCCAAAAAAAGGGTTTACTAGTTGGAGTAAAAAAAAGCATCGCGGGTATACACCTTTCACCCTAGAAGAATATGAGACGGAAAATCAAGGACGTGCCATCTCACAGCAATCTTGGCTTTCCAAAGTTCAGATGCTGCACGAAACTTGCTCAGACTCGGATCTTTCAGGGGCAGTCAGTAGCGAGTATCTGCCGGCACTGACGCCGCATTCGTAATTTTGCGTCCTCTGGAAATGACAGAAGAGTTGAGAAATAATAAGACATCGAGAGTTCCAACCGGATACTAGAGCTTGAACGGTTTAGAGTCGTGGTCGGGACCTCGTCGTGATCTAATCGATCCACCGACCATATTAACCAATAGTACTCTTGGGAACATACGTAGAACTCTCTATTATGCAACCTTCATCTGCATCCTCCCAGAGAATGTCGTGCGTTGAATCAACTGAAAGGCGCTTCCGTGCAGGTTGATATATGCTGAGAACATACATATATAGTTCATATATCACGTGCTATATTTAAAGGCGATATCTGTCCCTTTTGTTGCACGTCGTAAAACTGCAGCACGTTTTGAGAGCGAGGGAAAACGTGCTGAGAACGTGTGCGGTGGAAAGTCGGGGTTTCCGTTGGCAGGGTAGCGGCGGAGATGCAGAAGATCGAGATGGCGCTGTGGATTGGCGGATGGACTCGCCAATGACGTTTTCCAAGACATTGGTGTCAAAAGAGTAGATGAAATGGGGCAACTCCGTTCAAGTACGTAACTCAACTACCGGTACATCAGTCACCAAGAGTCATGTCGATCTACCCAAGGAAGAAACCCGAGCTTTGAGCTCCCATTATGTTCAAGATCCGGAGGAGGAACAATGCTTTAGCTTCCCTTGACATTGGTAGCTGGAAATGGCAATGTAGAACCGTCTCTCCCTCGTATTAGATACATTACCGCTCCATTCCAATTACCCAACCTTCGAAATATTAGACTCTCATGGTGTTATTTCAAAAACGCCTTGCCCTGAAAAGGCACACCATAGCTTTTCTACCGCAATCTGGAATCCCAATCTCCACAGTTACCTACAAAGCAAGAGCCAAGCCCAAGAACCCAACAGCTCCCATCACGCCCGCCACTAACGGGGCATTAGTTGGGGCGACACCCGCACTGCTAGAGCTTGAAGATCCCGAGGTTGTTGTAGAAGCGCCCGAGGCTGTTGAACCGGTAGTTGTAGTAGCTTTCGGAGTAGTAGAAGAGCCGGTCGTGCCAGAACTATTGCTCGTGCTATTGCTTCCTCCTGTCGAAGCGGAAGTTTGGATGGGCCCACCGGGAATTACTCCTGTTCCCCCAAGGCCAGAAACAGTCGTAAGGCCGGCAGCTACCTCGAGAGAGGAAATCTGAGGATAAATACTTGCATACAATGCTGGAGCCGCCAACACGTACGATTGGGCTTCTGATGGCAGTGCAGTATACCAGGACGGGAATCCGCTGACAATGATTTGCGACTCCAACACAGAAATGGCGGACGGGTTGCCTAAAGCCTCGGTAACCGAAGCGGGAACACCAGTCAGTCTGCAAAAGAGGCCCGTTAGCATTCTAGTGTTTTTTATGCCATAACGGTTGGCATTGACAACCGCTGTCTTTCTATTTAGGCTGAGGACAGGAGAGTAATGGTACAAACAGAGAGGTATCGCCTACTCAGCAGCAATGCTCGAAGGCGGAAGAATCTGAGCCTCTAGTGAGGAGATCTGAGCTAGAACCGAGGAAAGAGAAGGACTATAGCAAGAATATTAGAATCTCCCTCTTTCTCTACGGTAGTGAGATCCTACTTCACACTGTCTTGCCGCTTTACGGCCTGGTCTGGAGCTGCTAGAGCTATACCACAAAGGCCAACGACAGTGAAGAGAGTGGCACGCATTTTAAATGTCGACTAGTGAATGTAGAAGGACAATTAAGGCTTCAGAAAGAGACAATGTGCGATTTGAGGTTCGTAAGGAGGAGAAAGAGACAACCGAATAGCGAGTGAGGAGTTCATATGATATAAAGGTAACGATATCCTCCAGAGCGGTCTCCCGATGCGTTACAAGTCCTTCCTTGCCCATCCTGCAGGCACCTCGCGTTGTATGTTTATGATTGGGCGAGTCGAGGGTTCTCCTCTTTCACGACCTTTCCAGATCTCGATGAATTGGCCAACGAGATCTAGCGCAACAAACACAAGGGGAGGGGGCTATTCGTCATCTTGTGACAAGTCATCAGAGGATCGCTAGAAGCAAATGCCGTGGACTAGAGGGGTCATAAGCCGAGAGGAGACTCCTGGCATTCGTTCTTCTGATACGTTTGAACCAGCAGCCAGCGGAGTGGCACAGTAGTAAACATTCCTGTAGCGGATAGCGTGGTCTGACTGCCTGGCGAATCAGCAATCCAACCAGCTTTGCCGGCAATGTGAAACTTGAGTGCTGGGATGGTTTTGTAATAAAGCTCTTTCCCCGAGATGTGATACAGGGCTCATCGATCGGGTGGAGATCCGGTAGATATGCGCTAACGAGACGTAAATCTAGTCTCAGAACCATTTCCTCCTAGATGTTTTTTGCTGTTTGCAGGTAGGCAACAACATCATATCTTCCTATTCAATATCTCTTCGAGGTATCATCTATCGACCAATTTCAAGATGCATCATTTACAGCCTTGTAGACAAGAGGGAAGGAATTTGACACTTGCTAACCACAGCTGGAAATAGTATACGAAATGAGCGATTGCAAATCCCATGTAAAATCAGTCTGACATTGGCTCTGAGGATTTTGAAGTGCGCTAGGCAATTATATTTCTTCGCAGTTTATGAACCGCCTAAAAGTTCCTGCAAAGAGAAGAGAAGGGTTTCCCGCTCAGACTATGATCCGCCAGAGATAGGAAGCTCTTAAAATCGACTATTGTGGACACAACATCCGCTGAGCTTCCGTCCTCATAAACCCGTCGAATATTTATCCTTTCCTCCGTCGATATCCCCGCCTGCCTAGCCTAGACTCATAGTTGAGAAACAAATCAGGAAACAAATCAAGAATGCACAGTCACCTACTCCCAAGTCTACCCCTTTGGATCAGAACCCCCTAAGCAACCCAGCCCTACTTCCTCCCCGGCCGCTTCTTCTTCGGACTCTTGACTCTCGCCTTCCTGTTGACATACAGGGCCAAAGCCGAATTCTGGTTCTCATTCTGGATCTTTCCCTTCGAATCTCCCATCCCCTTCGCTGCATCCGCGAGTACCTCCTGTGCCTGCACAATCAACTTCCCCATATCCGGCTCCGAAAACTTCCCCAGCTCCCTCGCCATTGTGACCACACCATGGCACGCCTTGTTCACCACCGA
Source organism: Ascocoryne sarcoides NRRL 50072 (assembly GCA_000328965.1). NCBI lineage: Eukaryota > Fungi > Ascomycota > Leotiomycetes > Helotiales > Gelatinodiscaceae > Ascocoryne > Ascocoryne sarcoides. The sequence goes on from KB205941.1 coordinate 647,367, forward strand.
CGAGCAAGTCTCTAGCTCCCTCCTCACCGATCGCTCCATGAAGCGCTTTAGCTCCTCGTTCTGATGCTCCAGCCTCATCATCTGGATCTCGCGTCCAGTGGCTTGAGCAAAGAGGGAGGCCTCCTTGAGGTCGACCTCGCTTTTTTTTATATCGAGCGTGGTCTCGAGCTCTAAAACCCGTTGCTGGAGTTCTTCTTCGCGAGAGTAGACTGGCTGGAGCATTTGCTGGTCGGACGCCATCCAATTTTCGAATGTGTCGACGTCGAACTTGGCTCCGGGGACAACTATTCGAGCGCGCTTTCTTGGGGGAGAATTGTCGCCCATATCTTCGTCTTCGCCATGATCATCCCTTTGCTGTCCAGGTGCGTAATCGACAAGGTTATGATTTTGTATCTGTGATGGCTTGCTCGTTCTGAGGACCATTGCTGCTGTGACAGACGTAGCCACTGGATGGACAATATTCTCTTGTTTAATGTCACTGTTGTAAACTTGAGTCAGTCTTCTCTCATATGTGTATGTATGCTACGAAGGCTGACGCGATGACCGCCTTCGTGCCAAAAGCAAAAGTAAGAGTTGGAAGGGGATCAAAACATACCGGGTTCGATCGAAAAACTTCACTGACGTAGAAGGTTTGTTTTCCGGAGCTGGAGCAGGCGGAATAGTATTCGACGTAGAAGCCATACTGAAGGTGGTTATGGGTTGTGGGTTACGGTTGATATAATATTGTTTACTCGAGTTTCAGGATCTTGTAAGTATTTGGTTTCCCGAGAGGTATTGTGACGGAAAGGTGGGCGGTTGGATTGTTGGAGGTTAAAGAATTGAAGTTTCAAATGTCTGGGGGTTCCAAGGTTTTAAATGCTCGACGTATGAGAATTGAATAGAAATTCAGGAACAATATCATTTTTGGCATTGTTGCTTAGCATTGTCCTCTGTAGTCATTGCCTTACTATTGTCCCGCCCGCCCCACCCGAGTCAACTCGTCTGATGCCGAAAGCGGAAGGTGGCATAGCACTAACAAATTGAGATTATATATCTATTGGTAGGCACGTCCGGTACAAGGTGAATACTCATAGTTGAATACTTTTGAATTTGTTCCTCTTGTATTACCATTTAATATCCCCGATCACCCCCCGCTTATTCACACCGATAATAATGACAAAAGCCGATCTACTTCTCTCTATTTACATTTTCTTGCCATCCAGGTCAGTGTAGAATTGATAGCCAAAGGATTCGCTCGGGTCGTTGAATCTCAACTTTTTATCTATTCCCGCAATCTTCTTCATATCCGCCTCGTCTAGCCTGAAATCTCCTCCCAAGTTTTGGACGATACGAGAAGGCGTCTTTGACTTGGGCAAGACCGAGTGGCCTCGGTTTATTCCCCATGCCAATGCCACCTGAGCTCCAGTTTTGCCGTATTTCTTTCCGATTTCAACAAGCACTGGGTCGTCCTATATCTACGTTAGCAATCTGGTTGTAATTGGTATGTTGTCTCGTACTGACCATCAGCTTGCCCATATTCTTTCCACCATCGTAGATCTCATTCTGGTTGCCGAATGGGGAATATTGTTGGACGTGGATTCCTTTGCTCTTGAGCCAGTTGGTGAAATCCTCTTGTTGTAGCCAGGGATGACACTCAATTTGATGGGTTGCAGGCACCACTGATGATTCCTTCAATAGAGTCTCGACCTCTGCCTTTGAGAAATTCGAGATGCCGATTGCCTTCGTCTTGCCAGTATTCAATAGCTTCTCCATTGCCTTCCATGTAGCTATGTATGGAATGCTTGCTGTCTCAAACTTTCCATCCTTGTCTTTTGGGAACAGATTAGATCCAGACTTGAATGCACTAGGCCAATGCATTAGATACAAGTCCACATAATCCATTCCGAGGTCTTTAAGGGATGCATCTAGCGCTGGCTCCACATCTTCCGGCGCGTGAGAATTGTTCCAAAGCTTGGTGGTGATGAATAGTTCTGACCGAGGAATACCAGACTTCTTGATTGCTGCGCCAACCATAGGTTCAGTGCCATACACTATTCATTATCAGCTTGCTTAGTTGGATTTTGCTATCAAGTTCTACTACTCACCACGCGCGGTATCAATGTGTCTAAATCCAGCCTTCAAAGCTTCCGTAACAGCTTTTTCTTGATCGCCCTTATCCTGCCAGGTGCCAAATCCAATAGATGGGATCGTGGCGCCAGTGTTAAGTTTTTGGGTAGTAAGTGAAGCCATCGTGCGTTGTGAAATATGTAAATATAGCTGAGAAATTCGTGAAGATGCAAGTTGGGAACGGCGGGTGAACATCTTGGCGGAGGTGCAGGTATTCTTATAACGTTATGCCTTTCTAAATGGAAATTTTTGGAATAGCATCTCCCTCGGGTGAAAAGAGTATTATTAGTTCATAATCATACCACACTGACGTATCTCAGAGACGCCTTCATACAGTACAGTGCTACTCTAAACAGGTGCTAGCGCAACTACTTGGTTTGCATGAGCCAATTTATACCCAAAGGAGAAAGGAAATTTCGTGCTAGCGTTGTCACGTTAACATCTACGTGGGGTTAGTAAAAGAAAGATGTTTTGGTTGATTGATTGGTGGATTAAAGAAGGGCGAGACGGAGGTCACTCCATATCTACGGAGTATTGCCGGTTAACATATGACGTCGAGATAGATGTTTACAAATCTTGTGAGTGTCAATGTCTATCTATCTACTGCCTTCGTTCTTTGCACCATCTCGCTCTTCAGTATCTATCTTAAGCAGAAACAAATCTCTAAGACCGCCTTCAAGACCATCATGTGTACGCTGAGCTCATGCATCCGACCACACTGACCCCTCATATTCCTCACATTTTATAACTTTTAGCTTCCATCCGTATTCACGCAACCTTTTCATCGACTCATCGCACGTCGGAGCATCTCTCGGGCCATCGCCCACTCGGCTATTTATTAGACTTGCAAACACATAAACTTCGACATAGATCTTCCGTAGCGACTTGATCTCCTTTAACCGTGTATCTAAATCCTGCAAAACCATGGCATCAATTGGATCGTATACTGATGGAAGAACACCTCGTAATGATACCTCGATTGTGGTGATACTCGGGCAGTTATCCCGGATGAGATCTAAAGTTTGAAGGCTTTCCCGCTTCTCATCCTCCCTTCCGCCAAATAGAGGGAAATCGACATAGATATGCCGAAGTTGGGTTGCATTTCGGGATTTGACCTGGCTGAGGAACAAGGTGAAAGCGAAATCTTGGGTAGTGGGATCCATGCACCAGAAAGTAAAGCGGTTGTTCGAGTAGAGAAGGGAAGAGGCTTCGTCGTGAGCCTTCTTGTTCACACGTAAAACCTGAGGGTAGAGGTGGTATGGTTCGCCGTCATAGGTGCTCTTAGATAGAAAGAGAGACTTTTGCGTTTTATTGTCGAATCCTCTGAATTGGATTGGTCCCGAATGTACCAGAAGTTCCTTATAAATCTTGAGCCGGATTTCAGTAGCTAAGTCGAATAAGCTTGGCGGCATTGTGATGTTTGTGATGGTATGAGCGATGTGCCGGTTGCAGACGTTACTAAAACAAACGAGGGAGACTTCGTGTTAAACTTGTATTTCGAATTCATGAGACCCCTTCAACTGATGTTAGCTAGTTTACGCTATGCTGTTAAATAGATCTCACTATAAACTTTCAAAGTCATAGGACGAATTGTGCTCTGCTGCATTGTAAAAGAATGTATCTATTGGAAAAAACTCGCAACTGTACTTGGTTTTATATCTATTAGTTTTTCCGTCACGCCACACATGCCAACCGCTGTATAGACTCTTGTGGGATCATATCTTCGAGAAGACGGACGGATAATAATTCTCGATGCACAGAGACCGGGTGGAAAAAAGGTCAGGTCAACAGCTCATTTCGGAGACTCCCCTTCCAACCGCAGCGAGCATGTGGGGTAAAAGTCTTTCGAGATACTGGTCCCGATTCCCGCACCACTAATACATAAGGCGGGTGCAACTCTTCGGCTAATAGAGATTTGAGAAAGGGGTATATGCAGAAGTTGAAGGTGAGCTCTTTGCGATTGACTATATGCAATTTTATACCAAATCGGTATGGTGGTTGCAATAGGGTCGAAGGTGTTCAGCCGATTTACACAGTATGAGGCTGATGATTAGTCGATGAAGCTTGATTGGCAGCCCCGACCTTCCCTGGAATAAATCCTCACAATCTTTCCACAACCCAGTGCTCATCAGCCGCCCTCCGACCCAACTGCATGGCAAGCGGCACACACTGCCGTCATACCAACAGAGTAATAGTACATGCGACCAACCTTGCAAGAGGAGTGCCGACGCCCTCGAGGACGTACTTTGTCCACGACGAGGGGAATCTGGAATTCCACTTCAGCTCATGGAGTGAAATGTTCAGATGGCTTAAAATAGACTCTGACACTCTGAGGAATTGTAAGTGTCAACCTTGCGTGCCCCCTGATTCTCGAGCCCACCCCAGATGAGGCTCGGATCATCCCCCTTTTCGCCCCCGCAATGTCGCGTTCACTCGAAAAGTACGTACGACGGAAGGCAACATGACTGGAGACGATCTAGAATATATACAGATTTGAGTACATTGGACTTGATCTTTCGACATCAACAATTCTTTTTATTAGTTCGTTTATGCCACTCTTTCCTACTATTTGCTCCGTTTTAGTCGTCGCGTGTTCAATTTCCCGTAATCAGGCATCCCTCGATACCCTAGCCTGTCAGCTTCATTCTCCTCTTCTCTAATTCGTCTTTCTCTCCTCCTGTCGACTTTTTGACTATCTCTGATGCTTCATTTGCAGTATTCTAGCCCACCAACTTCATCCTCCTCTTCTCCAATTCGTCTCTTTTTCTTCTCCTGCCGGCTTTTCAGCCATCTCTGATGTTCGATTTGCAGGCGCATGGCGAATCCTCGATCGAGCACCCATATATCTACCCCGAATGCCCTCGACCTTCCTCGTCCGCCTCTGATAATTCTTGCTCTGGCAGCTAAAACCTCCGATAGCACTCAAGTTTCTTCTACCCCACAACGATGAGGTCCAGTATTCGGTCCCGGGCACACAGTGGTCGCGTATCCGCAGCCCTGGTTGTCTCTTACATCTTCGACTGGCTCATCATTATCATCGCTGCAGGAGTTGGCGGAGCGCTCTCCATTATTACACCCAACAAGCGTCCTTTCTCTCTTACCAACCCTGAGATCAGCTTTCCCTATGTTGAGAAGGAGAAGATATCGTCTGCCACACTTATCATCTGCGGTCTGGTAGCTCCAGCAGCGATTATTCTCCTCGTCTGTCTACTCCTAGTGCCTGGTCCTACAGTCTCGAAATCAGCGCCCAAGTCCTTGATATGGCAGAGAAAATTATGGGAATGGCATCAGGGTTGGCTTGGACTGGCGTTGTCTCTAGCCGCTGCGTGGCTTATAACATCTGGCATGAAGAACTTGTTTGGAAAACCGCGTCCTGATCTTTTGTCCCGCTGCCAGCCTGACCTTGAACATATTGCCAATTACGTTCTCAGTGGTTTTCCAAAAGGGGATGTTTCTTTCAACCCAGCGAACGGCTCGGCTCTCGTCTCAGCTACCATATGCCAGCAGACAGACAAATCGTTATTAAACGACGGGTTCCGAAGTTACCCAAGTGGCCATGCATCATTCTCTGCAGCTGGTTTAATCTACCTCAGCCTCTTTCTCGCATCCAAGCTCGGCATTGTCATCCCCTTCCTTGCTCCTGGTGCCTCCAGTACCGACGGAGCAAGGTTCTCTGCTTTTCCATCTCGCGCAGAACAGAACCGGGCTGAGTTGCAATCTCTAAGCCAGGGAACAGCATTCAGTTCCTCTGAGGACCCTTATCCCATATCTCGGCCGGAACCTATCATTGGAGCACGTAACCAAGCAGCAGCTCCTCCTGTCTACCTCCTAGTCTTTGCAATTATTCCTTTCTTCGCTTCTATATACATTTCGTCGACTCGGTATTCTGATTTCAGGCATCACGGCTTCGATATTTTATTCGGATACTTCATCGGTATCGTCTGCGCCACATTCGCGTTCAGATATTATCATCTGCCCATACAAACTGGCGCTGGATGGAGTTGGGGACCGCGAAGCAGGGACAGAAGTTTCTGGGCTGGGGTTGGCGTTGGGAATTATGTCAGCTGTGATATCACTCCTGCGGTGAATGGACCACCGACTGAAAATTCAGGGAGAGAACCTGATTTAGAACGCGGATCCGCGGATAGACAAGTGAGCCATGAAGTGGGTCCTGTTGGCGCTGGAAGTGAGCATAAGATCCTTCGTATTAACGACGACGCAGGATCAAATCGAGCTTCTTAGCATGAATCAACGGCCGCAAGTATCATGAAGTGATAGTTTTGGAAGGGTATTGTTGAAGCATGGCGTTCATGGTAGTGAGATATACGGTGAAGATTGTAAATTGTATAGTACAATACTTGCAGAGAGTGTAGATTACACTTCAATATTTCAGAAACATTTATTTGGTCTTTTAGATTACATTATTATTTGTATTGTAGATACAATCAATCTGCCGCCTGTGTTTGGTTCAGGTTCCAATTCTTCAATCGTGTTATACCAGATTTGTTAGTTAGAGCCATATACAACCTCACGAATAGACTCTCTTTTCACACCAGAAACTCAATGCATCTTTAGATACAATTAATTTCTTTATCCACCTGTTCCTTTAACATTGAATTGATCTCCAGTATAGCCACCCAAAAAATAACCCTCCGACGCCAACGCTATGCTTGATGACACCAACAACACCAATTACCCAACCCAGATGCCAAGCTTTTGCTTATATAGCAATAAATCGACACCACACCCATCGAGTCGTGATCCAAGTAACCAATAATGCAACCAAGCAGACCATCCCATAATTTACCAACCGAAGCACTCAGTATGGAGATAAATTCCCTGAGCCCCCGTGCCCTTATGGACAGCCCGCTCATCACTACACTTAACCACCATCTTCCTAACATCTGTATTCAAGCCGATCGGTCCACAAACCGTGACACCAGTCTCGCCCTCAGCCTTCTCCAGGATAGCCCACAGCAGTTCGAAGATATCAGGACGACCGCTGTAAAACTTGGCACAAGGCAAAGCCCTGCTCTTGACACCCGATCCATCCGACTGCACCTCCGCCAAGTTGACACAGCAGCAGGGTCCAAGTTTCTTATCACAAGCGCAACACTGAGGCTCATCACCCGTGGTGAAAGCATTATCACATGTGACATGAATGCAGATGGAGAATTCGATACCGGCAGCAAGGAGCGTTTGCGCCGCCGAAGTAAGTTCCTGTGATATCCATGAGGTCCAGGAGGTATTCTTGACAATCCAGAGGAAGGTGATACGCTTGACAGGCAGGCGAGTGCTTTGGACTCTCGAGGCGATGTCAAGGAGAATGGGTAGATTAAACGTTACGCCAGTAGATCCAGAAACCAGCAGGATGCTGTCGTAAGCTGCAAGATCGTTGTAAGAATTTCCGTATGGTCCGTCGATAAGTGCACTACATGTAATCAGTCTATGATTTCTGGAGATGGAGTTGGAATAACTTACACATAACTCACTTGTGTCGCGGCACTTGATTCGGAACCTTTTTCCTTCGTCAACAACAGTGAGGTAGAAGAGCTTGCAGCCGACTTTAGTAGTCGAGATGTGAAACCTTTGTGCCCCTTCAGGATGAAGATTAGATCTCCATTGTGAGAAGTCGGAGTCGATGCAATTGTTGCTGGGTGAGATTGGCCGACACCAAATCTTGGGATAGAGAGAAACACATGAGAGCCAGGGGCCCATTTCTTGATCGTTTTGCTCTGAACAGAGATTCTCGTCACATCTCCCTCCATAGCAACCAAAACAGCCCGGCCTGGATGAACATTGTTCCACGCATATCTTGCAGAGCGAGTAATTCGATCTATAAGGTAAAGTGCAATAGGGATATAGATATAAACACGACTATAGAGCGCCGTGGAAGGCAGATGCATTAGAATGGCAACAACAATGCCAATCCAAGTTATAATATGCTGGATAACGAAGAATTCGTAGGAAAGGTTGCGAATGGGCGCAATAGTACTGATGTTCATCCAGATCAGGATAGCATAGACTGTCCAACCGGTAGGAACACAAGAGTCTGTAGCGTATTCTAGAGGCCCCAGATCGTACTTATTCCAAGCCATATGCAGAAATATCACATGGAGGGTAGCTGCGAATAAGAAGCCTCTTGCAACCCATCGGTGAAGGACATTCAATCGCTCATATGAGATACCAGTAACGAGGCCAATGAGGTTGTTTTTCCCTGCTAATAGAATCAACAAGGGCACCTGAGCAATAGCAAGCCAAGATGCTCGGACGGCCAAAGATGTGTAATGTTGGGCGCCCTCAACGTCGTTGTGCACAAACTCCAAGAGAATGACCCAAGCCAAGTACCCCACCAGTAAAGCAATTGTACCAACTGGAGGGACTTTGAGAAAGCGGCCATTTCGAGGCGTAAACTGCCGGTAGGTTGCTTCTCGACCAATTGCCTTGAGACAGGCAAGGCACTTGGAGAATACGTTGGAAGGGGCAGCAGGGCGGGGTTGGTTGGTGGCTGCAGCACGCATTCTACCGATTTGTGAGACGAGGTTCTAATATAACAAGACTTGATATACCTCATTTGACAAGTGATCTTTTGTGCTACGTTGAGAATAGCACAGAACGAGATAATGGCACAAACACCATACCAGAAGTCCCGTGCATACTGATTAGCAGTGACCTGGAAGACAGTATCGTCTAGAATATCACCGAGAAACATTTCAGCTTGGGTGCTATTGCTGAAATCAACCCCAGAAGCGTTTAATGCCATGTCTGACGGGTCACTACCCATTGCTGTCATGTCTGATATATCGGCTATATTGATTGGTCTTGGAGTTTGTGGACCTGGCTATCGTTGACGTTGGGAAAGTGGGAGGGCAGATTAGTTAGTTGGCTGAAAATAGTTTTTTTCTGCTTCAAAATATACGAAAGAGGAGGGAATGATTGATGCACTAGGCAAAGATGCAAAGGCGAAGGAGCAAAAGGACGGTTCGTGTACTTGATGTGGACTACGACCCAAGGAAGAGCCAATGGGTTATTATAGGAATCAAAGCAGGCCCAACCTTATCAAAAGCTTTGTAACTTGCTCACAGGTCTAATCAGCTTAGGCGAGCAGATGCCCTAGGCAAGGGGGTGCATTCAAATTCCTCGAGTGGCCTAAAAACACATCTGGCACAGAAGGGCTTCTGATGTTAGGATGAGCTGCTACATGAATTAGAGGGCTCCAGCTTTACTCCCGGAAAAGCTTGTTTGGATTAAGAAAAGCTTGGCTCAGTCGCCCGGTATTGGGTATTTGGGCTCTGGAGACAGCATCACGGAAGAGACTCACAGAAGAGATCCAACTATTTTGAGCAAGTTAAGAGCAAGTTTACGACAAAAGAGGTTTAGTGCCAGATCAACCCCCGCACGGCTCACATTCCAGCAGAAGCAGATACTCTAACCAATGAACTGTAGGTACGGGGTCTAAATTAACTTACTAGGCATGTCGGTACTACATTTTAAAAGACTGGATTGAGAAAGAATTCATAGTGGTATCTTGCCAATCGCCATAAAACCCCCTTGTTTAGCTCTGGCATCTGTAAGAGACAAACGAAATATCCTAGTCCCCACCCCCACCAAAGCACAACCCCCACCATCATATTGCTACAGCCGCATGGCGGTGTTTTACATGCAAAAAGCTCCGTTTCTGCCGTAGCTCCCAACGTCAAGTTACACAAGCACTACAGGATCATAGGGAGGCATGAGTTCAAGCGTCATAATCATGCTGAACTCTCCGATATTGCTACCTTTGCTTCTCGGCCAAATACGGTTTTATGTTCTGCGAAGTAGCGTTGCCTGTCTGCAGCGGCAAGATCTTCAAAGGGCTGTAAAGGGTCAACAAGCTGCACACAAAATAAAGCTCTCACTGAACTAACCTTGCGCTCACTATCCAGGAGAGAGGCCCACTCTCTTCTCAAAATATTCGCTCTCTCCCCAAGACTGCTTTCAGAAGGAGTAGTATTGAACCTAGAAGAAATCCAGAACATAAGAGCTTGGGAGGGCGGCTTTGGTAAACGTGAATCACGGATCTTGGGCCAATACGCCTTTGTCTTTCTCCTCAATGCGAGCCTTGCATTATTGGCGTCATAGATTTGCTGTGGTGTATGGCTCTCAACCCACTCCTTGTAGGCAACTTGGTTCGCAGCTTTATTCTCGTTGGCGATGCGTTGGTATGGCTTTCAAGTATTAGTATAGCCCTCCGTACAAGATAGATATCTTACCTCCAATTCAGCAACGGTCATAGAGCGATACCTAGGTGCTAGCGTTTTGACGAGGGAGGCAAGCTGGTTTCCCCCCCCAGACAAAGATCCAGTCTTGAGATGCTCCTGCAGGAATATTTGCCATGCTGTTGATGGTTTTGACTTCGGTAAGGACAGTGCGGTTTCCTTGAGACGCTTGAGGTCGAATTTCGCCTTCAATTCCTTCTTCTTTTCGGGAGTAAGAATCGCCTTCTTCTTCTTGGGCTTCTTCACAAGCTTTTTCGCCTTCTTCAGTGGTTTCTTCGCCGCTTTCTTGGCCTTGGCTTTCGTCTTTGGTTTGGCTTTGGACTTGGTGGTAGTAGTCTTCACGGCCTTTGCGGGCGCTACCTTGACAGCCGTCGCAAACGCGCGCTGAAGGGAAAATGGCGTACCCAGGGAAATAAGTGCATTTTGGGCAGCTTTGCCATTGACACATTGGAGACGCCAAAGGCTCCGGGTAGCTGTGTTTGTTGATCGAGATGCCCCAGCAACAACCCTTCTGAGGGAGGCGCGTCCAATGGCAGAAAGCATGGTGGGAATGGAGGTTTGCGTTACTCTATGCACCGCGATAATTGCAATGCCTCAATTTCGATGAACTAATTGAGAAAAAGCCTGCAAAGAGGTTGCTATCGGTGTATCTGGTGGAAGATCAGCTCCCAGCCCCTCGTGAGTTTCGAAGGGAGGTATTTAGCTGACTCAGCAAGCTTGGACTGGCAATGTAAGTTCAGAGTTGCTGCCATATCCGGCAAGCGCGACGCGAAGTTACGTTGAAATTAAGCTCTAAAATTACGTAGCCATCTGTTGATCTAAAGTTGTAAAAACATAGTAGATTCCTGGCGCAAACGAGAGGGTTTATTATAGTAGCTCCTACTCCCTATAGCTTACGCTGGTCTCTTTCGATCATAACAGTAGGCACCTGTCGCACGTAAAGCTACCCAGTTGCTTTCTATAATTACAGAAGTAAACAGTAACTCAGTTCAGGCAGGTACGCAAACAAATACGTGCACAGACCAAGTAAGCACGTGAGAAGCCATTAAGTCTAGCAACCCCGAGTTGCTGGAACTTTTCTTACGGTAACTACACACGAACATCACAACCTCACCTTCCCAGTGAAACATACAACGAGGCTAGCCATGAATCGGTATAGAGATTCTCGCTCACCGTCGCCAGCTGGTAGTGGTCACTCTTCGAAACGACTCAGGCGAGATGATGATGGCAGGCTGGACCGTGATCGTAGAGATAACACACGGATCCAACGGCGACGAAGTCGCTCTCGAAGCATAGATGTGAGTAGTCCTTCTTCCCAGATGTTACAATACCTGATGGTTTTCAATCAGCAGCGCCGTTATGATCGCGACCGCCGACGTGACCCCCGACGAGCAGATCGTTCCACTGAACGCAGGCAGCAAGACTCACACAGGATTGGACGTCGAGATCGCTCAAGGGAAAGAGGGGATAGATATGATAGAGAACGTTCCCCAGACAGGAGACCACGCCAAAACCGAGACCGAGACCGAGACCGAGACTACCGTGACAGGCGAGACGATTCTTATTCTTTTGATAAAGGTGGAAGACACCGTGGGGATTCCACTGACTCTTGGTCCCGTAGCAGAGGTGATGATAATGTTGGGAAACCTTCACCAAGGATCGATGATACAAGAAATGTCGAGGTAAGTCGTCAAAATATTTCCTCAAAAAACAGTCAAGCTGAACTATTCCCACAGCCTCCGAAGCCTTCTGCAAGCTCTATACAAGCCGCAGCCGATAAGAAGGCAGAGCGGCTTGCAAAGCTTGCTGCCTGGAAACAGAAAGTTGCCGAGGAGAAGGAACGCAAGGAGAAAGATCTTGCGGCCGGAGGGGCGCGAAAGTTGCTCGATGATATAGATCAAAAAGCTACTGGATCGCCTTCTCTTCAATCACCAGAGCGCCCTGCAACTCCAGACACCATACCAGTACCTTACGCTGGCAAATTTGACCCCAAGGCGATAGCAAAACGAGCAGTGGCGAACAGCAGTTCGACAAACACTTTGGGCAAGGACCTGCCACTTAAAGAGTTAACAAAAGCGTCTGCAACCTTAACATCTTCGGTCAGGGGATCGCAAGCTGACAAAAAGCCAACAGCCTTCAACAGCACATCCAGAGGTGCGTTGCCTAAAGCAAGAGGAAATCTCAACGCATTTGGCTTGGGCGCTAAATTTGCTTCCGAGAACGAAAAGGTACCTTCGATGAGGGCTTTAGACTTTGGAGAAGATGAAGGGGCAAGAAAGAAACTAGAAAAGCTACCCACCCTACCACTGGCAAACACTGAGAATGAGGATGCTGCGCTCGCTAACGATGTTGAGGACGAGGACGATGTCGATATGGAGGACGCTGGCACCGAAGAAGAAGCAGCCGCTGCTGCTAGAGCCGCTGCTGAAAAACGCGAAGAACGACTGCAAGAGGAGCAATTAGCCGGGACTAACGAAATTCCCTTGGCCAACAGCTCAACCGAACCACAACCAGCTTCTAGTGAAAATGTCGAAATGAAAGAAGCTCCTGCGGCTGAAGTTATCCCGACAGCAGTCCAAGAGGATGAAGAAGTCGACCCCTTAGATGCATTCATGGAGGAAATGGGGGATCCTCTCGCTGCCCCCAAACTGAATACCAATTTCAATAAGAGCCTAGGAAAAGTGCATCAACAAGAGCCCGAGCCGCTCTTTGGAGATGACGATGTCGATCTCAAGGCTCTAGACGCGGACCCAGATGATATTCTTGCAATGGCAAATAAAGTGAAGAAGAAGAAGGATTTACCGACTATTGATTATACAAAGATGGACCTAGAACCGTTCCGCAAGAATTTCTACTCGGAGCCCGCTGAACTTAAAGATATGACAGAAGCCGAGCTTGCAGATCTTCGTCTTGAACTAGATGGGATCAAAGTGACTGGCAAGGATGTACCAAAGCCAGTCCAAAAGTGGTCCCAATGTGGACTAAATGTGCAATCACTGGAAGTTATTCAGAAGCTTGGATACGAACGGCCATCGGCCATTCAGATGCAGGCTATACCTGCTATTATGTCTGGCCGTGATCTCATCGGCGTAGCTAAAACTGGATCTGGTAAGACGATCGCATTTCTCCTTCCAATGTTCCGTCACATACGAGACCAGCGGCCACTAGAAGGTTCAGATGGCCCAGTAGGCCTAATTATGACGCCGACGCGAGAGCTTGCTACACAAATTCACAAGGAATGCAAACCTTTTTTGAGAGCGATGGGGCTACGAGCTGTCTGCGCATACGGCGGAGCCCCCATAAAGGACCAGATCGCTGATCTGAAGAGAGGGGCTGAGATTATTGTTTGTACCCCCGGACGGATGATTGATCTTCTAGCAGCCAACTCTGGCAGAGTCACCAACTTGCGACGAGTAACCTACGTTGTCTTGGACGAGGCAGACCGTATGTTCGATATGGGATTCATGCCACAAGTCGAGAAAATCTTGGCCAATATCCGTCCCGACAGACAGACAATTCTCTTCTCAGCAACGATGCCTCGTATCATGGATACCAACGCTAAAAAAAACCTTAAGTCACCAGTAGAGATCACGGTAGGCGGAAAAAGTATTGTTGCACCAGAGATTACACAAATAGTTGAGGTGCGCACGGAAGAAACTAAATTCCACCGGCTTTTAGGGCTCTTGGGTGAACTATATAACAGAGATGATAAAAAAGAGGAAGATGCCCGAACTCTCGTTTTCGTAGAGAGGCAAGAGAAAGCAGATGATTTGATGAAAGAATTATTGCTAAGGGGCTACCCTTGTATGTCTATTCATGGCGGCAAGGATCAAATCGATAGGGACTCGACCATCAGCGATTTTAAAGCTGGGGTTTTCCCAATCATGGTTGCTACTTCAGTCGCCGCACGTGGCTTGGATGTGAAGCAGTTGAAACTTGTCGTTAATTACGACGCCCCTAACCATCTCGAAGACTATGTCCACCGTGCTGGCCGAACAGGCCGAGCAGGGAATACTGGGACTGCGGTAACTTTTGTAACTGAGGATCAGGAGCAGTATTCTGTTGATATTGCCAAAGCCCTGGAACAGTCCGGTCAACCTGTCCCCGAACGATTAAACGAGATGAGGAAGGCGTTCCGCGAAAAGGTCAAGTCTGGCAAGTTTAAAAACAGCTCTGGCTTTGGTGGCAAGGGACTTGAACGTCTCGACGCCGACCACGAAGCCGCTAGGATCCGTGAGCGGAAAACACATAAGCTCGATGGGGATGACGAGGAAGAGAAAGAGGAGAAAGGAGATGATGATGTTCTACTTAAGGCCGCTTCCTCGGTTCAACCAGCCTCTGCTCCTCCACAGCTCATCGGCGTACCCAAGGGCATCGATCTTGATGGCAAGATTACAGTGCACAGAACTGAGCCTGCAACCTCTTCCGCAGGTGGTTCTCGAAATCCATTAGATAAAGTCACATCTGCGATCGATGCTATTAACGCCCGGCTTAATAAAACTGGTCAATTGCGCTCCGGGGTTCCTATTGATAACAAGGGACCTGATGCCGGAGCTTTTCATGCAACATTGGAGATCAACGACTTCCCTCAGAAAGCTAGATGGGCTGTCACTAACAGGACAAACGTGGCCAAAATTCTCGAGGCAACAGGCACATCTATCACCACAAAGGGAAGCTTTTATCCAGCCGGGAAAGAGGTGCCGTCAGGGGGGGATCCAAAACTGTATATCCTTGTTGAGGGGGATACTGAGGTTGTGGTCACCAATGCTATGCGAGAATTGATGCGACTATTGAAGGAGGGGACGATGGCTGCAGCAGAGGCCGAGGGTCGAGCGCCTGCCAGCGGTAGGTACAACGTCGTGTAGGATAGTAATATATAGCAATCCTGGTGTCCTTAGAATACTTATTTAAATCTAACCTAAGGGTTTTGGACTCATTAATAAATGATGCAATACCTTGTTTTCATCTGCAATTATATCTCTGGAACGATGCACGCTTCTAACTCATACGATCTGATTTGGTTTCCTGCGAATGTTCTACAACTGCTCATGTTGCCTAGTTGTATGCTCTAGCTTGCGCGCCGGCGTCTGCATCTCTCGCCCTCCGTTCATCTCGACTTGCGCCTTCTAATGTATTTATCCTCGTTTGCTTCTGCTGCTCCTTAAGTTGACTGGCTAGCTTTCCCTTCGGTTTATTTGCAGCGTCCGCCCTCGCCTATAGTGCGGAGTAATTAGCCCAAACTCTGTTTCTTCTGCGATTCTAGTCCTCGAAATAGTCGAGGTCTGTCTAGCCAGAGGACAGGTCCGTACTCACCGCTGCGGCTTCTGCGGCCTTCCTCTTCGCATCTTCCTGCCCGGAGCTACTTTGTGCGTTGGATGGAGTTGCGCTAGGGTTTAGTGTACTTTTCTGGCCGCTGATTTTCTTGGGAACAGAGGAGATCTTGTTGTTGGTTGAGGCTGGGACCGAGGCAAGTGTGCGACCTGGCTGGGAGAAGGGGTCGGGACCGGATTCTTTGCCACAGAGATTGCCCATTGCGAGTAGTTGGCGTAGGGGAAGCGAAGTCGAGGATGTACGACGATGGCGTGTATAGATGGGGATCTGGGTGATATGCGTTGGGAGGTGAGAGGTGGGAGGTCAGAGTGAGGCGTATTCAGTGTCTCTCTGGGGGGTGGTTGTCGTAATCTGCTTGAGGTGGATACTGTATTACTTGGGGTTGGCTACATCTAAGCAGGGCAGTGTACCTCAACCACCTTAATATAAGTCCCAGAGAGTCGATGCGTGGATGATTATAAAGAATGTCCCGTCACTGATTCAACTGTTCAATCTTCAATATTACCTAACCTAAACTTAATAATAAACTATTCTATCTCGTCACAGTACCTAGTTTTATTTGCGCTCATGTCTTATCGATAGTGGAGGTGGGGTAGTCTAGGAACTTCCCTTCCTCTTCGTTTGCAAAATTGTACCGTTTAAATACACAACAATCTCTTCTTCAACCTCACGATATCGCATAAGCAAGTTCCGTTGCGCAATTAATGGCCTGCACTCAACGCACTTAGCTACATTTGTCATTCCTCGTTTTTCAAGACCCCGCTTAGAAGCTAATTGAGCAAAGCGCTAGACCTAACCTGCCGCCTTTCACAAACAACCTGGATGGGTAGCTGAGCTGACATCCAGTATCTTTCTTTGCCTTGCCCTCTATTCACCAACTTCGTCTCTTTGGAGAGAAAACCCAGCAGCGGATCATTTCAAGTATCGCAGTTTAACTTGGATATCATTCCGCGAGATCCACGACAGAAACAGCGACTCAGCGCTCCTAAATGATCACCTCGAATCAATATTTCGCAAATTCGACGATATCTTTGGCAATCGCTCTGGACTTTTACAACCACTGATGGGCTCTGCAATAATTCCCTATCATTATACCGACAGCTCGAAGTTGCCGTGATGAACAATAGCGACTTCGACTATGATCTGAATGGGTCATGCCAC
Organism: Ascocoryne sarcoides NRRL 50072; assembly: GCA_000328965.1. NCBI lineage: Eukaryota > Fungi > Ascomycota > Leotiomycetes > Helotiales > Gelatinodiscaceae > Ascocoryne > Ascocoryne sarcoides. The sequence continues at coordinate 664,223 of KB205941.1, forward strand.
TTCGACCAACTACAAATCGAGAACCTCTGGGGTCAATACGTCTCCCACTTTCCTCTAGCATACGAAACTCAACCGATTCATGACAGAACTTTTTGTAGACCTTCGTATAGGTCTCTGCAGCAATACGGAAAGAGTGCAGTCGAAGGAAATCGCCAAGGAGGGTCCGCAAATACTCATCTTTTACCATTGCCAGTAGGTCAGATAGCACCTGAGGCAGTAAGACGAGAGTGGGGAGGTCCTCAGATATCACAGAGTCAACGGTCGGGAGAGTATAACTCGCAGGAAACGGAGGCCCTTTCTACACACCGTAAAGCAGGAGTTGGACGGACAGCGGATGCTCCTGGTGCTAAATATGTTGCTTCGGCTGCCATGTCTCAAAGCGAATGTTGCAGTAGCTGTTCTGGAGGAGTACTATGCGTAGAGCCAGACTGTACGCCCTGTAATGTTGAGGACTGCAGTCTCAAAGATACAAAGGTTGTCCCTTGCAATAGACAATCTTGCGAGCAACCTACTTGTAGCGACCTTTGTCTCAATACCAGTATTCAGGATCAACCACTCATTACGGATTATGGGATTACACAAGCTGGCAGGCCAAAAAATTGGCTAGACTCTCCGTGGAACCCTCAGATGCCAAGGTGTACAACTGAAAGCATTCAGGGATCTCTACATGAAGTAGTCGACCCAGCTCTCCAGCTACTTGCACTAGCTGAACCCCCTATTCCTCCGCCATCATCTATGGGAGATAATTTCCCGACGCCGTTCTCTCAACAAACAGGTCCCTCAACTGTCGAAGATGGGGAATTATCCCAAGCAATAAACTCCGAGCAGCCCACCAACAACTTGGTTGGCACCGGGGCTTTGTTTGAGCCTTCGGCAGATGAACCAGCTCATCAATTCTTCGAGAGCTCACATGGTGGAAATAGCGCCCCAATGGTGCAGTGTGCTTGGGATGGATGCGGTCAGCAGGTTTACTATCAAGACTGGTTTCCTCATTTGCATTACAATCATGTCGACCCCCAGATGACTTTCGGGTGTCCCCTTGCTGTAGAAACATGCCCTGAGAGGCTCGGCCAAAATCCTGTCGATCATTTACAAAATGATCATGGAATTAATTTCAACTTCGATATGAATAGTGGTGGCTTTAGTTGTCCAGCTCCTGATTGTCTTCCAAGCGAGACTTATCTCGATCCCGCCATGCTTCACAAGCACTTCGACCATGCACACGCAATACCGGCTTGGGGATCTTTGCAGTGTCGACTTGACACTTGCGATACTACATTCCAAGACCCAAATGAATTTTTCTCTCACATTAACGAGGTACACACGTTTCCGCGCCCCTCGATGCCTTCCCTCGAAGAGGACATTGATTTGAATGCTCCTCTAGACCTTGGAAAGGTAGCTCAGCCTCGCCAGGTATCCGTTGAGCGTTCGTTGTATGTTATACCCGAAGTAGTTAAAAGTCCAAAGGAGCCCACAGAAGAGGAGGTAGCCCATTGTTGTCAATGGATGATTGACGGCAAGATGTGTGGTGCCAAATTTGATTCCGAGGGTTACCTCCAAACGCATATCAAAGACCACCTCAAAGACATGAATAAGAGTACAGGTTATATATGTCATTGGGATGGTTGCGAGCGTGAAAACCTGGGTGACAAGGCAGGCTTCTCACAAAGAGGCAAGCTTGAGCGGCATATGCATAGCCATACTAATTGTAAGCAATAAACTCTCCTCGAAGCATGTCATGCTAAACTTCATAGACAAAGATTCTCGGTGTGATTGGCCAGGCTGTGGTCAAATGTTTTCAGCTCCACAGGCTTTGAAGCAGCACTATCGAAGGCACACTGGTGAGAAGCCATGGAAGTGTGATGAGCCTGGCTGCGGCAAATCTTTTACACAGCAGAGCTCTCTGAGTAAGTCACCCTTCAACCACTTGAGCCTTTTTAGCTTACATTTTGCAGCCTGTCACATGAGAAAGCACACAAAAAACAAGCCTCTTATTTGTCAAACTTGCGGCAAGGTCTTCTCTGAATCGACAAATTTATCAAAGCATCGTAGTAAAGTACATGGCGAGACCGGGAAACATGTATGCACATGGCCTCATTGCGAGAAGACTTTCCACAGGATCAGTCAACTCCGAACTCACGTCAAGGAGCATCGACGCAAGTCTTTGGCTCCCAAGGAATGTACTGGGATGTCTGAATCTGGATCTGCTGTCACTGGGAGCGAATAGGCAGTAGGTTTTATGGTATATATCACCGCGTGAGATAATCATACGGGATAGGCTGGGGTTTTCCTTTGGGAGGTGCTAGCATTGCAGGGAGTTTTTGGTGTATACCCATAGTAGGAAGTCTCAAAAGTATTGCTGTAATGGCACAAATCTAATGTGTTATAAGCACAAGGTTATCTATCATCTGCATGTGATATTAAAGAAGGGAGAGAAGAGCTGGAAGTATCTTGCAGAGTGATTTCTTTTTTATGTGTGACTAAAATAGAGAGGGGTGTCGAGCACTAAGTTGAGCAAGTAGCTACTTGCATTATTGCGCTTGCTTATGCGCTTGAAATTTTCCTAAGTCGGGCTTTTAGTAGTGGGGATAGTAAGCAACGGCAAGCCGCATTGATACAACATTTCTCATTGGCAATTACCTCTACTTGGGTCATACGTTAAGGGGTGTCGACCCCTTCAACGGTTGGGGTAATACTAGATCTGGGGTATGTAGAGCGTGTAAATAGATAAAATTATTTGTTGTGTAGGCGGGAGGAGTACTGCTCCTCAATCCAGATATCCCAAAACAAAAAACGGTTCTATGTCGGAAGTGGGAAAAGAGAGAATTCATGGTCTCGATGATGGGGTTTGTGAGTCTATGTCCTACAAGAGAAAAAACACGAAATCTTTAGAAGTGCAGATTGTGGCGAAATGGACATTGAAGAGTAAAAGGGTATATAGACATGAAGAAAGAATAGCTTTTGAAATTGAAGGAACGGTCGTTACATCTTGGAGAATACTAAAATCTTGGGTGCATTGAAAATGGCATTCTTCAACTCCATTGCAGAACTCCCGTTGAATCATAAACCCCATCCGGTCGTCGAGCACAACGCCCCCCGCTCAATCTGGACTGCCAGATCTTGTGTACGGTCCAATTCCCAAGTATCACTCTTCTATTCACGTATGCCGGCCAAGGGGAATAATTTGCTCAATGAGGTTGATTTATAGGGTGGCTCCGACGCCACCATGCCATTTTTCGATGATACACCGTGATCCCCGAAAATGCCAAACCATCTGCAAAGAAGCCATGCCGAAAATCAAATTCATTCCGTACCCAGTCCTCTAAGCCTGTGTTCTCAGTCAGCATGCAGTCCATCACCCTGTCAACATTGGGAACGGATATCCCGCCATTATGAAATTTCTCTCCGCATACCTTGATAGCATACTTCCGTTGAGGAAAGTGTGTTGCCCGCTTCTTCGTCTTCTCCAAAGTCTTCTCGCTCTCGTGCTTGGTCAAGCGTCTTCGGATAGCCCGTGTCTGCTTTGGTCGGAGATCGAGGGGTAGGTACTTCTTGCCCTTGTAGAACAGACGGAGTTGAGCGCGTTGGTTGGCGTTGATGACAGTGAGAACCTGTGCGATTGCCTTTCGGATGTCGTGGCTGCAGAGATTACATGTCAGTATGACGTTTCCGAGGCAGCTGTCCTGCACAGTATAGGAAATCTCGAATTCGCAGATACGCACATCTTTGTGAGTTTAGAAGCAGATCCTCCAGCGATCTTCTGTGTTCGCAATTGCCCCAACTCGGTCTTCAGCTCAGTCAGTTGCTTTGCGAGGTCGGTCTTGTTCTTGGACCAAAGTTGGCCGGTCTTGACTTTGGACGACTGTCGCATTACGGGTTAGCTACCTAATCCAGAAATTGAAGAATCCTAATCATGGCAGGGAGACTGTTAAACATACCATGATGTTGGTGGATTGTCGGGGTGAGGTTGTCGTAAAATGAGGTGGTCGTCGTCGTTGGCTCGCGATTCCTTAAAGATTTCTTTGCAAAAAGGTTGTGTGGGCGAAATTCGCTTAGTCAAAGCTGATTGGATAGTGGGCGAATCAAAGTGCGAGCTGGCTCCATCGGCCGATGAGGCTATGAGACTACGGCGAGATTAAGAGAAAGTAGTGTCAAAATTCCACTAAGAGAACAGACTTGACGAAGACAGTCTAAGCTATCGGGTTCTACTTAGAAATATATCTGATAATATATTGATTTATAAGACTCTATGTAGTCTATGAGTATTTTTAGTTTATTACAAAATATATAGATCTTTTAAGGAGGAGTTTTAGAGTTAGGTCATCGCGCACCGTGTAACTATTTTGACATTGACCCTCTCTAGTCAGCCGTAGAAGTCATGTGGAGACGAGGCCGAACAAGCATGTCCTGTCTTGTGAGGTACGATAGCATTTGATTGAGAGCAGGCTGACAATCACAACTGCGAGAAACTGTATTTGCAAACGCTGCATTTCTCGACCCTTCACAATACAAATACATCCAGAGCAATGTCCTCCACAAGCAACGGCTGGATTCAACTCAGGCAGCAAGCCAGATCATTAGAAACCCAGGTAAGAAAGAACCTCTCTCACTCCTGCCTGGACGAGGCAAAACAAACTGACCACTCTTCAGACAGAAGTACTATTCCATACATATTCGCAGTTTTCATCCGTACCCAATATCCCGCCTAAACCGAGCGAAGATGAAAAGCAGACGGAATCAAAACTGCAAGATATATTAGAGAAGGTAGGGAGATATCTCCTGCACCCACTAGTACAATAGCCTAACCATTCTTCAGCGGGAAACCCTAGTATCGCAACTCTCACGCCTACTAGACTCAGAAGCAACCTTGACATCTTCTGCGCTGAAGCAAAACAACCTCACGCGGCATCGAGAGATACTCCAGGAACATCGAAGGGAGCTCACGAGATTACGGTCCCAGATCCAGGACGCGCGCAATCGCGCCAACCTGCTTTCCAACGTCAGGAGCGATATCGATGCCTACCGCTCCAGTAACCCGGAGGCGGCGGAGGCGGATTACATGCTGGACGAAAGGGGTCGAATAGACAATAGTCACAATATGGCGGACGGCGTTCTCAGCCAGGCATATGCTGTCAATGAGAGTTTCGGGCTTCAGCGGGAAACCTTGGCCAGTATCAACCGGCGGATTACTGGAGCCGCAGCTCAGGTACCGGGTCTAAATAGTCTCATAGGAAGGATCTCGGCGAAAAAGAGGAGAGATGGTATTATTATGGGGTCCTTTATTGCGCTTTGCTTTCTTTTGTTCCTTTATTTCATGTAACATTAATCACTTGTATTGGAAAGCGGGCGTTTGGAGCGGCTGGTAAGCCAAAGATGCTGTTGTACTATACATTATGGGTATATCGGATCAAATTCAAGGTGCTGCAGCGGCAGCACCCTTTTGGCTTTCAATTTCCACCTGACCCTCTTGGGCTATCCGTCTCTGGGAAGGAGGGGCAGACATTTCCTTTTTATGGGCTTTCGACTCTTCAATCAGCCACTTGACTCCCTGGACTAAACGATCCTTTTCATCCCCAAAACATAAACCGCTTCCCGCCCATCTAATTCTGCATGCTCCATCGAGCAAATAAGTGTAGCCCACTTTGCTATTTAACAGTCCGACAGAATCCCGGATCTCATCTGTAATGCCCTTCCGTACTAGGAAATATCGCGCCCAGTTCTGAACTTCAAACTTCCTTCTCAGCCTCGGCATAAACAATCTGACAAGCCATGCCTTTAGCGGATCAGTCTCGATATTGATCTGAACCAATTGCACCGCGCCTTCACTACCCTTCACCACCTCGTGAAGCTCTGGATTTTCTCTGGCGGACGTAAATGTAGCTGCTTGGTTCTCCGCCCAAGCGCTGCTGAAAACGCTCACCACCGAGATTTTGTCCTCAAAAACTGGTGTCGTATCGCGGGGTATCTTATCTTCCAACAATGTCTGCCCATAGAAATTAGGGAAGAACAGAGCTCGTTCTGCCTTGAAAAGCCGTGGGGGGGCGAGGAAGGACTTTCCCTTGAACTGCCTCCCTATATTACTCCAGTCTCGAAAATACGGTTTACTGATGATCCGCGTCCTGTATCATCTCATCAGTCAAAGATGGCGGAGAAGCAGTTTCTGCAATGCTCACAACTCCTTCCTCCGCGCTATGTGTTTGTCATAGTTCACGAAATCGTCTCTCCGTTGCCGCCATGACCTCCCATCTATACCGGTGTTCTCGCCCGCTCGCGGAGGCTTCGGAAGGCCGATTGGGCGATTGAGGGGTTTGGGGACGAATTCTTCGGCTTGTTTGGGTCCATAGGATTTTGGGGCTTCGTCAAGGACGGAGGGGGAAGAAGGCTTCGGTATGGGAGGGGCTTTTCCCTGTGCTGCGAATCGTCGGCCAGAGGTAGTGAATGTGCGCCATTGGCAGATCAGGCACGCGGCCGGTTCGAGCGTTGCAAATCGTAGTGGTCTTCGTGAGAGAAGCATGGCTCAGGTTTGGCGCATAGCAAGCATGCATTTCCTGTCCTCGCTGAGTCGAAATGTTCAAATTGTCGATGGATGCCGGGTCGGGAACTTCTTCCGATGCGGACCCACCTTTCTGACCCGTGGGTAACCGCACTCCACTTCCCCAACCCCGGATTCCTTCCCATTACTATGGGTAGGTCTCCTCTACTTCGAGATGTAGGTAGACGGCCACTTTCTCTTTTACCGTAGATAGTGAAAACTCAACATGTCCCTTCGGTTAAGCTCACGATTTTACCTACGTCAGTTGCAAGTCTTTAAAAGTCTTGATCTCCCCAACCGCTTGCCATTAGCCAGGACATTTCATGCCTCTACCAGAACGCAGGCTGTAAAGCCGTTCCTTCTGGCAGATATTGGTGAAGGTACGTTGGTCTTTCACTCTGTTTTAAACTAGAAAAACAATTCCTAATAAATCTCAAGGTATTCGAGAATGCGAGATTATCCAGTGGTTCGTAGAGCCCGAAGCGCGGGTTGAGGAATGGGATAAACTATGTGAAGTCCAGAGCGACAAAGCCTCGGTCGAGATTACCAGTCGATTTGCCGGTGTGATCAAGAAGCTTCATTATGATGCGGGGGAAATGGCGCAGGTGGGAAAGCCATTGTTAGATATCGATATACAAGGAGAGATCAAACAAGACTTAACAGCCTTGACCGAGCCGGAGTCAATAGGGGCTTCCGAGAAGCAACCAAAACCCCCAGCAGAAGGCACGGAAGATACAAGAGTCCCTCTTAGGAACTTGCTATCATCAGAATCGAGACCTCCGCCGAGTGGAAAGCATGCAGCACTAGCAACTCCTGCTGTAAGGCATTTAACCAAAGAGCTAGATGTCGACATTATACAGATCACAGGAACGGGTAAAGATGGCCGCGTATTGAAAGAAGACGTATATCAATTTGCCCAGCAACGAGACAGTGCAGGACAGAAGATCCCCACTGCGGCCACGGACACTCCAGTCCAACAAGAAACCATCACTCAACTATCCAACACCCAACACCAGATGTTCAAAACCATGACCAAGTCCCTCGCAATCCCCCACTTCCTCTACGCCGACGAGATCGACTTCTCCGGCCTCTGGGACCTCCGCGCAAGACTCAACGCCCGCCTCTCCCAATCCCCCCACCCGGAGCTCAGCAAACTGTCCTTCCTCCCCTTCATCATCAAAGCCGTCTCCATGTCCCTCGCCCACCACCCCACGCTCAACGCCCGCGTCGACCTCGACCCCGCCTCCGCCAGACCCGTGCTCGTCATGAGGAGCCACCACAACATCGGCGTCGCCATGGACACCCCATCCGGCCTCCTCGTCCCGGTGATCAAGAACGTCGCCCACCTCACCGTGCTCTCCATCGCCCAGGAGCTCACCCGCCTTCAATCCCTCGCCGCAGCGGGAAAGCTCACCAGCAGAGACCTAAGCGGCGGCACCATCACGGTCTCGAACGTCGGGAGTATAGGAGGGACCTATGTCTCCCCCGTGGTGGTCGAGAAGGAAGTAGCCATCCTCGGCATCGGGAGGATGAGGACCGTGCCGGCCTTTGCGGACGATGGCCGCGTTGTCAAGCGGCGCGTGTGTAACTTCAGCTGGAGCGCTGATCATCGGGTTGTGGATGGAGCGACCATGGCCCGGGCTGCGGAGCTGGTCAGGGGATTCGTGGAAGATCCAGATAGCATGGTGATGTACCTTCGATGAGGAAAGGTACCAGCCAGTACCTTGGAGCACGAGATGATGTCGTGGGACACCAAAACCCCAAAAACCTTGGTCGCAGCCCGTCCATGACTATGCCGTACGAAGTATAACTCGAGGACGAAGAGGGTGTGGGATTCCTTTGCCTGGTTGGGTAGTGTGTGCCCGGCCCATAACCAATCCGGTGCGACGTTCGGCCTAATCATGGTACCTTTCCTTTCCCATGTTCAAGGATATGCGGGGTCGACTACCCCGCAATACTATGGCAAAAGAAAAGAGCACTAGGGAATTCGATAGAGTAATAGAGTAATCACACAGCATCAAACTTCTCATTATGTTGCTTACAACAATCCCCCATCACTACGCTGTAGTCTTAGCGTCCTTGTGACTTGAATCTTACAAAATCCCTTGCCACACACCACCCTGATGCATGTACAATTCGAGGCTTGCAGCCCGAATGAAGCCCAACGCCATTTTAACCTTTACCCCCAAACCCCCAAAAGACACCCCAATCTATGCTGCAACCATGACCCAAGAGAGACGTCGAACCAGACATCACTCAGATGCAACGAGACGCCCCAAGCGAAAGAATCAAGCAAGCCGTAATCCTCCAGCTCCCGCGCGGCTCCCTTCATTTTACTAATTCCAGAGAAACCGAACTGAGCTGAGACGTCTTCGGTAAACAGCTCCTCATTAGCAATCACGAGTCCTTGGCCGCTTCCCTCTCGACGGCCTCGCGGATCTTGGCAAGCGCATCGTGCTCGACCTGCTCGAGCGAACCGCTCACATCCACACTGATGACATCTGTTTCCGACATTCCAGGCGTCTCGAGGATTCCGAACTGGCTGTGAACCATATTGGCGCCCATGTAGTGACCCTTTCGAGCGCGCACCCGCTCCATGAGGACGTGTTCGGGTGCGTGCAAGTAGACAAAATGGACGCGGACGTTGTGCGAGTAGTACGGTGCAACGCGGATGACATCTCGGTATTTGCGTTTGAGGGCCGAGCAGGTCAAGACGATACCCTGCGCACCTGCAGATAGACGGTTCAAGGATTCTTCCCGAAGGCGAGTAAGCCAGTCCCAACGGTCGGCGTCCGTCAGAGGTATTCCATTAGACATCTTGTCGATGTTGGATTGAGGATGGAACTGCATCAGGGTCAGCCATAACCGTAGACAAGCTTGGATATTTTTCTTAATCCAGTCGGAGTAATTACCTCGTCGCCTTCAATGAAGGGTAGATTCATCGATTTGGCAATGAACTGGGCCACGGTGCTCTTGCCGCAGCCAGCTGGTCCCGTCACCAACCAGATGTGATTATGCTGTTCCGTCTTGGGTTGGGTCAGTCGTGTAGCAGCCCCGTTCGACATGGCGCTCGTCGCAGGAGATAATGGAAGACGGTCTGATGTGAGGGGAGCAGCTTGAGCCATGGTTGGCCGGTTCTCGTAAGACAACATGATTATATAGATATATACAACCCCCTCGGGCCGGGAAGGTTCGAGACGGACGGCTCCGTGAAACGTGTGCACCGGGTCAAAGATGGGAAGGGACAGCAGCGAACGAAGGCAGAACAAGCTGAGGTCACAGAGGAGAAGGGACCGGAGACGGAGACCAGCAAGACGTGAGACGAGAGACGAGAGACGAGAGAGAGACCAGGACAATCAGGGTTCAAGCAAACAGGCAAAGAATAGGATCAACGGCCGTGACGGGTGGAGCGAGAGGAAGAGAAAGCATCGAAAAGGCCGTAAGCAGAGAAAGTGAGGCAACTGGAGAGAAAATCACGATGCAGCGGGCCGCGCCTGCCTCTTTATGAGGCCAAACCTTGGGCTTGGGCTTGGGGGAGGACGGAGAGGCCATCAAGGGCCGCATCGGGGGCAGGAGCGAAAGAGCGAAAGACCAAACAGCCAACAGACCGACGGGGAACGAAGAAAATGCAAACCTCGACCACTTTTTCTGGCCCCACCCCTTCCTTCCCATTCAGTGCCATTCCCATCCATTCCCAGCTCGGCTGCACGCAAGCTCGGCAAGCTAATGACCAAAGGAGGTCGAGCGCTATCCTCCTTCGGGTCTAGGGTGCTACCGACTTGCACCGACAGACTAGGAAGGAACGAGTCACGATGGATCACCAATGAGGGAGTTGGTTACTTGAAGATCGGCCTTTCCATACTTGGGAGTACATATACGTGCACATTGCCTTCATGGCCTCGAACAATTCCCGTCGTTAGTCCGATGGCACGACCTTCTTCTGCTGCTCGACATGCAAGCGTGGTGACTGAGACTGGACCGGGAGCAACGAGAGGCACCATCGTGTAGCTCAAGACCCGGGCATTTCCATCGTTGGGGGGCGGATTGGGGGTCGGTGATTCGGAGGTGGGATGGTCGGATCGCGGAAGGTGGCTCTGATGGCTCTGATCTGATGGCTCTGCAGTGCAGGTGGTGGCACCGGTGGCACTGGGCTGGAGTGGGGTGCCGTGCGTCGCTTTTTGCCGGCCAAGTTTGCGTTTGGTTTGGTTTGGTTTGGTTTGGTTTGGTTTGGTTTGGTTTGGTTTGGTTTGGTTTGGTTTGGTTCGGTTTTCGTGGACCAGCCTGGATTCCCGCTTCTGGAACCTCCCCCAAACGTCCCAGCTTTTCCATCCGGCCTTGGTGAACATACTTGGGACGTACAACTCCCCAAGCAAATTATCTCTCCAACTAACAACTAACTTCACCGTTTGCCACCGCCCAGTAAGTGGCTCCCAGTCCCTCTCGTCGCGTCCGTCGCGCTTCATTCCACCGGCCAAGGAAACCTGATGGTGGCACGAAGCACTTGTCGTTCGGAAAGGGCCTCTGGCTGCCATCTATCAGATGTAAAAAACTGCGACCAGCTGCTGTGTGAGGTCTGGCTGGACGGGACGAGCTTCGCGCGAAAGCAAGTACGCCGTAGTGGTGTGTACTCGTTCGTGTGCACCCTTCTTACCATGTCCTGCGTAGGTACTGCGACTCCCGCTAATTCTCCGCGACATAGATGGCTGGCTCCCACCTCCCTTCCTTGACCGCCCAAGAGATTCCCACTCGAAGGGGGCATCTCAGCAGCCGTTTCACCTTCTCCGGCGTTCGTTTTCGACGCGATATGCCGCGGCGGAGGTATATGAGAGTTCGCCATGGAAGTTCCCACGACACATCTCGACTTCCACCCATTTTCCCCTCCTGGTAAGCGCCGCGATGCCCTCGCCCATCATCCTCGAGGGTTGCGGCGATCGTGCGGGACCGGCGTGGGGGCAGACGTGCCAAGTACGGAGTGCCAGCTGCCCTACGGTCCAGCTCGAGGGAAATCGGGAGACCCAACCCTTCCCACGCAATTACTAAGTGAGATGCTTTGATGACGAAGACGTTGTTCGGGCTCCTTTCCCCAGACTGTCGTGGTACCTGACAACCCCGTTGAAGTATTTCCCATCTCCTCTTCGCTCGAGTCACGTCCTCCAAATCCCCTTTACGCTCATGACTCCACCGTCAGCAGGTTCGAGATGAGAGATGATAAGAGGGAGCGATCGATGCTCCGATAGCCAGCCCCCTTGCCCTGGTCTGTCGTCTTGCTCTGGGCACTTCTGATTCCACGCCGTCCGGGGTGCCATGCGCTGATGCCCCCCACTGCTCGTTTAGGCTCGGGCAGGAGCGTGGGGGTTACCCGGCGCATGAATCGATGAGTTGGAAAAATGCAGATTAATTTGTACGACATCCCGATGTTCGACTCTTTTCAAAATTCCCATCGGCTTCAGGTTCCTTGGCTTGGCCTCTTGTGCGTTGGTTACCGACGACGTCCCCTTTTGCGGTGTTTGAAGGCATTAGGTCGAAACCCCCCTTTCTTTTCCCCCTTTCCTTTTTCCTTCTTACGCTCTTCGTAGCTTTTCCCCCTACCAAGGAGCTTTACGGCACACCGCTCCTACTTTGCACAGCAGCTCCTAGCCTCTCCTAGAGTCCTGTGGGAAATATGCAATCAAGAGCTTCGATCCAGCTGACCAGAAATACGACCATGAGACTTGGATACAACTAATCGGATCCTGGCCTCGCATATCCCGGACTAGCAGCTCTTCGCTATACCGCTACATCTCGTCGCTCAGGCCTTAGTTATTACCTGATGGGAACTGGTCTTGACATCTCCAGTCGTCTCAGGTCTCCAAGGGGACATCCAAGGGGGTGTCTCCAAGGGGATGAGAGGGTCCGTCCTTGCTCTTCTACTTCGTACCCTTCGGGAGGCTTGCTATCCCACCCTGCTGCAAGCCATCGCGGACTGCGGAGACGCATGAGCAAGGTGGTAATCCCGAGATGTTTAGTCCTTTGGAAGCGAAATCCCCAGGTTTCGCTCTCGCGGGAGCCAAGCATACTCCGTAGACGCCTTTTGCGCTCTTAGCCAGATCTGCTTGAGTTTCTCCGGTACATGTTCCTCTCGAGTCTATGCCTCCTTCTGTCTTACATGATCTCTGAAAGCATCAGATGATATGAAACTTCGGAAATTGAGAGTCCGTAGCCTGCACCGAGAGATGTTTCTGGAAGATTAAGAAGTGGTCAGGAGAGCCGCAAGTACCGAATCGCCGCATCCGAATTTTTGAGGAGAAATTCCGGCACTTTGCTTCGGTGACGACGCGGCTGACTCTCCCGGGCTCGACCTAGAAATGCAAGATAGTAGCCAATTTCTGGGTCAAACAAGTTTCCCATGCGTTATGCCATCCATTATGCGGGAGTTTCTTGAAGTCGATTGAAGCCTGACAAGTATCACGTGGATATCCGGCACAAGACGCAACCCCTCTTCTTTACCCGTCGGGAACTGCAACGAACTTGAATGTGGGTAAATCGTCAGCCATTTAATACATCTTACTGTACCTACTTCGTACATTCAACATTGCTATATCTACACTATGCTATCTTCATCTCGACTCGTAGGCAAATACTCTCCAACTCTCATCTTGTCCCCTTTGCGATTTTCATTTCCGCTCCCATCTGCATTGCGCAGTTCAGCGGTACCTTTTGCAGATATATCTAGGAACCCTACAAAAAGCGGGGTTCGGCATCTCATGATGACATCAACGATGAAGACTGCGAATCGCCTGAAGATGGCCTTTGATGGGGGAAAGACTCCAAGCATGGGGTGCTGGTAAGTGGCAGACCACTTGTGCGGTTGACTACGAAGGACTCACCGGACACAAGGCAGATGCTCCCTGGAAGTAACGTTTCCAGATGCCTTGCGGGCACGGGGGTGGACTGGGTCTTGGTTGACTGTGAACATGGGAATATTGACGGTAGATCACCTCATCTCACATATTCTGCTTCTAAATAGTTCTTTTGAGGGGAATCTTCGGTTGATATGTCTGTCAAAGTCATAAAGTCTACTCTTACAGCAATAATATTAAGTTATGATGGCTTGATAATGGGATAGGCATAAGTTTAAAGCATGGGGTGTTTTCATTGGCATATATTTCATTCGACTGGAGGTACAGCATTCTCTAGACAAAGTCAAGTGAACCACAGGTTCAGTCTCCCAGTCCAGAGCTGAAACCCGTCATATTCAGGCTCCATGTCTAACCGATCTCAATATAGATGCCGCAATGCATGAAGCCGTTCCTGCTATTGCGGCATGCGGGGTTAGTCCAATTGTACGCATACCTGATAATCAAGGATATATGGTTAAACGCAAGTTTCTACCCAACCTCCATTCTAACAAAATGACTAATAGAAACAGGGGCGCTTGACTCTGGGGCTCACGGTATTCTCGTCCCCCTTCTCTACACGGTCGACGAAGCCAGAAAACTTGTGCAGGCCGCCAAATTCCCACCTCAGGGCCAAAGAGGTTTCGGCTCCCCCTTCCCACAAGCACGATTCGACGCCTCTCTAGGCGCAACCGAGTATCTCGAGCAAGCCGACGACGCCCTCCTCACCATGGTCCAAATCGAGACCCGAGAATCCCTCGAGATCGTCGACGAGATCGCCGCCGTGCCTGGCATCGACGTCCTGTTCGTCGGCCCTTTCGACCTGGGCAATAATATCGGCCGTCCTGTCATCGATGGTGAGATGCACGAGGAGTTGCATGCCGCGATTGCGCGGGTTCGGGAGGCGGCGGCGAGGGCGGGGAAGAAGGCGGGGATCTTTTGTATGAGTGGGGGGCAGGGGAGGCGGTATGCTGAGGAGGGCTTTCATATGATCAGTGTGGCGACGGATGTGTATGTTTTGCAAGGTGGCGTTGTGCGGGATTTAGATGCGGCGAAGGCGTCTAGGGCGGCTTCTAGGTTGACGGGGTCGTATAGGAAATAGATTTGGTGGTTTGCTTTGGCATTTAGCCTTACCCACCTTGCTTCAGAGTTGCTCTTGGCGTTGGGGAGGAGGTTTCTATTTTTGTGTTTGATGTGTTGTGAAGTAGAGGATGATAATGACATGCAGTTTGGATTTGACGTTGCACTTAATAGATTGATAGATCGATAATACTCCAGCAAAACTTCTAGGAGAAACGACGAGCACGATCGACTGGATTTGTGTAAAGATTTAGAGTTTTTCTCAAAAGTTAGGTCCTATTAGAACCCTTCATAGCCTTATTTAGAGTAAGAACTCCTCCGTATGAACAGGAGAATAAAATTAGGTGATTCTCTTCATACGGGGAGAAATCACTCGTGGACTAATAGTAGTCCGTTTTCTATAATCTTATAAAGAAACCCGAATTTAGTTCATCTTTTTTCTTTCAGGGGTGGATTGGAGCTTTGGGATGAGAAGTGTGAGAAGAGGGGGGTTAAGTGGGGAAGGAGTGGGTTATATATATACTTGAGATATGCTTCAGTTAAGGCACTTCAGAGAAGAGGGAGACAATATATTTATATGTGTTATTACATGCGTAAATGGGTTTGATTGGATTTGTAATTCTGTAGATTAAATGTTGATTCAATACTCTCTTGAAATTTATATAATTGGGTATTGTATAAATTATGTTTTTTAGAGGGGGAAGATTTAAATGTTTAAACGAGATGTTTTAGGGGGTGTTTTAAGTGAGTGAGAGCTACGCAGTTCATTTGTTTTGTTTGAAAAAGAGTAAGTTATACTTTTAAAGGCTTATATTAGAAGAAGATATGTTTATATAAGGTATTAAAGGGTGAGATATATAGCTAGGTTTTGGTTTTATGAAGGTTGGTGTTAATGCTAGTGTTGGTTTAGTACACTCTTAAAATATATGTAGTTGGGTGTAGTGTAGACCATCAGAAAAGAACAGTTTACGCTCTTAAGGCCTCTTAAACGAGAATGAAAAGTCATAGCTGTACGCGTTATTAGAGACTAAAATGTGTTTAAGTGGGTTTCTGATGCTATGGATTGATATTAGTACAGGACTCACTTAGATTGTATGTAATTGGGTGTAGTACGGGCTCTCCTTGAGGCAAACAACCACCGAGAGGAGTATCAATAACCCATAAATTCATCTGTTTAGTATATCATTTAACATTACAGTAACAATTCAAAACATTCCCACAAAGAGGTATCACCACCCCTCACTCCCATGAGCTCCCATCCCACCAAAAATACAAATCCCCTCACCCGCCCCCCTCCTCAAACCCTAACTCCAACCCCCAACAAGCCCTCACTCACGCCTTCCCCTCCACCCCATCCATCTCAGCAAGCACCTCCTCCACGCTAAAATGATGCATAAGTTTCCTCGCCTTCGCCGCCTCCTCCACCCTCTCATCCCCCTCCCCCTCACGACTCACATGAATCTACCCGCCCCAGAAGAAATCAGCATCTAACCCCGCGTTCCAAAATCCTCAAGATAAAAAATCAAAAAAGTACGAACAACGGGCGTGTCAAACTCGTACAAGTCCCGCCAGCGCTGGCCCGAGGACGTCATGACGTCGATCTCTTTGTAGTGGAAGGGTCGCGTGTCCCAGACCGTGGAGAGGGTTTGCTTGGCCATGGTGCAGAGGGTGCAGTTGGCGCGTGTGAAGAGCGTGATGCGGCAGGTGTGTAGGAGGCGGAGGGTGGGATGCATTTTGTTTGGGTTGGTTGGTTGGATGGGTGAGGAGGGGGGAGTTGGTGTGAGGTTTTCTTCGGGTATTTGTGTAGCCTTACCCGGGCCCCGGGTTTCTCGGCACGCCGGGTTTGTTTGTTCATCTACGGAATTTTGATGCCTGTGAGAGACTCAAAACTTCGACGAGCGGATGCTGATTATATTTTATTTCGATATTGGATGATACGATATTGAACAAGAATGAAGAGGGATAAAACTGTTTTAGATAAGGCAGAATGTGACTCCGCAGTTGGGAGGCGGGATGTTCTCAGACGGGAGTCTTTTGCTGTTTAGCTTCTGCTTTTGTCTCTCTTTAATACGTAAATAGAAATATGTAGGAATATATAGCCCAAAATAAATATTCTTACACTTGCTTTAGATCTCGCTCTGCGCATTTGAAATATCTTCTCAGGCGGCGTGCTAAGACGTGGAAGTCTGGTTGCCCGAAGAAGCCGTCCGGGACGCTTGCGAGAGAGAGGCCGTCGGAGATGGTAGGAATTCAATGATCCTATGCCCCCGGGAATCCAACCCCAACACCTTTGTATTTTTGGGGATATCTCCGCCCTCCCAGAACTGGATCACCGCCCCATTATCAAGTGTGATCATGGGTATAGAAGAGCCGACGCTGATATTGCTTGCACCGGAACGATCCAGTTTCTTCGAGCCTCCCGGCACGACTCGATGCCACAGATTCCCAAAATTCCACGGGCACAACTGCTTGGTATAATGCGCAATCGCACAGATGAGAGACACCGGGGTGCCCAGGCCAACCGCCCACACCGGATGCTTCAAGTCCCCCAGACCGCAGAACTGGTGCACGCAGACGCCCAGGATAGCAATCGTCGCCCCGATGCTCAACGTCCCAAGCAGCGAGGTGTAGAAATACATAAAGTCCTCCCCACTGCAGAACTGCAGGTTATTCATGGCGAGGCACTGCATGCATACCGAAGTCGCGCAGGTAGCGAAGCAGATACAGCTGACAATGAAGCAACCGATCGTGGCTCGTCTATGGGCTCTTTCCTTCTCCTTCAAGGCTTCTGGAGACCATGTTACGTTTCCGGCTTCGCTATCTCTCTCTTTCTGGAACGCCTCGTACTCTCTCATGGCGTGGTTGTAAGCCGCCGACGAGATGATCAGGCCTGCTCCGATCAAGCACAGAAACCCCCAATACACGCCCTCGGCCTTGGTGCGAGAGAAAGTCCGCATGAATAACGCATACTTGGCGCATTTTTGCTCGTCGGTCAAGATAGGACGTAGAAGCGAAGGCATTTTGAGTGAGTTAACGAGTGATTTTCGTTTCTTGGTGGTTGTGTTATAAGGTTCGGGTTTGAAGGTGATGGCGAATTCTTGCGATGATGAACAGAGTTGCTGGAGAAGTCATGAAGCTATGGATGATAAAAATACTGCTCTAGGAAAGTTTTTCGCATAGGCGCAAAGGCGTTGTTGTTTTTTATATTATTATAAAAAAAATTAGTAACTGAATAGACTAGACGACCGGCGTAGTACTAATTCCCGCTATCCTGCATCAGAAGAATTCCGCTGCTCAGCCTAGAAACTAGAAGGGTTGGCGGAATTGACTTAGTAGATAGACTTAATAATACTAGCCGAGAGCTTGCCACACTTGGACTTAGAGGGATTTTCCGCTTTGGAATGACGTCAAAATAGATTAAAGCAATCTTTAAGCAGCAAGTAGCTAGAAATTATTTATGACGAGTAGCGAATTATGACGTCCTCTTTAGCTTCAACTAGTTGTTGGAGCTAAAACAGACAAATCCAGTAGGAGCATAGGTGCTAGCTCTTTAATATCCAATCTTGATAGCTAGAACCTCTTGAGAATATTTTTGTAATTTGAGAGTTGTTGGTTAAGAAAACCCTTTATGAGATACTATTCCTATGAATCCAATTTTTAGCTACTTCCTGCTAAGAGAAAAGAGAATAAAGTGAGTTGGGATGTACTCCAATATTCTTATTACCATATGACATAGCAATGTTTAGGAGAACTCCACTTGTTTCAAATGATCTGCATAAGGACTTTCCTCAATGAAAAATGATCAAAAGGTATTGAAAGCTACAAGGGCGCAGAATTCAGTTGGTACTCTTGGTCTCGGCTAAGAACCCTAGTAAGAAGACCATACTATCTTCTGTACTTATTCAACCCGAAGAATAAGACAAAACCTAAGAAGCTTAATACTAGACATCAAAACTAGCATTGAAGATTAAATGACTTGGACATCAAAATCAAAAATAGCTTGGAACCTGTTCTGATCTTAATCTATGCTCTTGGACTGAATCCTAGTATTCTTAAGCCCTACGGACTTCTAGGACAAACACTTCTCTGTAAGATAACTATCCTTACAGTGCAAAGTGCGGCCTAAACTTTTACAGCGGGAGAGAAACACTTGATTCAAAACTCCAAAGTGTCACGCCTGAAATTAGGCTAAGAATGACTTCAAAGTTCCATCTTCTCAACATCAATTCGAAGCAAGGGCAGGGTGGAACGAAAAGAGGGAAAGAAGAAAGCTCCAGACTGCAGAAAACCATCATAATTAGGCACGAACCAGAAACAGATGCCTCAGAGGTTACACTACAACCACGAAAAGAAAACAATTGAAAAACCGATATGACCTGTAACTTATTTTATAGTGTATTCTATTTTTTAGGTTGTCCCGCCGCTGACGAGCAAATGCATATATCGACAACTAAACAGCTCTCCCAGCCTTGCCGACCTGGAAAATTTCACCAGTTCGATGCTCGTCACTTCTAAGGACTGGCCATGAAGCTCCATCTGCCTTGACAAAAGTCACCTCAAGTTTAGTGCCCAAGATCTTGAATGTAGAAGCCGCAGGATCGATAAGACCAAACAACGGGACTACTGCTTTGTATCGCTTGGGTAGGGCGTCGGTTGTGGGAAGGTTGAGCGAGAGCTCCGTCTCAGTAAACTCTACTTTCGCAGTTTCTTTGTTGATTTTTTTCAAGAAAAAGGAGGCGATGACTGTAGATGGCGTTTGATAGAAATCGTGCCTATACAAATATAAAGTTAGTTTTGAAATTCTGGTACTTCTTAAATAAGGTTTCGTACCTGACTGTCTCCAACAATTCCTCCCCGCCATTATGGTTTGCTTTATTCTTACCACCACTACCAATGAATAAATGCCGGTCCTTAGTCTGACACCCCTCTATCTTCATAAACTCGTCAAACTCCAGGACTCTTCGCTTGCAGCAGCTGTAGCCCTTGCTGCCCTCGTGAAATATTGGAATGCCAGGATGGAAGACGCATTTCTCGTTCTCTCTATTATTACCATCATATGATTTCCCACAAGCCTTTCGTCTACATGTCTTGCCCTTTGGAATTTGTAATTCGGGATCGTCATCCTCGGATTCTGGCGGGGGAGGCGGGGGAGTCGCAGCTTGACGCGGGGTTGCAATCGGGGCACGGGAAGCTTCAGGTGTAGTAGCTGGCTTGGAGCTAGATGCTGAGCCTGTATCTTCGCCTTGCTTCTTTTCGATTTGTGGGGGGAGGTCTGTAGTCGAGTGCTTGCCGGTTGTGCATGGTGGGATTGAAAGGAATTCATCAAAGGTCAGCACGCGAGGTTTGCAGCATTTCCACCCTGCAGATATCGTTAGAGAGAATGATAACCCGCGAAAGGCTTTAGAGACAGCCGAAGGGACAAATCTTACCCTTCTGGCCCTCGTGAAAGATTGGTGGGCCAGGATGATATAGACATTCCTCGTCTGGGTCGCTGTACAACTTCCCGCAGGACGAATGGACACATTTTTGCGCCATATTGAGTTATCTCGTATTATGCAGAGTGGTTGTACAAGAAACCAATTGTAGTCCATAAAAGAAAACCGAAAGTTAAGTGCTTTTGTTATTTACTTCATAGATTTTGATCTCGAAACTTCTATGGCTCAAGATTCTGCCGCCTCCACCGCTTTCTCTATCATCACGGTAATCGTGCCAGCTGGTGCAGGGATCCCTGATAGGAAGCGAAGAGGGGTTGTTAACCTTATGCAAGCCTTTTAAATGGCAAGACTTTGCGATGTTAAATCTCAGATGAGTCTTTGAATTCCTATTTTGTACTTTCCACCCTCTCAAATCTAAGTGGAGCTTTTGGGGGTAGAAATAGAGGCACGAGTAACGAGTTAGAGGACTACAGTAGTTACTTGCCCACTAAGTACAGGCACCGTCAAACGTGCATAGACAAAGCCAGACAGCTTGAAAACGAAATATTGCCCAGAGGCTTTGCGATCTATTGTTCTTGATTCCAGAAACTTCAGGTTATATGTTAAATTTTAGTTCGCCACCTTATGCTTCAGGAAGCCCTCGACTACCTGGCCTTCCCAGTAAAATAGCACAATAAACTCCCTAATGTCACCATAAACTCCTCCCAATGCAGGGCATCCTTTTCGTCTTTCTCGAACATCTTTCTCCATCCCCTGGACAGATCAATTTTATCCTAATAAACCTTCTTCTTCTCGTCAATGCTGTATTTACCAGGCCCGCTGTTCACAAGTAGAAGCAGCCCACCAACAATCGACAGGATTTGGAAGAAATCGTACTTGGCAAAATCTTTGTGTGGGTGGTGCTCATGTAGCTAAATAGCGTTAGCGAAATGACCTTTGCCCTAATAGCTCACACTTACCGTCCAGAAATTGTTGACTAAAACATTGAATATGCTCAGAATGACAACGAGCATGATAGCACTAAACTTCGCCTTGAAGCCCACCACAACCATGACACAGGCTACAAAACCCAAAAGTGCCACAACCACTCTCCAAATGCTCCATTTCCCGCTGAAGATAAAGCCAACGAAGAGGAAGATTAGAAGCACTCGACCGGCAAGCTGGAAATACATCTTCCTGTCCTTCTCGTCGATTGATGGCAAACCTGCGAATGCCTTGGATTTTCGGACCCAAGAATCCGAGAGAACCATCAAGAGCCCCCCAATGACAGACAAGTTGCGGAGGAAAAAGTTGAGGTCGAAGATCAGTCCATATCCGAGCGCCTGGGTGACCACAACGCCCATCAGCCCCGCAACAGCATAATCCGAGTGCTTTCTAGTAATGACCATCGTAGAGCAGGAGATCATAGCGACCACATTGATGATTAAGAATATGTGGTTAAGACCCGATGGAACTGTAAGAGCTCCGAATTAGTACTGTTTGTAATGTGGAATTGGTATTGAGCCTACTATGCCGGTAATCATGGAGGTATGATAGCTGGTCCCTCCATTGTGTGATGATTCGGATTGCATCTTCTAAGAACGTAACAACAATGAGGAAACGTCCAATGGCGGGTAAATATCTGCGGAGTAGATGTTAGTGAGGAGATTTGGGTCCGGCAATCTGGGCCAGAATGGAAACACAATAGCTCTTCACTAATAAAACCAGGAAGAAATGAGGGGTCTGGTAGACGTACGGTTTGATAGGATGGCTGAGGGTATCTAAAGCATCTTCTATTTTACTCGTTTGTTCTCTGATCGCATCCAGTGGACTTGGGTCTGTGATATTGTCCCCGCCACTAGGTCCGAAGTTATTTTGAAGGGAGTAACCAGCGGTTCCTCGAATTTGTGCCATTGTCGCTGGAATGGCACCAGTAAGGGGAGTCGAGACGAAATGCGAAATGGTTCGGTGGTGGAAGAAAAATACGACTTGCGAAGAGTCGATCGAGAAGCAGTGGTGGGGGAAATAAAGAGAGAGGTGGAAATGAAGGTGGTCAATGTCGAGTATTAAGCTAAAGGTGATACTCTTCACTCGGCAATCTGGCCTTTGCGGCGCAGGGGCCCCAAGGTTAGCGTGAACGACGAACAAAGCCTTTTTTACCAGAGCTTACCAGAGGATCGTGAAGCGCCTTGCTGAGCGCTAATATTAACACACGGACAAGAAGAAGGATCGAGATGAGGATTAGAGGAAGTAGGATTATAAGAATGGGATGAGGCTCGTCTTTGCAAAAAGTGAAAACCGTAGAGATAATGTACAAGCAGTTCCACAGTCTCGTGGAGATAGTTATTTATATGCAGAGATGGATTTGGGCTGAAACGCATTAAATATTCTCCAAGTCTAGACTATGTGCAGCTACCATCCGCTAGGAAACAAAATGTTATCTAAAGAGTCGTCGGCGCAATCCAGCTCATCGACTATTTCCTAGTGCTAGGCCTAGAGATAGAAGATCTACCGGAGCAGCCCGCCCCCGCAGTACCTAGACCTATTGCAAAAGATAACCTGGTTGGTAGCAGCAGCATCGAACTACAAAATGCCTGGCGACTAATGTATTTCCCATCTTTCTGGAAAAAATGAACTATACTTGGGGCTAAAGAGTTTATGGTTGAACTTTCATGGCTAATTATCTATAATCACAATGCGCAGATTACTATGTGCATCCCATTCACTAAACCGCGCTGCTTGAATCATCCATATATATTCAGACATACTTAACTACAAGCTCTCATGCTCGGCATGCTATGGTTGATGATTGCAGGATTCATGGCTACCATTCTTTGGATGGGATAAGTTCATTTGCCCCAATGCACGCTAATTACCACCATACGCCATCCGTAAAGACCCCTGAACCCTTTTCTATCCGTACGAGTTCAACGCCGACGCTCACTTTTCGAATACAAAATTCCTACCATTTGAGACGGGTCTGGCGCTAATGGAAAGCGCTCAGGTCTAATGGAACGCTGCTCCCTCGCCCGGCTCGGTATTTTTTTTGACCCCCAATAAACTCTCTTGGCTTGGGTAAGATGCTCTCGTCTTGGAATTTCCACCTAGTATCGTTGATAAATATCCTTCTTGTGGGCTCTGGACTCCTGTGAGGACTCGGGCTTTTCGGAAGCCCTCCATTAGCAGAAAGGGTGTACGCGCTTGGGTCGAGCATTGTCCTCGAAGGTTGTTGGATTGGTGGAGGTCTAGAACTTGGTGGAGGTGGTGCAGAAGTGGGAGGAGAAGGTGCTCGAAAGGAGGGGCCATTTGGAGGGGGCGGTGGAGGTGCAGCTGCTGGTGATGCCTGCCCTGCTGCCCTAATTGCTGCTTGCATAGCAAGACTCTGGTTCGTACTACTTGGAGGAGGTAAAGTTGGTGGGGGAGGAGCGGATCTTGAGCCATTCAGAGGTGGCCGTGGAGCAGCTGCCATCGGGGGAGGTGGTGGTGCAGAGGGTATTGGAGGAGCTGAAGATGTGGGCGGTTGTGGAGCATGGAAAGATTGCATAGAAGGTTTCCTCGAGCCAGGTGGAGCGGGGGGTTTTTTCCCAATGGGGGGGGGAGGCCCTCTCATCGAGACTGATGATGCTGGTCTCTGTCCTGCATTCCCTACTGCATTCCGGAGATGCGCTATTGATGGGGCAAAAGTTGAAGGTCTTCCATTCTGCTGTCCTGGTTTTGGAGGGGCACTTGTTGGCGGCCTTGGGGCCGCTATGGTTGGTGGTTTCGGGGCTGAGCTTCGTGATGACTCCGGATCTGATGCATACGACGAGTCGCGGTTTGCTATATCAATTTAGATAATGCCTATTTGAAGTGGGTGGTACTGAACTTGCCTCCGGTATCAATACCTCCTCCCCGTTTCTTCAATTTGGGCATTCCTCCTGCGAAAAGGCCCCCAAGCTGCGGTGGCTGCTCCATCCCCGATATACCTCCAGTTTCTCGCCCATTTTGATCGCTGTTGCTTCGTACTCTGTTTCCCCCACTAGGAACAGGCGGCGCAAGTCCACCGGGGGATTTCAGCATACCAGGCACAGGCGGAGCGCCAGCCAGAGGGGATGGCCCGTCTCCGCCACCAGACGGTTTTCCTACAATTGGGGCGGATCTATCATTTGTGACGGCCTTTTTGAGCTGCTTTCCCTTGGTGATATCCGATAGTAGGGCACCCTAGAGGGATGTTAGCATTCCGAAGTGACTCGCTGTAAGCTCATAGAGTGTATAGGTGTATCTAGGACGGGGGGCTTCACCCTGTTTCCGGCTGCAGGCCGAGATGGTAAGTTCCCCCCAGGAGGTGGTGGTGGTGGAGGAGGAGGCCCTCCAAAGGAAGGCATGGGCGGAGGGGGGGGGAGGCGGCGGCATCTTGATGGCTCTATTCACTTTATTGTATCAGCTGGCGACGAGAAGTTCCAACTAGAGTCCAAGATCGGAAGTGGAGGTCAGGCGGTTTCCATAGAGGCATCAAAGGTTTGAAAAGAAAAGCTGGCTTTGTGGATACAGAATGACTGTTAAATCTACTCGAGTAGGCATCAATCAAAGCTGTGAAGTTTGATCTTGAATCCACAGTGGCTGACTATGATGAGGTGTGCGCAGTCCAGCGGAAGTTTTCGGCACAACTCCCATGACAGCTCCAGCTCCAACATCGACAAAATCAAAGCCATTAATACAAATTCCAATTGGCCCACAACAACAGCTCCAAAACCTTTCCAGAATGTCCAGACGCCAGCTCCGTTCTCGAATTGATATATGCCATCTCTGTGAATCCGCCATTGAACACTACGCCCTCCCGATACGCCCGTTCTTTTCTCCTTACTATGCGCTTGGTTCTGCTCGCGGCTTCTCCAGTGGGAGGAGACTTCGAGCTATTAAGCCGCAAAAGTCCAGATTTCAGAAGCAGTTAGCAAACAAGAGGCCTTCTCAATCTACAGATTCCGAACCAGAAAGATTCCCTGGGCACCATACACTTCGCAAGGGCGCACACGCAACTGAGGCAGAACTGAAGACAGCATTGCAAGAGGTAAGAGCCTCCTGCAATAAATTACTCTCTCAAGACAAGGCGCCTTCAGAGGAAGACACAAATCATGTACTAGCCTCATGTAAGACTGTGTCGGATCTCCTCGTTTTTGAGCCAGATAGCACTACCTATACAGTGCCAAGTATGGATGGCCCTGCATCTGCTTTACTTTCTCTCGATAATTCGAAGAGAACAAAGATTCCTTTCCGGGCACTCCCCGAGGCCATTCAACAAATAGGAGAAGAGTTGTCGCAGTTATCGTATTCTATCATCAAAGCCCCATCTATTTTCATATCCCGACAAGCTTTAAAGCTGTACGTTGAGATACAGGCAGCTCTTCAGAAACCAGAGACACTGCCAGAAGTCTTGGAGTTATATGCTACCAAACCAGTACCCCAAGAAGGAACATTTCCCATACGATACTCGAATAAGAATCCAAACAATGCTCGCAGTGCCGTACCTAGACCGATTGCGGACTTGGCTTTACAGACAGCCATCAACACCAAGCAATTAGTCCTGGCAATGGATATTGTCGAGACCTCTTACATCAAAAAAGCATTCCATCGAGATAAATTCATACGGATAGCTTTACTTCCTGCCACTGGCTTGGCCGTTGCACCTGTTGCAGCCTATGCGATAGCTTCGCAATTAGCAGGGTTGCAAGACACCATGGATTTCACTATGGCTACAAATGTTGCATTTGCTGGAATAATGGCATATATCGGTTTTACTACGACCATTGGTATAGTAGCTATTACCACTGCAAACGATCAAATGGATCGCGTTACTTGGGCTCCCGGCGTACCTCTGAGGGAGCGATGGATTCGTGAGGAGGAACGAGCCGCAATCGATAAAATGGCAGGCGCGTGGGGTTTTCGTGAGACCTGGAGACGGGGTGAAGAAGAAGGAGAGGAATGGGATTCTTTACGAGAATGGATTGGCAAGAGAGCTATGATTCTTGATCGAGTATCGCTTATGGAGGGGATGGAGTAACCATAGGCCAATAAGGAATAATTTCGAAAGCAGAGCAAAGTACGAGTAGATACATTCAATGGCTGAATAGATAACGAGACCATTTTCTTCAGTCGAGACCTCAGGCCGCCTCATTTATTGGCCTTTCCATCAAAAAGAGAGAAATGATACTTCAAAGAAACTGTAAATTCTTATAGTTAGGGAAGGGGAAAAGCTTTTTTTGATCAGGGTTGTGCACGTATTAACTCTTCCTTTGAAGCCTTAGCGACGCTACTTATAGAACCGCTCTTTAGACTACACCTTCTCGATTTCGTCATCGGGCAAGCGCCGCCCCGGTTCTCGAATCCGGGGCTACAACTATTGCAGTTGCGAAGATAGAGTGTAGCGACCCTTTATATTAGTTATTTACGGATTTGTGATACTGCAGTGTGCCTTAGACCACCCCGCCTCAGTCCTGTAGTGCAGAAGAGCACAGACTCTTCGAATAAACGACTTGACAACTCACTTGGGGAGGCATAATTCAGTTTAGGTACTGAGATACCGTTAAGCCAGGCAAAATAGCCGAAGTGCTCGGAACAGCTTTGTTTATCGAATTGACTTTGAGAGCAAAGTGGGTCATTTCCGACAAGGAAAAATTTACCGTTGAGCTAGAGGACCTGAAAGATTGCAATGATGGGCTCGAACAGTTCTTTCTACCCTTAGGGTTGGGACTAGTAATACTGCGGAGAAGCTGGACATATGAACTATTGCAGACCGCTCAAAGCGATCTTGGAAAATTAAACATACTAGAGACAGGATCAAATGGAGTATACCCGCAGTTGAGTGCTTCTGCTGGTTCAAAGCAGTCGAGAATAAACTTGGATATTGAAGCAATAGCAAACTTCAAACCAAATTACGCTTTAAGGTTTCGACGTTCGGATTTGTCCATCT
This sequence comes from Ascocoryne sarcoides NRRL 50072, assembly GCA_000328965.1. Classification (NCBI taxonomy): domain Eukaryota; kingdom Fungi; phylum Ascomycota; class Leotiomycetes; order Helotiales; family Gelatinodiscaceae; genus Ascocoryne; species Ascocoryne sarcoides. Next base: position 691,070 of record KB205941.1, read on the forward strand.
CAGGAACTAAGAACCCCGAGCTTGGAAAGCGATTTAAGCTTGCCCATACATTATCAGTGGCCTTATGGTCTCTCCATTCCCTCGACTGGTTACACAAGTCATTGTGTAGTTCAAATATATTGTTCTTTCCCTCTCACCTTTCAGCCGCTGCAACAAAAGACACAGCTGTGTCCGCGGGCATTCCCGATGTTTCAACCCCTTATCTGCTTAGATTTGACGCCTCTAGACCAGATGGCATAAGCGAGATGTCTTTGGCTTCCAAAAGTCCAGCTGCTTCCGATCTACACTGCCACCCTAGCTCGTTGAATGGGATGTCCCGCAAGCCGTATTGCAAAAGCTTCGATATATATAGCTTAGGCCTCGTTTTGCTAAAGATTGGGCCATGAAAATGTCTTCAGATTTACTACAAGCCTCATTACACCGCCGAAATGTTTCGAGATAGAGTTGTTCTACAAAATCTCGTGCCGAACCTCGACAGTAGAACTCGGAGACTATAGAGGGAAATTATTGAACGTTGTGTTTGCGTTAAAGAAGACCTTTCAAGTCAGGAGGTGGGCCAGTTAATGGCATATGTGACAGGCAGTCTTGAGAGCTTGAGAGTATAAAGAGTATACATATGTGTAATATAAGCGATATCCTTCGTCGTTTTCTATATCCTCGCTTATGGCCCACTAAGAAGCTTTGTGTTGTTTGACTTTTGATACACTAATCTTGAGAGACGGCCTAGTGGGAAGCGACTAAAGATTTGTAGAGTGAAATGTGTGGTGAAATAGAGGAGCTTAGAAAATTGTCTCAACAAGAGTGTGAGCAAGGAGATACAAAGCTGGATTGTGAAGAATGTGAGGGTAGCAAAACACTAATATGTTAGATTATTAGGTTATAAACAAGAATGAGACGATACGTAAATATGCAAATTCAAGCGAATTAAAGCTATGGTATCAGATATATTTGTATATAGAGAGTCTGCTCTAGCTGGAAGCGACACTAGGGTTGGTCAAAGTAGTGCTAATGGTCTAATCTTGCTTTCTGAAGGTAGCGGTAATTTGGTACATTTCCTGCAAGGTCCAAAGTATTAAAAGGATACAGCTATTCACCCGATGGAGTATTTTACTTAAGATTGAGTATTCAAGAAGTACTGAGCCTTAACCAACTCTGGCACCAATGCCAAATCCCATCTAGCTTTGGCTTCGTACCGTAATAATCTAACCCAATAGGACCCTAGCGTTGAATACTTCAGGTGGTGAGTAGTGTTTGTCCCCCAGTCTCTCCAAACCAAAACAGCTTCTGCTGGAAGGGAAAATGATATCATTGGACTTGCAAGCCATAATCCACATTTGGCTCCTTGACTGAGTTATTGACTCTTCCCTATTAAGTAAAAGCTGGGAGCCTTCAAGCAGGATTGTCCTATTTGAAATATGAAGTAGGACGCTCGCTATCAGATTGCATGCGTGGTAGGGGGTTTGAGAGCTTGTGAGTATAACAATACTACATCTCTTGTCTAGCATGAAGCCTTCCCATGGCAACTTGGAAGCCATCGAATAGTCCCTTTATAGGAGTCGACGAACTCCTCCCTCTCAGCTATGATGAGTGATATAGGCGAATATATTGAACGTCTGCAAGTGTTGTACTGTAACCTCAGGATGGTGCAGTTAAATCTTCCTGCCATATGTGTAGGGAAGCAACAATATCGAGACCATTGAAACGGGTTAATAATTTAGGTAATAATGAGGTTATCAATCTAAATTTTGTCTGCATTAGTGATGGTTCTTTCTTTAAGATGCCTAGGCCATTGAATTGGATATTAAATTCAAATCTTCGCATACTCAATCGATATATTAAAGTTCAACCTAAAGAGGGATTGGGAAGATGGAAGTTTTGCTTACTGCCGATTTTGCCATTGCAAGTATTTGCAAACAGCCATGAGATTGTTCACCGGGACATATCTTTTGGCCGAATGCGCCAGTTGCCATTGTTCCAGCGAGGATAGAGGCGTCTACTAGCTCATGTCGTTTCTTCTGCCTCCCTTCCATTTCTATAATGATATCTCGTAATCCCTGGTGTTTGAATCCACCCGACTCATGGCCATATATATCTACTCGTAATAACGCTCGAACGGTGTTCCTCCAATTCTGAGGCTGCATCTCAACTGCATTTAAACTTAATTCTTTCTGACAACAGGCTGTCCCCGGCTGGACATCTCGTAGATGATGGGACAAGCCGCCATAATCAAGGAATCTAAAGGTCTTTGTTTGGCCTGCCGCAATTGCAGCGTCCGTCTCATCGTCAATCATTTTGAGGATTGTCTGGTAACCGTTCGCGATGATAGGTAGGATTGTTCCGAGGAGCATGGTGTTCTGGAACGCTTCGATCGGAGGATTAGGATCATCTAAGACAACAGCACCACATTGGGGGCACCATATGCTTTCTCTCGCTGTTAGTGCGGCATCTCGTACAGTTTTAAGTACCGATGCAATATCACAGGGCAGTTGTTGCAAAGATGCCAGGGCGAGGTACATTCTAGGGAGAGTCAGCTTTTATAGCCTGATTTAGTTACCTCATTAATGATGCGGTTGGCCAAAGGACTTACGATGCTAGACAGCTACAAGGCATCGTGGTTTGGGGGCTGGAGCTATTGGTGCTTGGGATCGAATAATTTGAATGATTTAAATGTGTTGAAAGGTCTGGTATCGTGTTGAGAGAGGGCATGGGACGGTACGAAGTTCCTATATCTGGATTGCCAATATCAAGTTGAACACTCCCGAAGTCAATTGGAGGTCCAGCTACAATTTCTGAATCCCCAAAATGCCAAACAACACGGCCATCTTCTAGCTTGGATCCGCCGCTATTCAGTTGGAACTCATGTATACTTTTAGACGATTGGCCGGTTGTATAATACGGCTCAACATTAGCGGCATCGAGACCTTCGGGCGCAAAAAACGTTGACCCTGTGCCCAGCACATCTATTGGGGTTTCTTCTGTTTCGATAATTTGGCGCTTTCGGGGCCTGCCCATGGGCTTTTGTTCGGAGTAATGGCATGGTATTCTTTCCTTCTTGCAACGTACACACCCGCTGGGATCTTTCGAACAGGCCAGTTTTCGCGTCCCTGCATACGTTAGTAAACAGCGCCCGAGTTGGTTATCCCAAGTGAATACCAACTGCATTCGTCACAAGCACGATGCTTCAGCTTCGTTTGCTCTGTCAGGGCGGGGTCGGGGACGGAGGTGGAAGGTTGAGCCATGGTAGTGATGGCAGTACCAGCTGTAAGGTATCGAGTAGTTAGAAACTAATGTCATCTATTCAAGGCAAAGATAGAGAGGGTGGAGTAGGTAGCAATGCAGAAGTATTCAACTTACAACTTCAAATACAAGTTGAAGAGACAATAAGTAGCCTAGCAAGGCTAAATGTCCGTCCAGTTACTGTATGATCATCCATGCATTTTCTTCCCCACACTAGCTGAGTCATGATCAAAAGTCCTATTTGAGCACGTGATGCCGCTAAGATAACATAGTGCGATAAGCCCAAAATTTATCTTGGGAAAATCGAAAATCTCCCACAGCTTCCTCGACAGCTTTTCGATGAATCAGAATGGCGTCCACAACCACTAGTAGAAAGCGAAAGGCCGTCACTAGAGATGTGCCTGAATTACCCGAGATAGAATCCGAGGCCGAATTTGGAGAAGGACTTCTCGAAGGCATCTTGTCGCAAAGCGAAGATTCAGCAGACGACGACAGCGGAGAGGAGGATGAGACTGACGAGGAAGAAAATGGTGTTTTCGATGACGAGGAAGCGCTCGACAGTGACGAGATATCATCAGTGAACAGCGAGGATGAGACTGGGATCCAGAATGGAGGACTTCGAAAGACCAATGGCATGAAAGCAATGTCAGAGGAGGAGGATCAACCAAACTATACAGTCACAACAGATGCCAATGGAGGAGAGCGCTACGTTTACGAAGAGATTGATCCTGTTTATGATTCAGACGATTCAGACGCTCCTGCTACCACTAACACCATTGGCAATATTCCCCTGTCTTTCTACGAATCTTATCCTCACATTGGATATGATATCAATGGCAAGAAGATTATGCGGCCCGCCAAAGGGGAAGCGTTGGACGCGTTGCTTGACAGCATAGACATTCCGAAAGGATGGACTGGTCTTACTGATCCTGCTACTGGCAAACCTCTCAATCTTAGCCAGGACGAGTTGGAAATTTTACGGAGGATTCAGACTAACGAGTTGCCAGAAGATGGCTATGATCCTTATCCTGTATGTCTTTATCTCTGTGGTTGGTTCTTTCACGCTGACACTTACAGGCGACTATTGAATATTTTACGGGGATTGAGGAAGTTATGCCTTTAAGTTCAGCACCTGAGCCCAAAAGACGTTTCTTGCCATCAAAACACGAAGCGAAGAGAATTATGAAAATAGTCCGAGCAATACGTGAAGGAAGGATACTCCCGTACCGGCCACCTGAAGAAAAGGAAGCGGAGGAGGAAGAAGAAATGCATTACGATATTTGGGCGGATGAGCAACCGCGCCCAGACCATATCATGAACATCCCAGCGCCTAAGGCCCCCCCTCCAGGTTACGACATGAGTTATAATCCACCCCCTGAGTATCTCCCGACAAAGTCAGAAACAAAGGCCTGGGAATCCGCAGATCCAGAAGATAGGGAGAAAGAGTACTTACCCACGCACTATGATTCTTTGCGAAAGGTCCCGGCCTACGAAAAGCTCATTAAAGAAAGATTCGAGCGTTCCCTAGATTTATATCTGGCCCCGCGGGTCCGCAAAAATAGGCTTAATATCGACCCTGCATCATTGCTACCTAAACTGCCCAAGCCGGAAGAATTGAAGCCATTCCCAACTGTATGTTCTACGCTGTTCCGGGGGCACGAAGGACGTGTTCGCAGTCTAGCGATTGACCCCTCAGGTATTTGGCTTGCCAGTGGTGGTGATGATGGCACTGTTCGTGTTTGGGACCTCCTTACTGGCAGACAACTATGGAGTACTAAAGTTGGCGATGATGAAGCAGTCAATGTAGTGAGATGGCGACCAGGATCCGATGGTGTTATTTTATCTGCTGCAGCGGGCGAGGACGTATATCTAATCGTCCCTCCTGTCGATGGGTTGAACCCGCGAAGTGACGCTGCAAGTAGAGAACTGCTTGATGCTGGATTCGGATACGCAACAAATGCAGCACCAGCCCTGACAGCAAATGGTGCCAGAAAGGAACCAGTCGCCACATGGACACGACCAGGACAGCGTTTACAAGACGAGGGTGTCCTTATTAAAATTACTTTGCGGACTACTGTGAAAGTTATCAGCTGGCACAGAAGAGGCGACTTTTTCTCGACTGTTTCTCCAACAGCCCAAAAAAGCGCCGTGGCAATCCACACGCTTTCCAAACACCTCACTCAGATACCTTTCCGTCGCCTCCCTGGTATACCACAAACAGTACAATTTCACCCCTCTAGACCTCTTTTCTTCGTAGCCACGCAACGGACAATCCGAAGTTACGACCTTCAGAAACAGGAGCTGGTCAAAATCATACAGCCAGGTGCTCGCTGGATCTCATCTTTTGATATACATCCTGGTGGGGATAACTTGATTGTTGGTTCTTACGATCGACGTCTCTTATGGCACGACCTCGATCTCTCTACACGCCCTTATAAGACGATGAGATTCCATTCGAAAGCCATACGAGCTGTTAAATACCACAAAGGAGGTTTCCCGCTCTTTGCTGACGCCAGTGATGACGGGAGTTTGCAGATATTTCATGGGAAAGTTGTAAGCGATATGATGGAAAATGCTACGATTGTACCAGTAAAGGTCCTCAAGGGCCACAAGGTTAAAAGCGCTTTGGGAGTTTTGGACATTGATTGGCACCCAAGAGAGCCATGGTGCGTTAGTGCTGGTGCAGATGGAACTTGTCGATTATGGATGTGAACAACAGATTTGGCGCTCGTAGCAAAGGCGTTGTGGTTTATAGATATCAAATTAGTCCGAAATCGTCCTGTCATCTTCCTGGGTGCTGTGGGTTTTCCCAACATCTAGTTATCTCTTTTTTATTTATGATGGCAGTACTTTTTTTAAAAGTTGATCTTGTTAGTCAAAGTGTTGACCTTTTTCATTCTCTCCACGGTCGACCGGCAACAGAGCGGGGTAGATTTTGATGTTCTCCAACATCACCGAAAACGGGATAACACAAACGCGGTCCTACTATGTCAGACGGACCCTCAACCCCTCCTTCCTCATCTGCGGCCTGGTTATAAATCAGGAGGGCGATCAACATGCTGATTGTTCTAGCATCCATTTCTTCAAACATTCAGGCTTCAATTTCCCACTACTTTTCTTCTATAGTATCCGTTCTCATCCCCGTCTCAAAAAAGTAAACCAAGTCGTAAAGAGATCCTGTAAATTGACTCGAAGTAGCCGAGATGTCTAGCTTTCCAAATCTCACTCCCGCATTCACGGCCCATGTAAGTTCAAATCCGAGTCCGGAGATGCGCATTCCAAGTTCTTCCATCGGCAAGAGGGAGAATCGAATGAGTTAGACAGCTGCATCTTGTCTTGAAGTTGAATGAAGAAAGGTATGATGGAATTAACATATTTCAGATTTCCCTCGATGCCGCAGTTCCAGTCGGCTCAGTCGCCACCGGTGGTCCCCTCATCGTCGCTCCCTTCATCTCAACCAACAGCTTCTTACGGTCTGAACCAGGATACCCATTGAAGGTCGATGCTGCTCTCACTTACGGTTCCGATGCCATCCGCCAGGACCCCTCTGGCAAGCACCGTCGCTTGGATGTCAGTGCCCTGTTTAAGGACAAGAATGGGGCTGTGATCGTCTTGAAGTACAAAGGCATTCTCAATGTTAATCCTGGAGTCGATGCGGCGTTGTCTGGTGCTGCTAATGCAAAAACCACTGACTTTGGGGACGTTTGTGAGTCTGGACTATAGAATGTAGCATTGGGTGTTGTTACTAATGTCGTGGCTTGTAGTCACGCATATGCTGTTCGAGACCGGGAGTGAGGAGTTTAAAGGGTTGGAGCAAAAGGTCTATGTTGGAAGTGGAAGATTCATCACCGAGGCTGGAAAAAATACGATTGTGGAGTATAAGATTAGTGAGGTTTCCAAGTAAAGCCTATGGGCGCAATTGCTTCAGGTTGTACGATATCGTACCAAAATTGTGGACTAGCTTGTGAACATTTGGGTTTCTTAGAAATCAAATGAAATAAGTTATTGCACAAGTCCTGCTAGACCCGCAAAATGATTTGGATTCTGAACTATACAGCATCGCAATCTCGTTCAAATGCACAGCGCCTGTGATTCCACTTTAGTCCAATACTAAAAAATGGTTGACTTGTCTTGTAGCAAAAGCTAGAGATAAGACACAACGTCACAGAGTGGGGTTCACAAAATTCCATTTAAAGAAAAAGGTTACCCACAAACACAATTTGAAAGGATCTAAGCTTGTGGTGCCCGAGACAACTTGGGGGACTGGGAACTGTATTTTATTCAGGGGCTCTAGCCTCCTCTTTGATAAATCAAGCTCTTCACCCACCTGATTTCGACATATCCATTGCCCACTAGCATGCTTATTTACGTCCCCTGCAAGGGAAATGGAAGTCTATCATCGTTTTAAAAATCAAAGACGCCATCATGAAAATTCCTTCGCTGAATCATACCATCGACCCCTAAATGCACGCAAAAAAACTCATAACCATAACGAGACCAGATGCTAATGAAAACGTCGCGCTTCAATGCTAATGTACCGGGTATCTGTCGGTGTTCCCTAAACCGTAGAATTGGAATGCCGCTTCAACGTTGCTCATCCCTCAGGTCTCAGTTGTTGGCAGAGAGCGCCAGTAAACGTTCGCCAGCCCTGAGATTGGCGCATGCATACGCCTTTGACTCCTTGGGGAAGGTTCCGTTCGCCGCCCAGATGTCGATCAGTGGCTGCATTGGTTCCAGCTCGTGAGGTTTCAGCATGTCAATTTCGGTGGCAGTTAAAACAAAGTGACTGAAGCAGCTGTTCATTTGTCTCTCAAGGTTGAGATGGTAGAAAGGGTCGATGAAGTGTGCCCAGTAGAGGTGAGAGTAGACTCGGAACATCTGACGAAAGATAGTTTGGCAGACCTCGAAAAATTCAACGGGAAAGCCACTACTCTTACCAACCCAATCACCAGGGCCGGCAAGTTGAGAAAGCGATGTGTTAAGAGCGGTGGCACCAGCGGGAATAGGTACGTTTGAACCAGGGGTGTTGAGCCCGCCAGACGCAAATGTCGCGCTGGCAACTTCAGGGACCCCCCTATTGAAAGCGAAAGAGACCCCAGCAGGATCAGTTGGAAAGATGGTAGTATTGTCGATCTTGCCGGAAATCCAACGTTGCATTAGGGAGATGTATTCATGGGCAGGTACCTCAACGGGTTCCTTTCGAGAATTCAGCCAGGTGAAAGAGTGATTACTAATTCAGGTTAGCTGGCTTCATCTTCCATATTGAGACATGAAGATGCTTACGCGCCAGCGGACATACGAGGGCATGTTTGAGAATTGCAAATCGTTGTGCCATCATCTTCCTTGTCATGGATAACGTGAACAAAATTCCAGAGGTTGCGGTAATGCTCGACGACTATTCACCCAAGTCAGTGAAATCCATTGCCTAAGCTCCGTTTCAGGAATACCTTGATGTGCGATCCATTCCCCTTGCTCCACGGTCTTTGGTCGGGCAGATAATGTCATGAAATTTCCTTTGACAATGTGTCTGGCGTGAGCTTCGTTCAACCAGAGTGGCTTGGGCCGAGGCAAGTTGTAACAAGAAAGAGGGTCGTTGCTTGGAAGGCCAACATTGGAATCGTCCATAGACAAGGTTGACGAGAGGGAGGGTGAATTGGGCAACGGGGGAACTCTCGGGGCGGTACTGGTAGCGGGTGAGCTACTTTGAGAATTGCCTGTAGGTGAGGTTGGCGATGTTCCATTCGGTGGTAGTCCTGGACTCTTGGAGCCGTTGCTCTTGCCTCCACCACGGAATCGTCCGCTTCTATAGGAGAATCTTGTCAGCAAGACTTCTTCCAATATTGCAGCAAGACAGTGTTCTTCGAATATGTGCGGGCCTGAAAACAAAAGCACAAAGAAATATAGAATGCAATATTAACTGTTATAAACGTATACACCAAGGTTAAAACAATCGCCATGAAACCCACTACAATCAAAAGTTGTATACTTTGTTTTCATGCATTCCGACTAAGACAACTGAAACATGAAGAGAATATCAAAATCAAGGCTCTTGTAACATGGGAAGCAAGAGTAATCTCATCCCGCCTTAAGACAAACACCAGACTTCGCCAAGTTGGCAATCTCAACATAATGATGCAGTCAGGTAATTGAGCATGAGATACAATTGCCCCATCATAAGTCTCCTAACACGAAATAATTCCGAGAAGATCAAAAGGACAGGCGTGGAGTACTGACATTCCTGAGAATAAGTTTGACATATTGTTCCCGGTGCCTAGTGCCTCCCACTTCTCGATTCAGTAAAATTTTCGTATCTAATGGAGCAAAGTGAGCAGGCAACGCGTGTAGAATATTCAGGTTGATCAGAGCGATTGTCGTTGTTGGATGAGCTGTAAGGTCAGAATTTCTGAGGTCGTTGCAGAAAGGGAGGTCATGTTCAAAGGTAGTTAGACTACCCGCGCGGATCGTGAAGCGATTGGCTTCCCCTTAGCTCCGACACCTCGTGATGCGGCTGGTTTTACGGCAGACGGTAGACCGACAGAGTGAATTTATGCTTTTGTTCAGTTAGCTCCAGAGTATCAACACATACCTTCAACCATAATCCTTTATTCGTCACCCCTAGAATCCTTTCTAAGACAGCGCGACGTCGAAAGCTAGCACTAAGTTCAGCTCAGGAGTCTACACCTGTGACGCTGTTTGGTTTCGGGCTCGAGGAAACAGCACCTTCGTCTTCAAGTTCACTTTGCGCAGCTATTCATTAAGATCACTCTTCTCTCCAATCCAAACTTTACACCATGGCATCTTCGGAAGACGAAGACTTGATGGATAACACGGATGGAGATGGAGATGATTTGTTTGGCGAGGTTTCCGATGCTGATGACGCGCCTGTAGAGAATGCGCGAGAGTTGAGCGACCGTGAATTAGATTCTGGAGACGATGAGGATAGGAATGATAGGGCTCCTGAGGAGGAAGACGAAGAAAGAGAGCCTTCTCGCAAAGTTAAAGTCGTGGACTTAGATATCTGGAAACATAATCTCCCCAAACCATCCGACGGCGAGGTAGGATTTCTTCTCTCCATCCGTCAAAGATCGTACAGCTAACTTCTACAGATCAATTTATTGCGATTGCCCAAATTTCTGAGCATTGATCCTCTTCCATTTGACTCCAAGACTTTCCAACCACCAACTGCCGATCACCATTCCGACACAAAGTCTGCCAACTTCTCCGCCAGGGCTGTTTCGGCATCAACCATGCGTTATCGCCTCAGCCAGCCGAATAACAAGCTCGAGAGCAATACAGTTGTCTACAGGTGGAGCGACGGAAGCACGACACTTGGCATTGGAGAGCAACACTACGAACTTCAAACAAAACCTTTGGCACCTCCGAGGGATCGTAAGCCCTACCAAGAAATATTGGACTCGCATTCCTATATTGCATCACCATCTATTGCATCACAAGTCTTGTTTGTGGCTGCGCATATGACAAATGAGTATACCGTTAGGCCAAATAAGGACATCGAGGACGATGCGCTAGAGAAGCTACAACGAAACCTGGCAAATGCTGCTGGAAATAAGGGTGCTAACAAGAATGGCCCCGAACTGATCACTATCACGCAGGATCCAGAATTGGAAAAGAAGAAAGCTGAGATCGCTGAGAAGGAACGAATGAGAGCTCAGCGTCGTCGCGAAAATGCCGCCGAAAAGGCTAACATCCCCCGACATGCCATGGGTGGACGCGGAGGCCTTAGCGTAGATGACTTGGAAGGTCGTTCGGGACGACGCGCTGCAGGATCTGGTAGGAAGGCACCAAAACAAAGAAGACGGCGACCGGAGTATGATTCGGATGATGAGCTTCCTAGAGGGAGAAACAGAGAGGACGAGTATGACAAGAATGACGACTTTTTGGCGTCCAGTGACGAGGAGGAAGAGGTCGAGGCGGAGGAAGAAGAGGAAGAAATGCTCGATGAAGACAGCGATAGAGAGCGTCCTAAGGCCAAAAAGCAAAAGATTTCCAGGCCAGAGGAGGTAAGTGATGCAGATGCAGACGCAGAAGCGGATCTCGACGATGTAGATGCTCCGGTAGCAGCACCAGCCCCGTCCTCGGAGCCAGCGGGGAGAGGGAGGAAGAGGAATATCATTGAGGACGATGATGATGAATAAGTTAGAGCTGGCTGTGATCCGAGATTTCCTTGCTTAAGGTTATATCAGTTCTGGAGAGACTATTAGTTCCGGATTCTGTTCTTACACAAGCATCTGGAACAATTGGCACCTCAAAATGCGAGATAGCATGGATACTCATATGAACAAAAACGGCGCATATCTCGAATGGATTTTTTGGTTGCGAAAGTATTTTGCAAAATCATATTCAGATAAAATAGACTACGATTGATTGCAAACTATATTACTGCAAAACCGTTGCAGTTGTTGGCATATATTTTCTAAAATACAAGCATGCCCGTATCTCTTCGTCGTGATTGCAGCTTTGGGAAATCCTCTACGGGGGTTTTCTTCGAATATTATTGGCTATACTGCCCTAAGTTTCTATGCGGGGAAGTGTCCCTTATGTACTAATATCTTGCATACTAGCCTGCTCTGAAATCCGGGGAAACGTCACATGCGAGAAAGCTATGCAGCAGCAAACCCCATCATGCCGGCCGAAGCTTCCGTCCACCATTCCTCTCATGTCATTGCTTAATTCTTGTTATGAGGCGTCCTAGCATGTTACATATCGGAAGAAGTCAGGCCCAGCTCTACTGAAGTGGGCTGCTACAGTCTGCGAGACTTCAGGAATGGCTGCACTCCTCCAGTCGATCTGGCGGATGCTTTTCGACGTTCTACTCTTCTGGCAAACTGTGAGTTTTAAAAAGGACCCAATTCCCGATTCCCCTTCCTGATGCAAAATCTTACCATTCGAATAGAGATTTATAAGATGGTTGACGCGTAAAAAGCCTGTCGAGGTTTGGTTTAACGTCCTCAGAGACGCGAATTCATACGACGAGTGGGAGGAAGCATCATTTCAGCTTGACGTGCTTCTGGGCAATGATTTATGGTACTCTCTCCAATACAATTGGCCCAGACAGAGATACTAAATGGTTACAGGAGACAGAACCCAACTTCCAAGTACTACGACTACAGACTCATCCATGAACGCCTCCAGTCTATTATCATAGCACGCGAAGAAGGGAATATCCTCCAACTAGTCAACCTACTAAGGTCGGGTCTTGTTCGCAATCTGGGAAATATTACAACACCGCGGCTTTTCAATCGAGCTTTTGCTGGCACAAAACTGCTGATCGAAGATTATATTACCCAAGTCGCACAGGCAATTGCAGATGTTACGAAGCTGCCGACTACCCCTGGGGCAGATGGAAATGGCATAATCGCTGGCTTCAGTAGTCAAGCAAAGTTGGATTTATTGCATGATACAAGACAAGCTTTTGGAAGAAGCACTTTGGTGCTTCAGGGTGGAGCTATCTTTGGGTTGTGCCATTTAGGGGTGGTGAAAGCCTTGTTTGATCGAGGCCTACTACCTCGAATTATCACTGGCACAGCAACAGGAGCCTTGATCGCGGCTCTTGTTGGCATTCATACTGAAGACGAGCTGCCAAAGTTCCTCAACGGCGAAAGCATTGATCTTTCCGCCTTCGCTGGTAGAAGCGCTGTTGAGAAAAGGGGACTTCAGGATGCTCCCTTATACAGCGGTTGGTGGAACACCTTGACAAGAAGGATAAAAAGGTTTCTGCGGGAAGGTTACTTCTTAGATGTAACGGTCCTAGAGGACTGCGTCCGAGCCAACGTGGGAGACCTTACATTTGAAGAGGCTTATAATCGAACTAAGCGTGTGCTTAACATCACAGTTGCTACTACTGGAAGAGGAGGTGTACCAAATCTCTTGAATTACTTGACGGCTCCAAATGTTGTGAGTTGCATACAAGCTTGGTTATAACTCGCAACTGCTGACAAGCTGTAGTTGATCTGGTCTGCTGCGGTTGCATCCAACGTATCTTCTCCGTCTCTGTATGGCCGCTCAATCACGCTGAAGTGTAAAGATTCGTCCGGGGTCATTGTACCCTGGTCGGCAGCCTCTGATACCACATTTCGGCCGTGGACTCACGCATCCTATACAGACCGGGATTCTCCCTTGGCTCGTATTGCTGAGCTCTTTAATGTCAATCATTTTATAGTCAGCCAGGCTCGACCTTACCTTGTACCTTTTCTACAAAGCGACATGCATGGACCATCACCACTTTACACACGTGCAGGGCGGACCTCCCTAACTGGTGGTTTACTAAGACTGATAACGATGGAAATTCATCATCGCCTACAGCAATTCGATAGCCTCGGGCTCCTCCCTTTGTCAATCAGACGATTTCTAGTCGACGAGCATATTCCTGCCGCATCTGTCACGCTTGTCCCCGAGCTCTCTGGTAGCGATTTCATCCGCCTGCTTGAAACGCCGACTCAAGCTAGTCTGGATCATTGGATCCTCCGTGGAGAGAGAAGTGTCTGGCCAGCTGTTGGGGCATTGAAAGTCCGATGTGCTATCGAATCCGAGCTGGACCGGGGATATCAATTTGTGAGACGTCGAAAAGCCGGAGGGTTGAGACGAAGGGGAAGTGGAGTTGATAATACGAATGAAAAAGAACGAGAACGTGCAAATAGCACTGGGACAAAATGGCAGCAATAGGTGGGTCGCTTACTTTATTCGCATGGCTTCGAGCGCACACACAAAGCTTCAGCAGAGGGTTTCACAAGTGCAAGGTCACTTGGGAAAAGTCGATTTATCATCCTCGAGGGATTGAATTCTAATTACAAGCTTCTCTGTATCACAAGGAGGTTACGAGCTTTGAAGATGGGAACAAGGGTACATACTAGCGTAATGCAGGCAATACAGACCTTTGCTAGGCTTTCCAGACTCTTCTCAGAGAGTAACTCAAGCTCGAGAAATTACCTGCCGAGTATTGTTGGATTTAAAAGACCAGGATGGTCCAGCAACACCGTGAAGATAGTACACGTGGCGGCATGCTCCTCCCTGTTGGTGTCTAAGTTGCTCATAAGTATATGCTAGTAGGTATCGAGAGCCAAAGCCGAGATGCCTTCTGATCCGGCAGGTCGTTGCTAAGACTCTCGCTCACGCCGAAGCTTTCACACTCCTGTGTCAGAATAGAGTTCGGAAGCGCTCCCCGGCAGGGCTAGACATACAGTCTTACTTGGTGCGTATATATGCAAGGACAGCGACACTTGGCGGAGTGTGGAAGCACGCTAGAAGCATACACATGCAAATGCTACAGGCTGGTAAGGCGTGCGGCTCTGATGCGGGGTAGAGTGAGCCACCGACACCGGAGAGGCTATGTCAAGCTATGCTAAGCCCTGCTCTGCCCGCGATGATTTGCATGTTGGTGATGTTCTCTTTGCAACCGACGGCGTTCGGCCTATCCCGATGGAAATGTTGTGGTGGTTGGAGTTCGTGTGGATGATTCCAAATCCATTCTTGCAACACTTGGTTCGCAGGATGATCCGGGGAACCATCGAAGCATGCCGGCTGTGGTAGGACAGAGATGATGTCCATGTCGATCAACGGTCTGGGGAGCAGCACTGGGTTTCCAGCCCACCGAGCTTGTTTGCCGCTTGTAACCTCGCTGCAGCCCAACGGTCAGGAACCCTTCTACTCGGTCAGTGCCATCAGGCATTTCTATCCAGACAACGAGGGACGGATCAGGACGGACCGCACCTATCTCTATCGAATCACCTCGGGACGATGGGGAGGATACACGGTCCGTAGGCGGAGGGGTTGTTTTGTAAGCCAGAGAGCTATCGTCATCCTCGATCCCTCACACCTGGCTCAGGTCCCCCCTCAGGGCACCCTCGACGAGCATCGGAGCCATCAGGTTGCACTCGATGGGCAGTGAGAGCTATCACGTTGCACGAACCGATGGAACCCGTCGTCGATGTCGGCTTGCTCTTCTCAAGTGAGGCTGTCGAAATGACTGGCGGTGAACAGCCTCGTGAGAGAGGGGTCGTCCGGATATTATATCGAAGTCCTTTTCGGCAATCGGTTGGATTCCTTCGAGCTGCTTATCTTGAATCTTTCAATAACAAGAGCTGCATGAGCTGCATAAGCTCCCTAGAGCTTGGTCCCTACCTCTGCTCCGTTGGGCCCAGTCCGTACCGCACCATGACGCTGATCGGCTAGAGCTCAAGCCCCCCGGGGCAAGATTTGGGAGCCTACTGGCTCCCATCACTCTCTAGCATACTCCGACCTCGCTCCCATGTTTCCAAATGACCATGTTTGCAATCCTCTGATGGCTGTAGGCCGAATTCTATCGTCAATATCCAGTCGAGTTCGTATAGTCTGGCTCAAGTATAAGGAAGGCTATCTGCCCTCCAGTCTTTCTTTCATTCTGATTATCTGGTTCTCGAAGTCGGCCCAAAAGAATTCTTCCTTTCTAAAATTGCATCACAACCTTCTCGTCTCATATTCTCGTTGTTTTACTACCTAGTTCGACCATCTAAATTTCCAACACTTTTGTTCTGCCTTGATTCCTCTTCTTGCGCAGTCCAGCTTCTCGGGGGGCATCGTGTACTCAATACCGCCAATCTGTCCGCGCTATTAGTGAGCCTTGTCATTCTTCCGTTCCTACCTACATTGTATGTGGTCATTGTTCATCAAGGTTATACTCTGGCTAACCTCCTAGTCCTCCCTGGTCTCCTAAAGTACGGCCTTTCATCATGGCCGAGAGTCAAGATCACCTTGATGAGCGCCCTCAGTCGTATGAGCAGATTGATCAATGGACTTGTCCTAATTGCTTCAAAAACATCTCTCCTTCTCGTCCACCAGTCCTCAATGAAGACAACTGTAGCTGTGAAGAAGCCGCGTCTTACACCAATGGACAGGGTGTCTTGCCTTCCCAAGAGCGCCCGACGTATGCGTATGATACAACATCACATTTGTACGATCGCAATCCACAATCATATGCATCCTCCTCTATCTCCGTGCGCTGCCAAGAAGGCCCGGAACGTGAGGATCCAAATCTTCATATCAACAACGCCTATCTCCCACTCGGGCCGGACACAGGTCTAAACGAGGAACAACATCGACGCTCGGCATCGTTCAACTCCAACCTCAGCTATCAAATGCGCCGCTTCCTCGTGGAGCCAGACGGTGATCAGGCTCCTCCCTACTCTACTGAGCGCTCGGCAACCGACTCACGGTTCCTATCCCAAGAGCCGTACATTCAGTATCAGTCTTCTCGGAGCGGGAATAAGAGCAGCAGAAGGAGCATGAGGAGCAAACCGAGTATGAAGAGCTCTGGAAGTGGGGATGCGAGCTGGAGTAATTGGGGTGTGGATCCGGTGACTGCTACTGGGGCGTGGATGGATGAGAGTGGGAATCGATCTGCAGAGGGGTATCCAATGGTGATGAGTGGGTTATCTGAAGCCCTGTTTGAGGGCCGTTGATGAACATCTGGAGGCTTTCAGGGCGTTTGGGAAGGTGTGGTTGATTATTTAATGACTGTGCTATGATACCCAGTACTACACCGCTCGTTTCGAGCTTTGGGATTTTGTATTACTTGTTTGGGCTTTGGGTGGCTGTCTGATATGCTTGGGATGGTTAGGCTGGCGTCTTTGCTATTTGGGGTTTTACACGGGGCAACACGACTTCACTGTCCTAGCAATGACATTATGACGATTCACTGCTGCTGCATACTATTTGGCAGTTAGATTATGATATTGGGTTACACTTATGAAATATCTTTGTAAAAATCCATGCATGTTGAGAGTTTACATACAGATTGTGAAAAGATGATACTACAATAGTAAAAAGAACTTCGACGAAGTGAGATATTCCCCTTGACTCTAATCTAAGTTTGACAGTCTATGTTACATTGAGAGAAGAATCGCTAACTGACACAGAAATGTATGCATACATGTTACCAAACTCCCATGACGCTGAGAGCAGAGACTTTCATCATATTACAAACGCCACGGAAATGCTTCACATATATACTCCCCATCCATCCTACCAACTCCGATCAAACCTCCTCAGCCTCCCTCGCCCCCGCAACGATGACCAACCCATCTCCATTTTCATTAATCTTCACAATCGCATCATCGCCCGTCCTGACCTCACCACGAATAATCTTATCCGCGAGACCATTCCCGATCTCCCTCGAGATAAGCCTATTCAAAGGCCTCGCCCCAAACTTGGGATTATAACCTCGCTCCGACAGCCACGTCCGCACCTCGTCGTCGACCTTGAGCGTGATTCTCCGGTCGTCGAGGCGGGTCTGCAGCTCCTTCAGACGGATATCGACAATATCGCGGAGGGCGCCCATCGAGAGCCGTTTGAAGACGATGAATTCGTCGATGCGGTTCAGGAATTCGGGGGCGTAGCTGTTGTGGACGACGTCCATGACGGCTTGCTTGGTGGATGGGGCGATGTCCCCGTTGGCGTCCTCGAGATAGGGATGCATGGGATCGTTGCCCACCAGGATTTCTGCCCCGAGGTTGGATGTGAATACGATCAGGGTGTTTCGGAAGTCGACTCGGTGACCTTGGGCATCGGTCAAGAAGCCTTCGTCGAGGACTTGGAGGAGGAGGGCAGAGATATCCTTGTGGGCTTTTTCGAATTCATCGAAAAGGAGGACGGCGTATGGTTTTCTTCGGACGCTTTCTGTTAACTGGCCTGCGTCATCATAACCCACATAGCCGGCAGGGCTTCCAATCAACCTGGAGATTGTGTGTTTCTCTTGAAATTCGCTCATGTCAAATCGCACCACTGCCGATTCGGTGGAAAATAGGAAATTTGCCATCTGTTTGCAAAGCTCCGTCTTGCCTACGCCGGTAGGACCAAGGAAGAAGAACGATGCCAAGGGCCTGTTCTCCCCATTGAGGCCAGCTCGCTGCATCCTGACAGCATTGCTCACTGCCTTGAGTGCCTCATCTTGACCGCGAACTGATTCACGTAGGGTATCTTCCATGTGAATTAGCTTTCCAGCGTCTCCAGCAGTGAGTTTCGTAGTTGGTATCCCAGTGACACGAGATACTACTGCTGCAATATCATCTGCTGTCACAGCATCATGTATCATAGAGCCACCTTCAGAAGCTTTTGATCCTACCTCGCCATCTTTGGGAAGTTTTAATTCAAGTGCCGGGATTACGGAGTATCTTAATTCTCCAGCGCGGGCGAAATTGTTTTCACGCTTGGTTTCTGTGTCAGTAGGATCTATCTATAATTGGAGAACTTAGAATACTCACCTGGGCCTGTTCAAGTTCTATACGGGCTTTCTCCAAGTCCTCTTTCGTCTTTTTGATAGCATTGATCTCCGCCTTCTCCTTTTGCCATTTCTCGGTAAGGATAGCTGCCTCTTCTTGGCATTCTTTGAGACTAGCTTCCAGTTTCTCTCGTCGTTCTTTACTGGCAATATCGGTTTCTTTGCGTAAGCTCTCAAGCTCGATTTGCAGAGTCATAATCCTTTGGTCGAGGTGCATGATATCCTCGGGCTTGCTTTCTTGTTGCAAACGGAGGCCACTTGCTGCTTCATCCATGAGATCAATGGCCTTGTCAGGGAGGAATCGATCAGTAATATATCGGTTGCTATAAGTAGCTGCGGCTACGAGTGCACCATCGGTAATGCGTACACCTATTGATGAATTAGTATTTTATTATTTGGAAGGGGAAGCGAGGAGTTGTTTGGAAGAAGGGGAAAGAAGCAAATAATAGGGCGATTGTTCCTTACCATGATGTACTTCATATTTTTCTTTGATCTATATTCGTTAGTAATGTTTCTAATTTTTGGCAATGGTTACTTACTCCTCGCAGAATACTTATGGTATCTTGGATCGTGGGCTCGTTGACTTGGATTGGTTGAAATCTTCGTGCTAGAGCAACATCTAAAAGCGCATAATTAGTACTTGAACGTATAGGAATGCACTTGGCGGGATACAGTGAAGAACTTGCTCAGAACAAGCATACTTGGTTGTATGGAAAGCGATATCTAACTGCCGCACAGCCATAGGCGCCTCTTGAAAACAAGAGGAGGGAATATACAATTCCGAGTCAGACAAAGGTATAACGTCCGACACTTCCTTCACTCAAAATGTCAAATGAAGAGATTTTGAGGGTTGTCAATCGAGGCAGTTACTATACCAGATATCCATGAGAGCCAAATAACTTGATCAAACTTGCGAAGAGAGCAAGTATCACCAATAATCAACACGAAAAATGCATTAAAGTATACTAGAATATGAATTCAAAGCAATATAGCATAACATATCATGTAATTATGCAAGGGGAATAAAGATGTAATTTACCTTTTTCAATTGCACGGTATTCGTTCAATGTCGTTGCACCACAGCATTGTAACTCTCCTCTAGAAAGCGCTGGTTTGAGGAGATTGCTTGCATCAATGCTTCCTTCCGCCTTGCCTAGACCGAGCAGGTTGTGTAACTCATCCACAAATAGGATAACACCACCGTGCGCTTCTTGGACCTCTTTCAATACAGCTTTGAGCCGCTCTTCAAAGTCCCCTCTGAATTTGGCGCCAGCAATAAGCTGCCCAAGATCCAACGATATGACTTTCTTGTCTTTGATGCTCTCTGGTACATCCCCTCGGACGATCCTCTGTGCCAGCCCTTCTAAGATGGCGGTTTTCCCGGTTCCAGCACTGCCAATTAGTACGGGGTTGTTCTTCGTTCTCCTACTAAGGACCTGAATTGTCCTGTGAATCTCCGAGTCTCTCCCAATGACTGGATCAAGCTTCCCAGCCCTTGCGCGCGCGGTCAAATCAACACCGTATTGCTCCAGTGCAGACTTCTCGGCTTCTCCGCCGCCCATATTCATTCGGAAAGATCCGCCGGGGGGCTGGGGCCGCCCATTGGCATACGCGCGGTGCGCAATGACCGGTAATAAGTTTCGTGGATAGGAAGGACCATTTTTGCGAAGAGCAGTAGCTGCTCGTGGGCGCCCGCTGCTAAGGCGAAGAGCGAGGTTCGACGAGCTTGCGATGCGCTTCGCGGGAAGACGAACCTGTCTTAAAAACATTTTAAAACTAGAAGTAAATATCTCAAACAAATGCGTCTAAGAAATTGTGCGGAAGTTTACATTTTATCATTGTCGAGGTGGGTAATGACGCAACTTGTTAACACGATGGACATGTTGCTGGAATGATCGAGTTCTTTCTCTAGACACTAAAGCCGGGCCGGGGCCGGGACCGGGTGTCATAAACGAAAATGTCATGTGACTATAACAATGCCTCAGGCTCTCTTTCCCCTCGATCATGCTTCGCCCCCGCTAACGCTCGCCAGCCAATCCGTGCATCGTGTTCCGGGCACACCCATTTGAATCTTCCGGCCAGCGAGGCGCTTGAATGAAAAATACCAAAACAACCCCACCATCGATTTCTCAAAACTCCTTTTTTCCCCCACCACCTTTACACTTAAACGCACCGAAAGCAAGATGGGTTTCGTCGACTTCCTCACTGATGCTGGCCTCACCGGTAAGCCTTCTATTGCCAAAGAAGATCGAATCTCTCATTGACTGTGACTCAGTGCTGAACAGCTGGTTGGAGACTCGCTCATATATCGTTGGGTACGTGCGGATCCTTTTCTCGTCCTTCTATCTCGTTCCTGGGAAAGGCTGTTGCGTGTTATGCACTACGACGGTATCCTGGGTTCTTTTTAACCATTTCCATGATGAGCAACATTGGTCCGTGTTACTGAGCGGCCTCAAGAACCGTAAATGACGATCACCATTGCATTCAAGTGCACCTCTGAACAAATTTTTACTCTATAATTCAGCTTGGCTATTCATGAGGCATTCGGTCTGCTAACCAAACTTGCAGATACGCTCCTTCCCAAGCAGATGTTGTTTCCTTCAAGGCTCTCAGCGCATCTCCAGACGCTTCTAAATACCCATATGCCGCACGGTGGTACAAGCACATTGCTTCATACTCCGATGAATTTGCTACCCTTCCCGGAGATGCCTCCAAGGCTTACACAACCTATGGCCCTGAGGTTACAGCTGCTACGCTGAACCCAGCCAAGGCACCTGCCGAGGAGGATGACGATGATGTTGATCTCTTCGGTAGCAGTGATGAGGAAGAGGATGCTGAAGCAGAGAAAATCAGAAACGAGCGATTGGCTGAGTACAGGAAGAAGAAGGAAGGAAAAGTCAAGCCAGCTGCCAAATCTGTCGTTACTTTGGATGTTAAGCCTTGGGGTAAATAAATTCTTAACATTCTTGAATGCAACCACTAACCAAGATCTAGACGATGAGACTGACATGAAGGAGCTCGAGAAGGCTGTCCGAAGCATCATAAAGGACGGCCTTGTTTGGGGTGCATCTAAACTTGTGGCTGTTGGTTTCGGCATCAAGAAGCTGCAAATCAACATGATCATCGAGGATGACAAGGTTGGCGTCGATGATTTGCAAGAGGAGATCCAAGAATTCGAGGACTTCGTTCAGTCAACCGATGTCGTATGTTCACCAAACCTTGCAGAAGTTTTAAAGACTAACGAATTTTTAGGCTGCTATGCAAAAGCTGTAGAACAATCTTAAGACTAGGTCATTTCCTCTTTTCAGCATCTTTTGTTCGATGCCACGTTTGCGTTTTCTACTTGGCTTGGTAGCTATTTGCACCAGGTTGCCAAGAAAGGGGACGCGGTTAATGATATGACGATTATCCAGGGCAGTAGAAATGAAATAACAAAAAGCCTATAACATATGTTTTCCATCTATGCTATTGAATGATGTGATCCATGCATTTTAGTATAAATTTCGATAATTTGTTCCCGTAGTTGTGGAGGCATCGCGCTTACTACACTTAAAAGTAGAAATTTGCCGCGCGGGAACTTGACTTGGTTGAACAATTACCATCATTTCCGGACAGATTCCTCCCCGCACTACCCTCTCCCACTCCCCGCCATCAACCATCTCCACGATGCCTTTGATATCTAAATCGATAACTGGACTCGGTTTGCTACTGCTGGCTCATGCGTATGTTCCTTTCATGACATTTGGGTGGATCACCACAGCTACTAATGCTCCTTCCAGCTGCTATTCTGCAAACGAGCATTCTGCATTGAACTCCACCAGTTCTGCTTCCTTGTCCACTATCGCATCCTCCGGCGCTACACTCGCTTCACTGCCAATCGATATATCGATCGAGACAATCGTAGCAGTCTTCTCAATCTGCCTAGGCCTCGTACTAGGCACCCCAGAACTACGACCGATTCAATGGCGCGTCTGGGCAGGCAAGATAGAGCGAGAGGGGGAGAAAGGCTTCATGAGCGCCAGTGGTCAGGTTGATAAGGATTATGTTGGCAACCCTTTCAAATTATTGGAAAGCAGACCAGGCTTCGTAGATATCAGAAAGCAGAGAAAAGATTTTGCGGCGTGGGCGGAAACAGGAGCAAGGGAACCTTCAAAGAGCTAGCCAGCGGATTGATAAAGATCGGATGCGGACTCTTGTATCTGCGCTGGAGAATGCGTCTTTGCGGAGCTCTAATGGCCAGTTTTGAGCACTCAGTTTCCAAACAATTGGGTCCATATACGAATATCAAGCCTTTGCACTCGAGTTACGACTCCAGAAAACCATTTGCAAGTGTTGTTTTGTTTTTGGCAGTCTATAGCATACGAGTATGAGAACCTAAATGTGATGGGATGTAGAAGTACGGTACGCTGGCACCCATTATGTGTCCTATTCTGCTACTAAAGACAATAGCTGCCAGGTAATAATCTGCATAGTTGCACTTCTTGCTTTTTCAAAATCCTATATTTGGCGCTTGAAACGCCTTTATCTCTATCTATGTCTCATCCTAATGTTTCCAGTCCTCCCGAGCACATTATACAGGAAAGCCTAGCTATACCTTTTTAATGTATTAATCCACCGGGTCGTTAAATCATGCTGTAGTGATTTTAATCTAGCTTGAGGTTGAGCTTGCACTGAAGCTGATTGTGCTGAGTGCATCCCAATTAGGCAAGAGACGAAGCACCCTCACATTTTCTTTTCTCCCTTTCTCCAACTACCTTCCACAACTACAAAATTTCCCTATCAAAGGACGCACGCCTAATAATCCAGCCCAGTTCAAGATGCCTCCTCCCAAGAATCGTAGGAAAGGCTCTAGTAGCTCATCTATGCATCCGAGTTCGTCGTCTTTGTCGTCGTCGTCCCGGTCAAAGAATCCTTTTCCTCGATTGAGTTCGGTGCCTCGAAACGCTGCTTCCTCATCACTGTGCCTACCACCTGACCACCGGGCGAGAGTATCAATGAGATCTTCCAGGACACGCTTTTCCCAATCTGCTCGTTCTCGAGATGCAGATGTTGTTCGGGTGGAAGAAACGGAAGACGAGATCCAGCTCCGCGAAGATTCTGATGCTATGAACGAGGTTATCCTCGCACTTGATATGAGAGACCGTGGCACCATAGGTTGTGCTTACTATATTGCTAGGGAGGAGAAACTGCGTTTGATGGGAGATGTCAAGCTAGCAGGGCTGGACGTCGTTGACTCTCTGAAACTCTACGCACAACCTACAACAGTTCTGATCAGCACACGCTCGGAAGAGAAGCTTGAGGAACATCTTCACCGGGAAACTCATGGGATTGATCGAGGGGATGAAGCTAGTAAATGCACTTCTTGATCTTACTGAATTTGGCCAATTTAATTTGCTAAATAGGTAACATTTTTGGGTCTTATATTCTCGACTCGAGACCGTCGTCCGAATTCAGATATGATTCAGCCAAAAATAAACTTGTCAATCTCGAACTTGTAGCAGACGAAACACCAGAAATAATATTCATAACTCCAGAGGACGACTTGGTGGGAGAGGTTGGACAAGCCAGTAAAATTGGGCGACAAGGAAAGCTGATGAGGCTTGCCGGTTGTATTGATTTTGATAGTCAATTTACTGTATGCTAAGTCCAGGGTACCTCGACTCCTTTCCTTATACCAACTAATGCGATTTATTTAGATTGGCTGCGCCGGAGCAATTTTAGCTTATATTTCTCGACGAAGAGGTAGCGAGTATCTTCCAAATGACAGAGAGGCTCAGGTTGCCTTCCGAATTCGCACTATTGAGATGTTTACACTTTCTGAGATAATGTTTGTTAACGCCGACACACTGCTATCACTTCAAATAATTAAATTCGAGAACCACCCTAATTTGCATATGCAAGGGCCCAATCAATCTACCTCTGGAGCAAAGGAAAGCTTGTCCGTCTACGGCTTATTCTACCATTTGGCTCGAACTCCACAAGGGAAACAAAAGCTAAGACAGATCTTCTTACGACCTAGCACTGATTTGGCGGTTATTAGAGAACGTCTCCAGACCCTGGGTGTTCTATTGAAACCCGAGAATTCAACAGCCCTTGAGAACATGGGCCAGGACCTAAAGTCGATCAAAGACCTCAGAACAGTGGTAGTTCATCTTCAAAAAGGCATCTGTAAGCCTTCAAGAAGAGCTAATTCTATCCGCAACGGGGTGTGGGCAAACATTCAAAATTTTACTTTTCGTGTTTTAAAGATACTAGAAGCCATAAGGGATTTACGTGACGGTCAAACACTGTTCATCACAACTAGGTTGTTGAACGGAATCCAGCCTTCCAAAATCAACGAGATTGGCACTATGATCACAAACATTGTCGATTTCCAGAAATCCATGGAACAACATCGAACGGTGGTATTGCAGGGAGTTGACTCTGAATTGGATGATCACAAGAGAACTTATGATGGCATGGACGATCTCCTCACCCAAGTTGCAAACCGACTCGCTGGCGATTTGCCAGAATGGGCGTCCCAATATGTCGAAAACTGTATATTCTTTCCACAACTTGGGTTTCTGACAGTGGTTGCCTTAGACCCTCAAACTGGCAAAGGCAAATACGAAGGAGAAGGAATAGATGACGACATATGGGGAAAAATGTTTACAAGCAATGACATGGGATATTACAAAAATCGACGCATGAAAGAGATGGATACATATTTCGGTGATATTTATGGGAAGATTTGCGGTAAGTTTCTCTCCACGTTAGAGAATGTTGGGCTTGGCGCTCATTCTCAACCAGATAGAGAAATTGAGATCGTTCATGACTTGGCTGTCCGAGTCCTCGAACACAAAGACCTTCTTACTGCTGCATCAGATCTCTGTGGAGAGCTCGACAGCTTGGTCGCACTTGCTATGGGTGCACACAAATATGGTTATAGCCCGCCACAAATGACCATGGCCAACGTTCTGCAGATCGAAGGCGGGCGGCATCCATTGCAAGAGCTCACGGTCCCCGCTTACATCGCCAACGACTGCTTTATTACAGGTGGAGCAGGGTCCAACGATGAGCAAGATTCCCAGCAACAATCCTCGCAAGACTTTGCCACCGTCGATAGCACCGAGTGCCCAAGTATGCTCATCATGACAGGCCCCAACTACTCTGGAAAGAGTGTCTACTTGAAGCAGAACGCACTGATTGTTTACTTGGCTCATATCGGCAGTTTTGTCCCCGCAGAGAGAGCAACCATTGGGCTGACAGACAAGATTCTGACAAGAATCGCCACAAGGGAGAGTATTTCGAGGAACCAGAGCGCCTTCATGATCGATCTACAACAGATTTCCTTCTCCATGACAATGGCGACCAATCGAAGTCTGGTGGTGATTGACGAGTTTGGGAAAGGAACTAACGCATCAGATGGCGCTGGACTTTGTTGTGGTATCCTTGAGTATTTTAACAGCCTTGGAGTCCACCGTCCTAAAGTTCTTGTAGCAACCCACTTCCACGAAATCTTTGAGAATAACTGCCTTCCAGAGAATTCGGGGCTCTCTTTCGGACACATGGAAGTCCGCGTAGACACAGAAGCCGCCACTGTTGAAGACCAGATAACGTACTTGTACAATTTCCTTCCGGGTCGCAGTTCGTCAAGCTTCGGTACAATTTGTGCGGCCCTGAACGGCATCGATACGGCAATTGTTGAGAGAGCAGAGGAATTGATTATCTTGACGGCTCATGGTGAAGACCTCATAGCAGCATGCACCAAAGTTTCTGAAAAAGAGGTGCACGAGCTTGAGGAGGCGGAACAGGTTGGACGGAAATTCCTCAAGCAAGATTTCCCATGCACTGAGGTTGGCCATCATCAACCTAACCTAGGTAATATCCGAAGTGTCTTGAAAAATATCCTTGCTGTGGGGTTCAGAGAGGAGACGTAAGATAAACTAAGTTTCGAGTCTGTGTTGCACAGGCCTTGTATTTTAGACTCTTGTTTCTATACGGCAACGACGCTAATGTCATTTATAGATTGCCCATAGGCATAAGCTGAGCTCGAGTACGGACGTTTTGCACAGAAACTTCTAAAGATAACTGATCACCAAGCCTTATGCTCGATTGAGACATCGGCGTTTTGATGATGGAACTGTTACGAGTTAGCAAAGTTCTCCAGCTTACTATCTCTCAAAAGAAGCATCTTTAAGTTTATAGTGGCTGAAGTTGAGCCGCTCGACCTAGCTTGCCTGTGACTTTCTGATATGTGATCCAGCTAAGTAGTTGACTCATGTCGTGGAAGACGTCGGTAACATTTTTGTGGGTTGTCAATTCCCCCACATTACTCTATAAAACAAGAGCTTGAAGGCGTACGTCGTGATACCCACCAAGTTTCGTGAGGGATTTCGATGTATCAGAAAGGGTCGTGTATGACCCGGGACCAGGGCTGTTAGCTAGCCGAAGTTGGGCCTTCCGCACCGGCTCGACCGGGAACCGGGTCGGCCCCACAAGACCCGCCTTCGCATTGGTCGCTCCAGCCTCTTATTCTGCCATTCCCGTACCCGTTGCGGAACTTAGCCTTCAAGTTATTTCTACTGCTGCATTTGTTCTCTATTGGCCAGCTTCGTGATAATGGACGGTTTTGTAGCTATGTATGGCAAGGCCATTGGCTCCATCTCCGGCACTTCGAACAAGATCATAGGTCTGTGCAAAGCCTCAACCAAACGAAGTACTCCGTAAAGAGCCTCCCTTACTGTGTAGTATGTCATTGTTTCAACTCCGAGAAGATTTTCCACTTCTTGTTTTAAATCCGCTACTAGTAGGTTCGAAGTATCTGATGTTGCAATATTCAATCATCTTAATTCACAGACATGGGTAGCTGATGTCATTTTATCAAGGCATGATTTGCCTTCTGTTGGTATTCGCTCCTGTCAACGCGAAGGTAGATCCGTTACACGGTGCTCTAATAATAACATTTATGCTACCGCATGCAGCATAGAATGGTGGGAAACAGTCGAGAAGACTCCAGCATCTCTGTTTGAGAATTCCACGGGGACTCCTGGGGTCTAAAGTGGATAGTCTGGTTACCCACTAAACCGATTCATTCGACAAAGTTTGTGTGGACTTGATAGATGGTAAGATAATATAAATACAGACCAGAGGTTCCTTCTCCCCTCATCATTTCAATCATCATCATAATCATCTCCAACCAACAATAAACAATAAAAGCCACTCTTCAAGTCAACCCAATTCATCCTACCAACTGTCTAATAACCTTCATCCAACCAAACCAGTCTTCAAACAAAACACCTTCACAATGCAATTCACCAGCTTCCTTTTTGTTGCTCTCGCAGCCGTCACTGTCTCAGCGCAAAGCAGCTTTGTCACTGTAAGCTATCTATACAACATGAATATTTTGAAATCTCAAACACCTGTTAACAAGATTTCAGTCCAGCAGTGCATCAAAAGCATTTAAAGCATCCAAATCCGGCACCAACTCCACCACCAAGGCATCAGGTGTTGCTAGCGCAACAGGCGGCAAGACAATTGCCAGTTCGCGTGCAGCAAAGGCCACCGCGTCCGGCGCAGCAAAGGGTACCTCAGCCTCAAGTAAAAACTCCTCCAGCACCTCCACCGGCGGAATCGTCAAAGCCACCACTGCCGGTGCACCATCACTGTTGGCACAGAACGGAGGAATGGTCTCAGTTATCGGTCTTGGTGTTGCGTTCGCAGTCTTCATGTAGAGGTGCTCAATAGGCTGGCGTGTTTGTATCTTCGGAGCATTGGGAAAAGGATATATATAAGACTTGGCTTGGGATACGGTTAGGAGAGAGTGTCCTAGATTTGGAGCAGGTCTCTAGGAGTGCGGCACCCTCGTTAAAACAGCATTTGGATGGCGTCCATTAATAAATAAACTGATTAACAACGTTACAATATTCTCCCCTCCCAAGTCCCATGTGAAAATTCTGATTTCTAAAGCTTATCTCCGTTTTGCTTTCTACTTCCCTAAAATCCAGATACCAGAAAGTCTCGAGTATTTCTTCACGGCGTTCCGCCCCGAATGGAGTAAGTGAGGAACGGTAAGGTGTTGGTGCTAAGTAGCCTAGCGCGGGATCATTGAGTCATTGGAGGTCGGTAAGGCGCGAAACACTGTTGCATCTTTGCTGTGGACCGGTGTGCGTATGCAAACAAGAAACAAGGTTACCGAGCAGGGTTAAGTGGATGTCGAACAGACAGAAAAGGTTTCGGGCAGTATCCTAGCGAGAGAACCCTATGATTCTTAAACAGGTTTTCGAAGTGTGTCAGAGATGATGAGACTTATATGCTACTATGGGATGGCTTCGGGTTGAGAATAGAATAAGAATATGATGTATTTGGGCACGTCATAAACAAAGTGTTTATATCTCATCTGATGGATGACCTGGCTCTCTGAGGCATGCTTAGCTAGAAATATTTATTGTGACAACTAAGTTTACGTCGTCTGCTAACTCTTCCGGGAACACACCCAAGACATCGAAAAGGGTGCTGCCAGAGGAGTCCCTGTTATATAATTGCGTCTATATTTTGTATCTGAGCACAACTACAAATAAAATTATAATAACCCAACATCCACCGACCACCATACAACGAAGTGAAGTCGTCAATTTTCTGAAAGCATATTAAGCATTAATTCCACCTTGATCTACGTCCCTGTTCATTATATTCAAGCCCTTCTTTCAACCTTTAGGTCCGCACACTTAATAACTTGCGTCGCTATTCAGACCCCTCTACTTAGCAACATACAACAATCCAATTCCCATAACGGGCGCTACCGTACCATCGTCATTTAGAATTGGAGAATGTATGTCGAAATTGTCATCCGCTCTAACACTCCACCCTTCTCCAATATTCATCTTTCCAAGGCTAGAACACTCAGACATATTACTCAAATGTACCATATCCATAGTACCGTGTATTCCCATTCCCCTTCCCACTCCCATCGTCATATCACCTTCTACGTATCCTAGTGTTGCACCGTAAGTAACGATAGAATCACATGCCGAGACGTTTTTGAGAATCGAAAGACCTATGCCCCCGTCATGCACATGCCCGACTGCAAAAACAACTTCGCCAGAAATCGTAGAGTTCCAGGGCGGCTCCATGGAGATAATAAATTGAGTTTCGCCAGAAGCAACATCATAATCGGAACCACCGCGATAACCGGTTATGTCCAGCCAGATAGGAGTAGTAGTATGAAAATTACGAGGTCCAGAGGAAATGTATTCGTATGTTACGGTGACTATTGCGGCCCGTTCTTCTAGAGTTTCATTCATGAGCTCGGCTAAGACGTCGAGAGTTGCGTTGCAGCAAGGTATTAACCAGCTTCTTTAGTCCTGCCGTTCGTTAATCGAGAGCATGAAAATATATTGAGTTTCAAAGAGGAGGTAAAGTATCTATTAATGTAAATATTAACTGCCGTTCGCTCATTCCCGCTCGCGAAGAATCTTTGCGTCGAATATGGACATACATTATCGCTTTCGGCTTCATTGGTGAACACCATATGATGCAACCACATTCCTGTGTTAGCATTTGCATAGCTCCCGTTGGGATATTCAAGTCCAGCTTGCATCCAGGTTATCAGGCAGTCGGAGCATGGCTTTGTCACATTCGAGTTCGTGTAGGTATCTATGCCATTGTTTTCAAAGCTACTGGGTGCGGTGTATGGTCCGTACTTGATTTTCACCCGTTCTGGATGGAGATGGTGGAAAAATTGAGGATCGAGGTAGGTTATGTTTGGATTGGTTGAGACCGAAAATTATTAATTGGGTTGCAAACGGTAGAAAACACAGAAGACTTACCTGGAAGATTGTTGGGACAAGGAGCTCTTCCTATGGTGGTATTTATGTGAGCTAAAGTAGAAGAGATGAAATTGAAATTTGGAACATAAATTGAGCATGAAGTAAAATGTAGAAAATAATTGAGGCATATTTGAGGTTAACGTTTAAGAAAAAGGTCGTCTTTGAAGAGAAATATAGTAAGGTATGGTCTCCTGAGCTTGCCTATCCAACTTCACTTAGAGACGTGACTCCTAGAAATCATTTATAGCCCCGAAGAATCTCTTATAAGCATATAGCAGATAACCGTCTTACCGTAACGATAATGAGTTCACTTGGTGGAGAGTCTAGACTGCCGAACGAATAGGCAACTGTCTTCCGTAGTGGTGTGCAGTACGTATGCAAAGTATCACTCTGTGATCTTCATATGTAGGGTGGGAAAAAATAGCCAAGACATCAATTATAATCAATCAATCTCGACTTGGCTTTATTTGGCTAGGTTATAAGCTAATCGTCTTTCAGCATTAAATCAATTTTATATCCCTTAATGACTAGCCAACTAGATTATGTAGTTGATCGATATAAATATAATTATATAATAATATAAACATTTTCTTCTTGTCGATCTACCCACTGCTTGTGACACCACCCCGCGGATTACGAGGTATGTCTGTAAGCTAGTATAGGTGTTGATCGGGTTGTATTGTTGTATTGTAAAAGAGGAGTCTAGGACTCCTCTTTTATGCACCGTAGCGCATTCGCTTAAGGCTATTGACTAGTGTACACGTGACCGTAACTATTCATTCCGCCCTACCTATATTCCAAGTGAATACACTTAGAATATAGATACCAAGACTTCTTATTCTTTCTCCCCGCTAGTTAATATTTCCCTCTCTCTGCCGATAAATAGCAATCAACTTTTTAGATTTGTAATTTACTCAAAGGTCTACTTATAATTCCTCCTTTATATATATATTAAATCGGCTTTAAATAAGAGCTTGCTTGGAGAAATACTAAACTTCTTTTGGCTGCAAAATTCTAAGAGAAGTCATGTAGTTAAGGCATTATGTTAAAGAGGAGTGGAGTTAATTTTATTAACACTTGTAAGTCAAATCAAATAAATTCTTTTCCCGCACTCACTGCCCGCATGCAACCGAAATTATAAAACATACGTAACTTCTATTTCTCATTCAATCCTAAACACTTTGACTAACTACGTCCTAATACTATTTATAGAAAAAAGCATTTTTGAGCACTAAACAGTAGCTTGTTTGCAGAGACAAAGCTAGAGCTGAATTAAGGCTTCATAGTCAATGTATAATCGCCATGTTGCCAGTTAAAGATATCAGAGAGGTAATTAGACAATCCACACCCCCCACACCCACAAATAACTGGCTACCATGAGACCCAAAAACTTGGCCACTAATACTAAATGAAAAACAACTGGCAAAGACCTAATTGAAGATAAGATACAATCGTAGTCCTCTAAACAATCGTGTCATAAAAAGTCCCTTCATACGGGGCATTGCGCACGTGACTCGGAGAAAGCCCCTGCTGGTGCTTCTTCCGTTGGCTCTTTGAGTGTTTCAGGCTCAATCAACGCATTGGCCTAAGAGCTAAGAAATACCACGATGCCTCCAGCTGGTAATCTCGTAATGCGATTTTTGTTCCAAGTTTGATTTTACTTTTTTTTATCCCACTTCTTTCCTTCGTTTCTGGTCGACCCAGTAAATTTTATCACTTGGCAGCCTTCAACGTCCAACCACCAAAACAATCATTGCTCATCCTTAAGTTATCTCCCCACCTCACCATGCCACCAAAATCGTCGACAAAATCGCCAAAGGCAAAGAAATCAAAGCTGCCCGGCGAACCTCTACTCACGAAAGAAAATTTCGAGAAGGAATTGAAAGCGTTAGCAGCAAAAGCACAAGAGGAGACTTGGGGGAAATGGGCCACGGAGCAAGCTTCGGTTCTGGTTGGAGCTGCAGTCCTCCTGGGAATAGCCGCCGTGTATTCAAATGTTTCTGAGCTCACTTTATCACCAGTATATGGTGGTATCCCTTCCTCGAGATGGCATCCCAAGGGGGTTATGACTGCTTGCTTTCTAGGGTGGTCGTCGAATTTATCCATCCGGAGACATCTGCCTGTGAACCCAAAGAAGCTATTACCACTGATAGCTGCTTATATTCCCATGATGCAGTTCTTCCTCTTCAAGCTCAGCGGCTTCTTTGGAGCAAAATATGGACCCATCATCACTGAAAGTCTCACCTTTTTGCCATTACTATTACTCTCCGTTTCCTGCACGGCAACGGTTCTCGACAACCTTGATATAAGCCCTGGCCGTTTCCAATGGTTAACAGATGCAATGCCGGGGATCAGCTCTTTTAGCTTCTTCAAAGCGGCAGAATACATGTCACAGGGTGCAATCTCAAGAACAATTGGAAATTCGTTCTTTCAAACTCGCTTGGGCCTTCAAATCTGGCTCTCTGCTCTTTATATGGTTATTGCCCCTTCCAAGCTGCTCATTTACGCCATTCCAGCAATTCTGCATACGGCAGTCTTCAATACCCATGTATCGTCCCAGTATTCAATATCTTCGTTGAATTCCAGTTTGGTCGAGACAGGGTGGTCATTGCTTGAGAGGCATGAATCACTCACCGGTTATATCTCGATTATCGAGAGCGCTGAAAATGGCTTTCGGGTTATGAGATGTGACCATAGCTTGTTGGGTGGGCAATGGCTGGCAGAAAAGTCCCGGAATCATCTTGCGGAGCCCATCTACGGGGTTTTCGTAATGCTCGAGGCTGTCAGACTCGTTGAAGTCGAGCAGAGTGTGAAGGATTCAGAAGCGAAAGCATTGGTTGTGTAAGTGCAAAAAGCCCTTCGGCATCCATGTGTAACTAATAGCCAAAAGGGGATTGGGTATCGGCACAACGCCTGCTGCTTTGATGGCTCATGGCATCGAAACTACGATTGTCGAAATAGACCCAATCGTCTATAAATATGCCTTGAAATATTTTGCCTTGCCACCTAGCCACAAGGTGGTTATTAAGGATGCTGTATCATATGCCGCTGAGCTGGCTCAGACGGAAGAAAAGTACGACTACGTGGTACATGATGTTTTCACAGGTGGTGCCGAGCCTGTGGATTTATTCACACTAGAATTTCTACAAGATTTGAATTCCATTCTGAAGCCAGGTGGTGTTATTGCCATAGTGAGTAAAACATCTCCTGTTCCCGATCACTTCTAATGACAAAAATCCAGAATTATGCCGGCGATTTACTCCTCCCATCTGCCAGAATCATAATCCAAACAATTCGCTCCGTCTTCCCAACCTGCCGCATCTTCCGCGAAGGGGCGCCTCCATCGGCATCAACGATCGCAGAGGAGAAGCGAGATTTCACCAACATGGTCATCTTCTGTACCAATGCCGCTGCCGAGGTGAGATTCCGGGACCCTAGCGAGGTGGACTTCTTAGGCAGTGGTGCAAGACGGATGTATCTGCTACCGAAATACGAGGTCGATTACGAGGCGTTTCGGGAGGTGGAAGGTGATGGCGGGGTGCTGAGCAGGAATAACACACAGAGGTTTAGGGGGTGGCAGGAGCAGAGCGCTCTTGGTCATTGGGAAATCATGAGGACGGTATTGCCGAAGGAGATCTGGGAAGATTGGTAGAGAAAAGAGAGAGTGAAAGAATGGGGATTAGAACTTGTGCATCGGAGTTACCGTAAGCTTTTCCAGTGCAACTTGTCTAGTAAATGGTTGCCTATTGATGTCGTACGGCCTCTGATGCTGTATCTTTTGTGTAAACTGGTCTCCACTGAGCTTGTGCATTGTACGGAGCCGAAAACCGTCTCAACGGTAACATTAACGCGTAATCTGGAATTCGTGAAATCCATGTGCCATTTCTTCCCGAACCAAGCAACGTCTCTTCTGATCTGATGGCTCTTGTGCGAATTTTCTATTGTTCACATATGCAGCTAGCACAGAAAAGAACCCCGCTGGCAAGGAGAAGTAAACTGCTAAAATCAAGAGCAAGAAATATGTGTGAGCGGGATCTTCCTAGTGAGATGGTAGACAACTTTCTTTTCATAGCCTGATAGGAGACAGTAAAAGGGTTAGAGATTGAGCCCGGTTGCCCTCACTAAGAAGAGGTAGAGCTAGTAGGATGTCTTCGGTTAATCTTTACAAGAACTGAAGGAGAACCTCTCTCTTATACCTGAATTTTAACTGCTAAGAAATGTAAACTCCTAGCACTAATAGGATCCACTTATATCGACTTTCAGTCCAACTCAATAGGTTACTACACCTACATTATAAAGAGTTAAACATCTTACTGAAATTTTGAACAGAAAGAGCAATTGCAAATCGCAGAAAAGAGAACGTTTATGATATATCGCATTAGACAACTATGTTCAATATTCACAAGGGTAAGAAATTTGACAAAATTTATTGTATCCGAAACTTTCCCGTTCCTCCCAGTCTCTCCCAGTTCCCCTCCTTGCCTTGCCCAAAAAATGAAAAGTCCATCAGCTCTTATGGCTGCCAATTCCCAAAAATGTAAGCGAAGAAGATTGTAACGCTAATAGCCGCTATCCCAAACATCTTCTGGACTCTGTACTAATTCAGTCACAGGCGTACGCCCTTGTGCCTTCTGCTTTGCCTTCCTTTCTTCCTTTGTCACAAGTCTTGGGGTAATTGGCATCATTGGTGTAAATGGTTGATATGGGCTATATGGCACAGCACCTGCCGACCAAGGGGTCTTCAAACCTGCAGTTTGTGGCCCTCCGCTAGCTGTGACAGTACGTTCTAGTACTGTAGTCTTCACGGACGTGAATGATGGGGAGGTCAGGGCTGGTTCAAATTGCCTGAATGGGAGTGCACGAGAGGAGGAGTTGGCAGACTGTGGCTTCGGGACGGCGATATGGAGCGGCGTCTGAGATGTCGAGGATATGGCCGAGACAGGATCACCGTTGGTCGAAGACTGAACTGATATCTGCGAGCGATTGGGACGGTGTCGCTGGGAGTTGAGATTTTGGCTAGAAAGTTGTTCGGCAATGCTGCGGGTGGGCGAGGTAGGCGTTATGTTCGAGTTATTGCGGCTATGTGTATATGGAACTTGATCTCTTGGGACAGGTGGAGGTGGAGGGGGAGTGTAGTATCGTGGAGATAGGGGTTCCTCGTCTGAGGCATTCCCAGGAAACGTTGCGGACAAAGGCGTGGGTATTGGAGAGGAAATCTGCATGGCTCGAATGCCCTTCCGTCTTGGAGATTTGAGCGAGGAGATGATGGAGGAGGCTCGTGAGTGCGATTTATTGGACTTTGGGGACTTGGCTTCGTCAATATTGAGCGTTGAAGGGCGAGATTTCTCGATTTTCTTCGATGGCGAGTTTTGTCTTTGAGGTGTCGCAGTAGGCACGGGGCCTGCATTCTGTAATTGAGCAGGCGGTGGCATCTCTGCCACCGACATACCTGCTGCTTTTGCTTCTTCTTGTTGCATCACATGTGCGTATAGATCCTCCAAATCTCGTTGCAACATTTCCCGGTCTGCTTTGACAACTCGGTTGTCGACGAAAGTGTCTGGTAAACCAGTGGGAGAAATTGGAGATCTGCTAGAAGTGGCGGCGGGGAAGATGTAAGGGTTCCTTATATCTTTCTCAGGAGAAGGCCACGAGAAATTGCGTGCCTCAGCCTGCCCAGGTGATATAGGCGAAGGGTCTATTCCGTATGGGTTGTTGAAATGCGGCTTTACCATCTCAATATCAAGGATTTTGTGTGAATTCTGAACTGCAATCCGAAGCCTCCTTCCCAAAAAAATGATAGCAATACCGACAATTATGACGGACAAGAGGTAGGCTCCAACAATGCCACCGATCTGCGCTGGCAATAGCGATTTGTCTCTCGACGCCCCTGCTGAGAGAGGAGGGCCGTCTTCTGGGGATGGCGCTGGATCCCAATCGATTCCTAGAGGATTGTGTTTTGGGACGTCTGTGAGGATGTTGGCAAAACTTATACAAGCTCCGAGAAGGAGCAGGACGAGCGAAGCATTGATCGTTTTCTCAATCCCTACTTGCATGATGCTGCTCCTGGATGCTGCGACAGATACGGAGTTGATTCATTATCTTGAAGTGGGCGGTAGGGTGTGATATACCGGGAGCTGCACTACTCAGAAATCGATGGGCGGCAGACGCAGCGAGTTATCGCAAGGCACACGTCTCGATTGGAGGAGCTCGAGGGGGCCATTGTGAAGAGGGTCCCGTTTGGTGGGCGGCATCAAGGATGGCGGGGGAGGATGCATGAGATCCTGAAGAGCACAAGGCGCTGTGAAGCTGTGATGGGTGAAGTCGTTGGGTGCCCGTCAGCTGCAGGACGCGGATTGAGAGAGGTGGTTGGTCGCTGCTCAGATGTAAGCGCTGAGATGGGGCCGAGGAAACGAGATTGGTTGATGCAGATGACCGTGCTGAACGTCACGTCGCGGGGTATATTTCTGGTCATGATAAGTTGGACGGCAAAGCTTGCAAACGCCTAAGCCCGATATAAGACTTGGATCTCTATTCCTTTGGAGACGAGATTATTAAGGACGGATTCCACAGCAGTAGTCTCCGGAGACCTAGGGGAGTGTCCCTAAGAAAGAGTATTACTGTAGATGTTTTGTGCATTCTGAATAAAGAGAGCATTATTACAGCAATTTTTACTAAAATATTACACCCAGTGGCATTCTTGCAAAAGAGAGGTTATTTCTCAATTTTATGTAACCATGTTTGAAGATATTTTAAGTTTAAAGCCCAGCAGTGAATTTTGACAACCCTCTTTCTTAACAAGCAGACTTTATACGAACTTCAAAGAGACGGGCTAAGCAACTACTACCTTCTATAGAGATATCCTCGCAACGTTCTTACATTTGCTTAGTCAAATTTGCCACTTCATCGGTTGTTAAATTTTATAGTTAAATGAATATAGAATTTCTGTTTTGCCGGCAGTTTGGCTCTTAGTATCCTAAGCGAGTTACAGGAGAATTATTGCCAAAAAGGTTATGTCAACCGATCCGGCTCTTAAGAACTCCTACCTCACTGAACCCTTCTATATGA
This sequence comes from Ascocoryne sarcoides NRRL 50072, assembly GCA_000328965.1. Taxonomy (NCBI): domain Eukaryota; kingdom Fungi; phylum Ascomycota; class Leotiomycetes; order Helotiales; family Gelatinodiscaceae; genus Ascocoryne; species Ascocoryne sarcoides. The sequence goes on from KB205941.1 coordinate 728,450, forward strand.
TTTAGACCAACAATATAAATTAAGAATAAAAAATCTGCCTTTCATATGCAGTACGAGCATTAAGCTCTTTTCCACCGAAGTAACCTCAGCGCTCACTTTTCTAAGCATTACTTTTCCTTTCTCCTTTCCCAAACCACTCCATAGACAAATTTGAGTTTTGCTTTCCAACTTTTGTAATATCCTTGCTGTCCCTAAATAACCACCTTGAACTGTTCAAACAAGGCCGTTCCATCTCTATAATGGACACCCTCCACTACCCCCTCCACACTCCCAATCCATTTGTTGTACACCGGGGCGGCATCTAAGCCCACCACACCTATAGTGACATTAAAACTAGCACTCTTTCCACGTCCCAGATCTGCCTCGATGCCAAACCCAGCTGGTAGCCCACTCGCGACTTTCGGTGGGTAAGTATCGTCGCCCCCCCAAGGACGGACCTTGATAGACCCGGGAGTGCAGGAGGAAACAATAATCCGGTTGGCCTTGGAGAGGTAGAGCGAGACATACTCCGTACCATTAACAGACAAGAAATCGAACCAGACGAGGGAGTAACGACCAATGCGAGCATGGCCCCAATACCAGCTTGCCACATTTTCTGTGAAGGGTTGTAGTGACCAATTTTTGTCATGATACCCCACGCCTTCAAAAGCGAATTTTGTGCCGTACAGAGTAAAGTCAACAGTTCCTATCGCATCTGGAATAGCATTTGCCCAGCCGATATTTGGTCCGCATTGCATGTTCTGACCTGTGACTGCGGGCCCACAAGGATAATGAGCTGGAGCTATGGATCTCAAGCATATAGATCCCACAACGTCGTTTTCGGGGGAATTTATATGAATAGTATACTCGGAGAGATCGGGAGACCCAGTCCAAGATGCTCCTGTTCCATCAAAGACACCGGAAGCACCTTGACCGCTTGTTGTAATAGTTGCTTTAGTAGCGTGTAAGTCAATGATAGTGGCGTTCCCGTTGACCAAGGGGTAGATTCCAATTACTGTAACGTCCGTGGACGGGTTGAGAAAGGGAAATCCGGAGGAGAGGGCTGTGAAGAATACGACTGTGATGGAGTTTTTCAGATCAGGGGACACCACGTCGAAGTACCACCAGTCCCATGAGGTTGAGTTGATCGCTGAGATTTTTGGGCTGTCAAGGAAGTTTGAGCTAGATGTGAAGATACCTTTGGTGTCGCCTGTTGCTACTGTAGATGGGATGATTTTTTGTTCGAAATCATGATGGGGGTTGTATCTAGGAGATAGGGAGACGACGGAAACGCTAAAGAATAGCACAAGGAATTGTGTGAGGAGTGACTTCAACATTATCTCGATCTTAAGCGATGTAGAAAAGGAGGAAGGGAAGATGTATAGCTACAGAACCTTTATACCTCGAACAGTAAGGCAATATTGATTCTTGTCAAAGCGAGATTATCGGTTGATATCTGACATCAGCGCCTAGCTAGCTGAACGCCACAGCAAGCTGATTTGTTGATATTGGCGTAGCAATGATTCGATTTTCATGAAGCATAAATCAGTCTAGAATTTCATAATGTTCGTCTAGGGGTGATTTGATACATTTTTGTAGCTAGGACCACGTTGAATCTCACATGCGTCAAAGTAACATTCCCCGAATGAGGTGGACAACATCCAAAGTATGAAAAAAATGTAACTCAGAGAGATAAATAAGTATCAAGGATGCATACCTAATATCTAATTTACTTAACTGTGAATTCTCAACTTTCAAAACTCGGGCTCTCATGTGTGCAAAATGGAGATGTAAACTTGTTGACCGCTTTGAGCCTTTCGTTGGATACTTCGGTGCAACACACAACAAAAGAAATTTGGAGAAATTTGGAGTAAGTCTTGCTTTAAGGTTTGAGAGTACTAAGACATCAAGAGATCAAATAGTTACATTACGACTTTATCCAGGCCATTCTCTAGAACAATCTCATGGCCACTCTCATCTTGAGCCTTCCTATCTTGGTCACAGTTTTCACATAGACTTATATGAACCGTTATTGCTGTAGCCTGTGAATCTCTGCAGGATCCCTTTGATAGATACATCACAATCGACTCAATTAACTGGAACACCAAATTTTCTTTCCTAAATATCAACTCGCACGGAGATTACAAAAAAATACAACGAAACCGTTGAATCAATGCGAGAAGATGAGATTATAAATCTTAACAACATAAGTGGGGGTTCTGACCTGGGTATTGTGCATTATTCAACTGTGACTCTGATGCAACACGCTCCTTTAGCAAGGATATTAACCTTTCCAAACCCTATATGCCGACATTATTGAGCTCGTGGATATAACATCCAGCCGCCAACCAAAATTCCGAACTATGAAGAAGACCTTTGACCCTTTAACCGACGAACAATCCTAAGCACTGCTAGACGAGCATATCCGCGGGAGTGCTCTTACTTCCCAAGTAATGACGTTTCTCTTCGCGAATAAATAAATACCGGACCGGATAGTTTATCCAAGCGCGCATCACCATCGCTTGAAAGTGGCACTTAGTCCTTCGAAAACCTCGTACAATGGAAATAATTAAACGGTGCTAAGCTACGAAAAAGGAGCTGGGAGAGCAAAATGCAGGTGTTTTAAACGACGCCGTATTAATTATCGAATATCTTTTCTGCAAGTCGTCGTAGAAAATGGGGGCTCTTCCGAGCTCTCTTCCTTGCTAGACGATACGCGATCTAGTGCATCAGGAGTATACAACAGGGGCTTTCAGCCTACCAGCTTGCAGCTCTCAAGAGCGTTGAAACACTTGATTCCCTCCACAAGACATATATGGAAGAAGAAAAGTAGGAATGCCTTTCCCGGCAAAGAATTGGCTATAAGCCGCCAAGATATCTCTGGGATAGGCTCTAGGTCCTCGACCTTATCTCGAGATGAAAGATCAAACTTGATGCGGAAACCACTGATAACAAGGAAGTAACAATCTATTTCAATATCGTTATCCAAGTGTAAAAGCAAGCGGACAGGAACGCACCAAGCATACCCACAATTTAGCCTAAGCGTGACGAGCTAAGGAAGAGTCGCACACGAAGGAGGGGAAGTGGGGTCCATTGGCTTCGAGGAGGAAGCATGCGCACTCTTTAGGTGTTGTCGCTCTGGGGTTGATCTTAGATTATGTTTGATACAACTACTGCTTACGACTTATGATACATTAGTGATCGTCGGTTTCGCCTCCCACAGACAGCACATATTCATCCTCATCGCGGCGGAGTGATTCAGCCAGACGTTTCACCAATCAAACGTGTACTTGTTTAACCGCTGGCTATCTTTAAAATCATTCATTTTCTCGGTGCTGGCTGTACACATACATGTAAGAATCCTATTATCTTCAGCACTATCGTAACTGTACGCCTTAGGTCTCTCTACCTTGTAAAGACGATGATTGTAATTTCTAGGTATATGCCCTACCCCGCGTGCAATCTCACCTCGTGTATAGTACCAGACATTTGGTCAGATGAAGAGGCTATTTACCCAGTGTAATGTACATATACAGTCTAGCGCCTAATGAGATCAAATGTCTACCGGCAATTAAGGGAACCGATCCGGGCTAGGCCCGGTGGGGGGAGGGAAGGCCATCGATTGTCATGACTCTGACCTCCGGCGGTGGCTCCGACTATCCTGGTATGATCGGAGGTCCTGGACTCGGGCTAGTATCACATCTCCTACAGTCCAAGCATGGAAACATTACTCTGCGAAATATCATGGGTCCCAATGCCATCTCTAATAGGGGCCATCTGAGAAACACATCATGGCCATGCCGACGCGGTTACTCGCATGAATTTAACGTCTGGGATTGTCTTGATATCTTGTTCAAGGGCGTCGGCGTCTGCTAGAAACCGTCTTCTTTTTTCCTTCACCGAGGAGATGGCGGGCTCCTATCGTTATCAGCAGGTTACTTCTGGACCCCTCGGACCTACCCCTCACATGGCGGGCGGGCTTTTCTATCAGTCAGCCAATGGCCATTCTACCAGCCTCAATTTTCATGGATGGCACCAACGACATAGCCTCAAAGGAGCCTCCATGTGGCTATCTGCTAGCAAAAAAAAAAGTCAATTACAGCTTCAACCCGTGAGCCGTCAAGGGCACCCTCCTCCTCTCTCGAAGTTCGCGTCTCGAGAGGGCCTACCCCGGCCCTCTATTTCTCCGCCCGAGGCATTTCTCTCCACGCTTTCAAAACATGTCCCCACAACCCTTCCTTGTCTAAACTTTTATAGTATTTACCCATAACCCCCTCCTGGTGCGACCCCTCGTGAGACTTCTAATAAGACAGCGGCCTGCGCCCTTCATATATCTTCAGCCCCTACGTACTGAATTCCCATCTGCAATCACTTTCCGCATGCCACTTAGAGGAGTCTAACACCCCACCTCTCAGTATGCCAGCGACCCAACCCCCCCTCTCATCTGTTCTCCCACCGATGGTCTGTGGCACTGCGACCTTCAACAATCTCTACAACGCCGATGCCAACTCCGTTCCCTGCAATGCTATAGTCCAGCGTGCACTCGACCTCGGGATCCGAGCCTTCGACACCTCCCCATACTACGGGCCCTCTGAAGAACTCCTAGGGAAAGCCCTCATCCAACCCTCCGTGATAGAAAACTACCCTCGATCATCCTACTACCTCGTTACTAAGGTCGGCAGGATAGGGAGCGCCGAATTCGACTACAGCCCGGAATGGGTACGATATTCGATACAAAGGAGCTTGGAGAGGTTGCACACGAAATACCTCGATGTTGTGTATTGCCATGATGTCGAATTCGTCACCCCTGCAGAAGTTCTCGAGGCGATCAAAGAGCTGCGCTCTATTCGAGATACCAAAAAGACCGTTAGGTACATTGGCATTTCAGGATACCCTGTTCCTGTCCTCTGCGACCTAGCAGAGCTGGTATTGAAGGAGACCGGAGAGCCCTTGGACTGCGTTATGTCATATGCGAATTTCACGTTGCAGAACACGACTCTGCAATCCCTGGGCTTGGAGAGGCTGAAGAAAGCGGGCGTTAGCTGCGTACCTAATGCTAGCATTCTGGGTATGGGCTTGATGAGAAGCCAAGGAGTGCCTATTGGTGGCAAGGGAGATTTTCATCCCGCGCCGAACGAGCTGCGGAGGCGGGCATTGGCAGCGGCAAAGTTGGTGGAAGATCAAGGGGAGAGATTGGAGGTTGTCAGCATCAGATGGGGATTGGATACTTGGTCGAGGGAAGGAGCCTGCGTTGGCGGGGTAGGGGGCATCGGCGTTAGCGTTATGGGCGTCAGTAATCTGGATGAGTTGGAACAGACAGTTAGGGTCTGGGAAAGTGTTTTGGACGGACTAGACATTCCCGGCAGAAGTGTTGCAGAGGATAGGAAAAAGTGGAGTCACGAGAGAAAACTTATGGTCCAAGAAAAGGTAAAGGGCGTTTGGGCAATATTGGGCGAGTGGAAGGACTATACTTGGTCAAGTCCCGATGATGGATATGTCAACATTCGAACTATCAAAGGAGCTATCGACGAAGTTAGCCCCCTACCTGGAGTTGTCGAGGTGGTGGCAACCCCAGCCAGGCTATGAGAAGCGCATCAGACGTGGGACCCATAAGAAAGAGGCATTGAAGAATCAAGTCTCGGTTTTGACTGTGGTATTTCTCTAGAACTTTTGTGGTCTATCTCGCTGTGTTGAAACATGGATCGATCCGACCAAAGGTAAATGCAAGTATAGAACAACTTCTCCAAGTGTGTAAGTCTATGCAAATGCAGATGCAGATGTTCTCCAAAGCGATGCCTATTCGCTTTTTTGGCTTGTCGCTTTAAAACGCCTAAACGCCTATAAATCCGTAGAAGACATAATGCTCGTACTACCGCATCTGCCACACGTTATGCCACGGTCTTGACCTTCTTATCAAGGTGGCTATGAGAGGTCCTATTGCTTCGTCTCGCCCGAACGGCATCTGCAAGTTCCTCCAAGACCTCGACAGTAGTCTCCCAGGCGATGCATGCGTCTGTAATACTGACACCCTTCTTGAGCTTGGCTGGTCCTTCAGGTGGAACCTTCTGGTTTCCTTCGTTGATGTTCGACTCTATCATAACACCAATGATCGAAGTTTCGCCTTTGCGGAGCTGTTCACCGATAACCCTTGCTACCTTTGGCTGGTTTCGGTGGTCCTTGTTTGAGTTACCTGCATTTTGTTAACACGACCCGAGAAGACGAAAATGGACATTGTACCATGGGAGCAATCAATCATAATGGCTTGTTTTTGGCCTTTCTTTTCCAGAACTTCCTTTGCAATCTTCACATTCTCCTCATCATAATTTGTGCCCTTGGTCCCCCCACGAAGAATAATGAAGCCATGCTCATTGCCACTTGTTCTTGTGATTGCAGCGAGACCTTGTTTTGTAACACCCATGAAATGATGAGGAGCAGCAGCAGCACCAATAGCATCAATTGCAACAGTCAGACTCCCATCTGTTCCGTTCTTGAACCCAACAGGGAAAGAGAGCCCGGAAGCAAGCTCACGATGTAATTGTGACTCTGTTGTTCTTGCACCAATTGCACCGACGGAGATCAAGTCTGCGAGGAATTGGGGAGAAATAGTATCTAACATTTCAGAAGCAATTGGCATGCCACTTCCAGTAAGGTCACAGAAGAGCTGACGGCTAATTCGAAGGCCCTTGTTGATATTGAATGACTCGTCGATGTCTGGGTCGTTGATCAATCCTTTCCACCCAACAGTAGTGCGTGGCTTCTCGAGGTAGGCTCGCATAATGATGCAGAGTTCCCCCGCAAGCTTGTCCGACAGACTCTTTAATCGTGCGCAGTACTCGACCGCCGAAACGGGGTCGTGGAGGGAGCAAGGCCCACAGACGACGAGCAAACGGTCAGATTTGCCCATGATGATCTCAATGGCATCTTTGCGACCTTTTAGGACCGTCTGGAGCGAAGCAGGGGTAATTGGGATCTCAGAAGTTAACAACTGAGGTGGAATGAGGGGATCTTGCCCCAGAACTATCGGATAGAAATCATATTAGCTTTTGTCCTCCTCCGGAAGGGGGACATGGAGGGGTAAACTTACTCCGAGTATCGTCAGTTGGAAGTTCCATGATATCTAGGATGGGCATTGTGAAGAAAGAACAAGAAAGTCAATGGAATGTACAAGGAATTGTTTAGAAATGGGATGACTCGAAATCCAAAGTCCAGGGGGGTGCTGTGGTACAGTTGTACAGATTAAATCATGAGTCAATCACAGTGGGTGAAAATCAAACCACCAGAGCGTTTTCTTTTGGGATTCTGCCGAAATAACCAGGGGTACACCGCTATACTTCTAGAACTGACAGGGACAAGGCATCAAAGCGTCATCTTGACTTTGGCATACTTGAGAGAACGATAACAGAGAACAGAAAAGGAGAAAAGGAAGCTAAATCTTTGGTCGTTACAAATGACCGACTTAGCTGCACCATCATCAAGCATTGTACAGGTTTTTCTGTCTTTCTTCTCTCTTTCCGCTTTTTT